>JAJPUD010003815.1:0-43557 GCA_023553655.1 Myrmecobius fasciatus | reverse complement strand
GAGAGAGAGAGAGAGAGAGAGAGAGAGAGAGAGAGAGAGAGAGAGAGGGACAGAGACAGACAGAGACAGAGACAGAGAGAGACAGACAGAGAGACAGAGAGAGACAGAGAGAGGAAGGAAAGAAAGGAAGAGAGCGGGGAAGAGAAAGAGACAGACAGAGACCAAGAGAGAGAGACCGAGAAAGACAAAGAGACACAGACAGACAGACACTCACACAGACAGACGCACACACAGACAGAAACAGAAGCTAGAGACAGAGAGAGACAGAGGCAGAGAGAAAGAGACAGAGAATCAGAGACTGAAAGGTCAAAGAAGATATAACATTCACCTGAACGTGGGATCGTTTAGAACTTGTCTACATGGATGCAGCTCTGATTACTGCAGGTAAATTCTGCAGCCATTTTTTATACCATCTACTGTAAACATAAAGTTACTTCATGAGGAATCCAACTGGGAGTATTTAGGGCCACAATTACAATAAATTAAGTTACAGAATTAGCAAATGAATGACATTTAATTAGAGGCATTACCTAGTCACTACTGTAGGTAATATATTCCTTTCATTTATTTATTTATTTGTTCATTCATTTACTATTCCCCCCTCCCTTAAGTTGAGAGTATCCCTGAAGTACATTCAAACTAAAAAGCAATATACATGAATAACTTATTAATCCTCTTTGTTAATAAATAAACAGTCAGAATTATATAGGGAATATTTTTCATGGTTATAAAACTTATAAAAATGTATGTAGAAGTGATTTGGGGGAATCTCATTCCCTTCAGGATTTAGTCGGCAAGATGAGTTTTAAAAGACATCATAGATTTCTTTCTTAATTTATTACATTCAGTTGACATGATTCCCAACTGTCATTCCCTGACTCTGATGATTTCAGTATTCATCAGGATTTCTGCAACTCATAGTTCAGTGAGTATTTGACAGAATCTCTAATCAAATTTTGAGAAAAATAGGAAATTTGGCAGTGAGACTCTGGGGAAATAGGAAGGGGATGAGGGGATCTATTGTTTGACTTTTAACTCTTTGACTGTTGTAGTGACTCTGGTTGGACATTTTTTTCTCTCCAAAGAGCAGAATCAAATATGCACGTTTTGCTATGCCTTAAAATTACCATGATGCTTAGAACTAAACTCAGACTCAGTCTGAACAAAATTTCAAAGTGATACCTATGCCTCTTGAATGAGCGTTAAGAATCTGTGTATTTCTTCTAATAGAGTATAAACTTCTTGAGTCCAGTGATTATTTCATTTACCTCTATATTTCTTACACTACTTCTTAGATGAAGTATAAACTTAATATTTTTAAATCGATAAAGAGGTTAATCAATATATCATCTTATAATCGACCATCCTGTCTTTATCTAGAGAGTTTGTAAGAATTCTATCAATTTAATAACCCTTAATCTAAAGGTATATTTTTATAAACTATTATAACATTAAGTCCTATTATAGAACTCATCAATAAATCTTTATTGAATATATTCTGTGTGTCCAACACAGGACTATATTTTGTACATGCAAAGACAAAAGTAAAACAGTTCTTACTTTCAAGTGGCTTACATTCTAATGGGGAAGACAAAATGAAAAATATTAAAAAAACATATCCACAATATCTAAAAAAAATACGACAAGATTGTTGGAGAAGGGAGACATTTTTATAATAGGAGATTAAGAAAACTCTCATGTAGAAGGTAATGCATGAGGTGGGTCTTGAAGGATACTGTAGATTCTAAAAGATGCAGTTAAGGAGGGAATATGTTCCAGGTATGCAAACCAGCCAGGTAAAAGGCATAGGGATGATATAAATTTCTGCCTATTCTGAAATTTATTTGAGGTATGATAGTTACCAGTCCTTGCAAATAAATTCCAGTTTTACCTTCCTTGAATAGGCATAAAAATTCTGCTAACATCTTTATTAAACCCATTCCAGTAATTAAAATCACAAAGCCAATTTTCTTCACTTCTTCTGTAGCATGCATTTCTTCTTTGCTTGGGTAATTGAGAAAAAAGTTAACTGTAAGGTTCCAAATTTTAACTTACTGCTTAAAGTTTTTCACCTCTCAATGTAATTTGACATGACTATTACATAATATTTAACGAAAGTTGTGCCCTATACAAATTTTAAAAGTCTTAAGTCAATATTAAGTTGTTTCTGAGCAAATAATACCATAAAATGTTATGACAGAATGTGTGTGTTACTTATTAATACATGGGAACTATTATTTATGTTCTACAGATAAAAGAATTGTAAAGGTGTTCGTCTAGACTGTATCTTTCCTCAATATATCCAAAGGGAGGAAAAGTGGAGGAGGAATTTTTCATATATTTCTTTCATGCTTTTACATATTCCTTTCCACATACTTAAAGCATTTTCCCCCATATAAACTTTCTGTGAAACTGAAAAGACAATAAAATTGAATCAAATAAAAATTCTTAATAGAGATAGAATTAGTATTTTAAATTTGATGGAAAATAGAAGACTTTAATTTTCTTCTTAAAGGCAATACCATACATGGCTTAAAATGGACTTATTCTGTTTTTAAAATACATGGGAATAAGTTTGCATTGCTGAGAAGCCTGCTGAGTTTTTACCCTTAACTAAGCATGCAAGATGAGTACCAAAATCATTACATTTATGTGTTTTTAATGGCTTGTCTGGGTTTTGTTTTGTCCACAGATAGTAGCTATGTGGAGTGCAAGCCAAGTTTTTGAGAACTCACACAGCTCTGTTACAACATCATAATTTGACAGCACTGAGGGCTTCTGCCATTCTTGTAGGTTATCTCCTGGAGCCTAGTAAAGTGCCAGCAGTGTAAGCATCCTGTTGTATCTTATTCTTGACGTATACAGCCCCTCTTTTAAAACGATATTAATGCTGAGGGACATCCCTTAATCCCCCACACACATACACACAAAAAACCCCAACTAAAAACCAATATTTATTATTTGTGATAGAAGGGCAAGTTGAGAAGCCTCTTAGAATACTTTCATTTTTCATATCTGTTCAATCAGGACAATTCCATTCTTTTTGGAAGGGAGATACACTAACAAAGTGTGAAAGAGCACCATTTCTGAAGTTAGATAGACCTGGGGTCAATTCCTATCTCTGATACTGCTTGTGTGACATAGGAGAAATAATTTGAAATCTTTAAGATTTCCTAAACTAAAGAATAAGGGAAATGAGCAAAATCACATATGAGTTATCTTCCATCACTGTCTTTTATCCACTGATGATTTTTTTTCTGAATTCTTTAGTTGCTTAAATAAAAGAGAAGGAAATATTTTCTCTGGCTGGCTCTAACATTATGACATTTTATTTTTCAGATTTGCTAATAATGGCACATTATTGGTGTTGCTTAAGGAAGAGAAGCAAATTTAAATTACTTCTGTATACATGAATATATACATAAATATATACATATTTGTATATATTCATAAATATGTTTATTTGACATATACACACAAACATAGATATATACATATCCTTAATTGAAACAGAAATATGACCAAATGGGTATATTAATTGTTTATAAATGGTTAACATGGGATTGTTTTAGAAATGTGGCTCTAGGCCAACTCCTAGTAAATAGCAATGAACATAAGGAAAATTGATTTGGCAGGTATTTTACTTTGCAATTTCCATCAGTATTTGCTTCTTACAATGAAATTTTCCCGATCACAAATAAATAAATGCTTCACTTTCATTTTGTTTTAATTTCACTGTTTATTTGTCTCTATTTGGTCTCAAAGTAGAAGATTCCTACATAAAGGTGAAATCAAATATTTTAAGTTAATTTATAGAGTTAAGAATGGGTATTCCAACATATATAGACAATTGTCCTCAATTGAAATGGTTACAAAATTGACATATTTAAAGGTAAAGGGAAAATGATAATATATACTTATTAATATTCTTAAAGAGTTACACTGCAACAGCTTGATAATGAGTAGTTTAAGATGAAGGATTTAGGTCTATTTTTTCCCTTGGTAAAATCTTAACAAATTGTGCAAACTAAAGTGATGCAATATTATCATTAGAGATTTCACCAAATTATCCAGAATTCCAGAAACAAATCCTGGCAGAAAGCTCTCTACATTTTCACCCCTTCTACTTCTAGTAATGGCAGTTACTCCATTATTTGTTGATGTTTTGTATGCTCCTACTCTCTTCAGGAAATGTAACTTTGCATTTACAGTTTTAATGTGAAAAAGCTAATAAAAGTTGATTTCAGCTCTTCTTATAAAAGTTGTGATATTTTACTGAATAATCAGTTAAAAAGGGAAGTGATATTTGAGGAAAAGCATAATAATTTTTTGAAAGAAGAAACCATTTTTAATAAAAGTTTGCCTTTAATTCTTTACCTTGTCTTAGAATAACCCAAACTCAGCATTTTCCTAATCTTTTAAAAACGCAAAATAGCAACATTACCATTTATTTCAGAAATGGATACAATGGACATGGGACTTTGAAAAGCTCTTGAAAGACTGGCAATTGTAGTCAGCACCAACCTTTAAATAAAGTAGACAATAGATTGTATATGTTAAAAAGTGAAAATGAAAGGATTTCAGGTTTATGCATAATTATATGAAATTTACACATTTATCCAAAATGTACTTTTAATGTGGATTATAGCAAATTTTATCAGGTATACCTGGATTTTAAAAATTTTCTCACATATATATGATATTAGGTCTACTATATCTTTAATGCAAACTTTACAAAGAACTTGTAGAAAGACATAGTAAAAGTTGAGAAGTATTAAAATTTAAGATCCAACAAGTAATTGTGATAAATGTTACCATAGGAATAAAGTTGCAGTAATGAACATTTTCTCCCTGTCACAAAAAAAACATGCTTTTTATTTGGAACATTTAATTAATTTGGTAAAGTAAATGGGTTGTTTGACTATAAAGTTACCATAATCAACAGATACTCATACATAAGAAATACTGTACATTTCAAAAATGATTTTTGCCATACTGTTATTGTATTTCTCCAAGGATCAGATTATTCTACATATATACAACCCATATATATATATATATATGCATATACATATGCATTCAGCTTCTAAATTATACTCATATATACATCCATATATAATTTACACATTATAACTTTATTCTATTATGAAAGCTTTCCACTGTTTTTAAAGGCAAAAGCATTACAAATAACATAGTTTTCCATAATTTCTTTAGTTTATTTGAGATGAATTCAAGTAAAATTTCAACATTTTTAAATATAAGATTTTTCATCCAGTTGTTTTTCTTTTCTTATTAAAAAAAGATTAAATCTTACTATTGATGTCATTTAGAGGTTTGGAATATTTGTTTAGTCTCCATATTGTGGTTTTTCATCCATAATTTTAAATGTCACATTGTCAACCTAGGCCACTTTTTTTTTACACAAACTAAAAAAAAAGATTTCTAGGCATCATTCAAAAAGGGAAAGAAATAAGACAATGTTTTCTCCCATATAAATTAATATTTTGAATCCTAAAAGTTGCATTACCTTCATTGTCATTTTTGCATATCTCATTCATTTCCACAGGTCTTTATGACCGTGTCCCTTCAAAGGATCTCAATTTCCAAAGATGGTGATTCTGGTTTTTCAGAATCAAACTATATATGCCTAATTCCCTCCTCATTCCCTTCAACACACTTTACTCTCCTTATTATTCTCTATTGTCTTTGGTTTCTAAAAGTGTTTGGCTGGTGTACACTTGGTCAAATAGCCTGGCACTGCATTAATATTGCTGGCATTAGTGCTCAGAGTCATGGAGAGCCTGAATTTCTCCACATCAGGCACATCAGTAAAAGCTGACTTTCTCCCCCCCTTTTTAAAAAGGCAATTCTCTCCCATTGTTTTCTATTATCTGGAGCAGGCAGTGTTCTGTTGCTCTGACCACTGGTGAAGGCTGCCTCTTTGTGACAGGATTCCTAGCAAAGTGAGTGTGCATTAAGACTTTCACTGTTCTTTTCTGTAGCCACAAAAGAGGACCCCATGCTCTTAGCTGGAGCCTGCTTACAAATACATTATTGACTAAACCCACACAGATTGGATTTAGAGGATGGTACTTAGTGTAGAATAATGTATAGCCAACACATCCTTCCTGGCACATAAAATATCCACAGGAAGAACCCAGTGGGTCATTTGAGCTTCCAATCCTTCTACATTTCTATAACTTCTTTTCAATTGAGTCAGATCCCTGGGTCACTAGATGGCAGTATATACTCCAATATATAAAAAGGATTTTTTTTGTATTCACTCTTATTTGGACATTAATATGGTTTGAATTGGTTTGTTATTAAACTACTGATATTTTCCACAGGATAGGATCACTTCACCGGTATAGATGCTTGTTTTTCATGAAAATTATAGTTTATAAGTTTTGAATACTTGTAAATGAATTATTTTTCTCTCCTATTGTGAAAAATATTTTAAGCTCTAGAAATGTCAGTTAACTGCCATTTCGTTTCTTTTTCCCTCCTTGGAGGGTGGGTAAAATTTGCCAGAGATGATATGCATGAATTCTATTTTTTAACTGTTAAAAGAGATTTAAGATGCAAGTGGTTATTTAGCTGGCTCTTTCAAATAGCATCGAATATAATTTGCAGATTTGTTGAGCCATTTTATTGTGCCGTTTTATTTATTTTAAATAGTTACAATTTTGCACTGTCAATTTAGTTATTTAATGAACTACCTTATATGGCAGTTTGCATTTTGCCTCCTTTTAAATTCTCCTATCTGTCAAATATCCCATTGTAAGTCTGATGTAATATCCCATTCAGTTCAACAGAAACCTATTTACAAGTTTCAGTTAAAATGAATATGATGTGAGATTCCTATTTTCCATTTTCTTGACAATATAAGATGGTGACAAAATTAGAATATATAGGTTCATTTGTCTTTTTTATATATACATTTTTCTTCACATTCAGGTTTTCTTAACAAAATGATGTAATTAGGATTTTAATAACCAGTTGTATTATTTTGTTATGGTATTCAGAATAAGCATTTACTGCATGTTTTCTTCATGTCAATATCATCATTAGAATCTTAGTAATCGAACAGATTTTCAATGTGTACTATATTATTAAGCATGCATTACCTGCTATATTTATCTTAACAAAATGTCAATATACTGCCAATATCATCCTTAGAAATTTAGCAATCAAATAGATCCAGTAAGTAATTATCAGGTCTTGGAAAGCACACACTTCATAGTTATTCTTTTAATAATGGATCAATATCATCATTAGTAAATTAATTAATTGAATAAATGGATTTTGTGTGTGTTCATCATATAATAAATTAAAAATTATGCAGTAACTAAGCAATTTGTTTATAATGTGAAATCATGTTTCATTCCAAAACTGAGTACTCTAGCAATATGCTTCTGTAACTATTACATTATCAACAATAAATTGTGATATCTGTGTTTCTCTATGCATGGTCTTTTCTGGATATGTAAAAGTACTTTGGCATTGTCTATGAGAAATGGTGATTGAAATATATCTTTAATTGGTCACGGTAGAGTTTCATTTTCAAGAACCCTATTAGCCTTAATTTTTTTAATGCTTATTTATATAGATTTTACTTTTGACTATAAATTGTGTAAAAAACCAATTAGTGTCATTTGAATCATACATAGTTTGAGAGAATTCAATAATTTGTTAAGAAAATTATTGCACAAGGATGTCAAAGTTAATTTATTAGAGTTCTGGTGAGTAGTATATTTATGGAATGATCATGTTCCAAAATATTGAGAGTATGAAATGATATCTAGGATGTTTTTCTTTCCTTCTGGGTATGTATTATTTTGTGCCTACAAACTTAGCCAGCATCTTTCTTCCACAAATATAAGATGTGAAAATAAATGGACAATAGTAGTTTATAAATGCCAAAGACTTCTTGAATTTTTTCATGTTGTTAGAGATTGAAATAAAAAAAGGAAAGGGTTTCACTTTTCAGAGTAAATTTTCAAAAATGTATAAAGCAAACCCAAATCAAAGTTGGGACAGAGAAACACTTTTTTTTAGTTTTTAAACCACTGACTCATCTATCCCTCTTTTCTTCCCCCTACAACATTGAAAGCCAGTGAGATTTAAATTATAAAAGGGGGCTTCTGGCTTCTGCAAATAGAATTTTTCTAGGGTTTAAAGTATGGCCTTTGATCTTTCTCAAACAAATCATTTTGGTTTAGCTTAGAATATAGTAGAGTGCAGCTTTATTTTAAAGAACCATTTGTTCAGGAGGAGCAAGAAAAAAAAGATAGCCCTTTTGACATTCTTAATCGACTAATTATCAGTCATTGTTTATGCAGTTTGTAGCTTGGGGGGTTAAGGCTGCAACAAAACTAATAATCCAGACACAGGTCTGGACACTGGTGGGATAAAAGATACCCTTTTCATACCAGATAACTGGTCTAGTTCCCTCCAGCTCTACTGAGGTTTGTGCCTGGGCCATCTTTCTGACATTTTGCAATAGGTGAGAAGGAGGCTGACCGATAGTTTAACCTTTGCTAACATTTCACCTTGGCTCCTGTGATTTTTGAACAGCTCCTTTTGCACAGCTGATGCATGGGTTTTATGGGCGTGGAAGTGTGATTTTTATCTAGATGTTGGTTTCGGGGTAATGGAGTCATCTGTAGCAAACCTCATGAACCCAGGCCTCCGTCCCCCTTCTCTCCACCTCCATCCCACTCACCCTCTGCCCCCTGCCCCCATCTCTCAGTAATTTTCCTAGGCTGCCTCCAGCCCTGGCTACATTCCCTGGCAATTTGACATTCTTGATTGGCATGAAAATGGATATTATTTTTTTCTGTTACATAATCTATTATTCGTTTGCATTCACAAGTTAATCTGCTGTAGTCATGGTAATTGGTCATTCTATACCTGTACCAGAAGCATCACTCTCCCAGGGGAACCAGTCATGTGGCAGTTACACAGAGATTTTTGATGTCATCAATTGTGTCCTTTGTGCCTAGATCCATTGTAGGGGTCATGAACTTTAGGCTCTGTAATAACAGAGAAGAATGCTGGGTGAAGAAAAGGGCTTCTATTGGCTGGTCTGGGAGAACCCACCCGTTCCAACAGAAACTGCTGACAGCTGATCTTTCCAAAGTGTCAGGTACTTATACTCAGCTGATGCCATGATAATTTACCCAGAACAATAAGCTGTATTGCTGAATATAATATTGTTTTTTTTCTAATGACTCATTATCCTAGGATGATAAAGAGAGGAGTGGAATATAAGTATATTAAAAACAAAATTGTTTTTCTATTCAAACAAAAGCATGCAATGGGGATATGATGACAAATGCCTAATGAATAGTAGTTCTTTGTGCATGTGTGTATTTGTTTTTTTGTATTATTGTTGTTCTTGAGGGTTTGTTTTATGGCAGTGCTTGCTATAATTGAATATTTAAAATCTTAATTGTTTCATTCCAATAGATACCTATTAGTTTCCTAATAGTCCACACATGCCTGACAGACAGCACCAACAGCCTCTCTTCTCAACCATGGTTTACTGATTAGTGTTCCAGAGATATTTGTGTATGATTTGTACATTCTTATAACAGACTTGGACTTTCCTCTGAATGGTTTACAAACTTGGAGCAAACTGAAGTTGATAAGGGAGACTGTAACAGAAAATGGTGAACCTGGCTTGCCTCACATGCATGTTGTGCAACTCTGTGGGAGAATTTCAGAAATGCTTGCTATGACATAGATAACTAATAAGCACAATTAGACTAGATTTTCTATAGAAAAATGTTTTATACACTGGATTTCATTTTATTCTCTGCACAGTCCTGCAAAGCATGTGCAAACAAGAGCCATCATCATCCTTTTTGTTAAAACCGATGAGGAAATTGATGATTGGATCACACAGTTTAAGCCCATCATTTGAACCCAATTCCTCGTTGATTCCGGATTCAGCCTTCTTTTCAATTTGTGATATTTCCTTCTCTGAAGATAGAATACCACACCTGTGTGCGTAGTCCATGTGCGTGCGTCCCTTTACATTAAATCTGTGCCTGGTAAAAACAACTCCCAGCCAATGTTTTCTAGGCACATATCTACAAAGCAATCCTGTGCTAGGAATGTTATAAATTTCCGCTGATATCTTGGAATGAATGATAATGTGGCCCTTCACGTTTATAAGCAGGACCCTCTGACATTTCTGATACTAAACATACATAAAGGAAGTTTTTCTTTTGCTTAAAAGTTGTGGATACCAATTGTCAAGCCTCTATAAACCTAGGATTATGATACATTTTTACTCCAAATAAACAAATTTTTTCTTCATACTTAAGATTCTCTCAGTCCTCCATTCCAAAAGAGTCTTTCCTGCTGCTTTCTAGCAGTCAGCATCTATCCTAGCTTATATTTGTTTTTAGCTTGTGATTTAGCAAACTACAATCACTACTACTATCACTAGCTAGTAAGCTATAATGTATATAGTTGTATTGTGATTTGCAAAGAACTTTATGTTATCCTTTTTCATCCTCACACCAAACCTAGTGTGTTTATTACTATTATTATACTATTATTATTCCCATTTTACAGATGAGAAAACTGAAGCAGAGAGTTGCAAAATGACTTGTCCTGGGTATTAGAGCTAATGTGGTTCATATATTCAGCTTGTAAAAGTAAGGCTAAATTTGAACTCATGTCTTCTTGACTTTAGATTTAGTACCCTATACAATATGCCATCTTTAAGGGTTTATATACCGTCCTTCCTTTCACACACACACACACACACTCACACACACACCCTGTTAAATAAGTAGTAAAGTATTAAATAAATAAGTAGTAAAATATAAAAATCCCATTTTATAGAGAAGAATATTATACTCAAGTTAGGTAACTTGTTCATACCTAGCCAGATGGCTTTAATACAATAAGGATTCCAATCCATATCTGATTTTTGACTCCAAAATGGTGCTTTTTCCATTACTCACCCTCCCCACCCCCAAAGTCACTTACCACATTCTATCCACTGAGCTATTCTTAAGAAAAATATTTTAATGCATCTCTGGGTCTCTGATTATCATTTGTCTAGGTATTCCCTAGTTTAGATCACAGTTTTCTAGCCCTTAAAGAATAGAAAAACAGATATTTTTGAATATAAAAACTCCACACTCATCTAATAAACTCAGTTTAATTCACTATGATTTGAATTCATATAAATTTTTACTTTATAATTCACTGATATAAAATTGCTTAATTTGGAAATTGGAAAATTATCTTCTCATATTTTTTGTGTTAAGAATCTAGGAAATTATTTATAGAGTTTGAAAGTGACTGTAATCTGTGACACTTTCTAGCGTTTTGTTCCTGGCTATTCTGCACTCTTAAGAACAAGATTAAGGAATTCCCAGGGTTTTAGGAGATTGTAAGAGCCCAGAATAGACAGTGTTAATCCATCTGGACCTCATTCTAGATGGGAAATGACAATAAGAATGATAATAGTTATACAGTGAAACATCATTATATAATTACTGCATCTAATGCTTCCCTGCATATAATGTTCAAGTTCGAAATCTCAGCTAAGGGCCTATAAACCAATTCTAGCATTTTATGTTTTTCTGCTTATGCCATTTTATTACAGGGTCCTTTGGGGAGGAAAAAGTACTATGTAAAAATAATTTACTGAAGTGATAATTAGCACTTACAAAGAGTTTTAGCATATATAACAATCTGCAAAATATCCATTTTATATCCTGGAAAACTGAGGCAAAGACTATGACTTTCACAGTTATATTTTTACACAAGACAAATTTTAGAGTGCCTAAGGTTATAATAACTTCCAGAGGTGAGAAATTACTCATCATTTCCAAGGAGAGGATTTGGGGGAAGAGTTAGGGTTTTGATTCAGAGGTGGAAAACATTAAGAATCTTATTGGTGTAAGGTAACTTTTGATAAGGAAACTAGCTCTATCAGTTAATACAAAAAACAAAACAAAACAAAACAATTTCAATCTTAGTGAGTTGCCTGAGTGATTAAGAAGTTAAGAGATTTGCCCAGTGTCAAAACAGTCAGCAACCTACCAGAAGTAAGCTTAAACTTGGGTCTAACTTTGAGACTTACCCTCTAATCACTATTCCCTGTGGGACTTAGACACTGCAGAAAGTGTGAGTAATGAGGTGATTCCCTTTTCTGAATCTAAGATATGGAAAGCAATCTAAAAATCCCCAGAGATATTCCAAGCTCTTGAAGCCTGTTAAAAAATCAGTATTCATGAGGTGAAGGAGGAGAAAAAAATTATTGATTATTGATTTTCCAATCTGGAAAGTGTCTGAATAATCATCAAATTCTCCATTTTATAAATAAGGAAACTGAGGCAGGGAACAGAGACTTGATTTAACTGAGGTTAAACAGGTACTAAGTAATAGTCAGGATTTTAATGGGGGTTCTTGAATTCTTTTTCTTTTCTTTTCTTTTTTGACCATTTCACAGATAATTGTAATGGTATATTCCCAAAATTTTGCTGCCCCCATTCCCATTTCTGTCTCTTTATCACACTCATATACACACACACACACACACACACACACACACACACACACACACACACATACACATACACATCTCTCTGCTGTAGAAAGGAGAAAAGTCTTTAGACAACAAAGACCAAAATTCTTCAGGAAGCTATGTGGTACAGTGTTTAAAACACTGGACTTTGTGTCCTGATACACTTGAGTTCAAAAGCAGCCACTTATACTTAACTAGGTATATGATCAGGAGTGAGTCTTTTAAACTTTTTCTATCCTATTTTTCTCATTTGTAAAATGGGCATAATAATAGCAGCTCCCTTCCAGGGTTGGCATAAAGATAAAATACAAATACTATAACAGTCACTCAACATTCCCTGGGGCATAGGGGTACAGGGGCCTCCTGAATGTGAAAAAGTGAATATACAGAATCTTTACATTTAATTTTTTTAATCATATTTAAAATGCAAAACAAGTAAAACTACATTGCATTCATAAAAAAATTTATTTTCTATGTGAGAGATTAGCATCTCCTGTCCAATGTAATTTTTGCAGTGATGGGTATAACTACAGAACCCACTTCATGTATTTCCTTCTCTTGTGAAAAGCATAAAATAAAAGGATCACTGGGGTAGGAAATCACATGACTGAGTCTGGATAGTAGAAGAACAGAGTGTGTATACTAGTTCTTTTAGCACACTGAAGCTTTAACAAATTCAAATGCTTATAATAAATTTATGAATATAAACTTATAGTGGTAATTGATAAAGTGGATTAATAATATATAGTATTTGTGGTTTAATTTTTTGTTTGTTTTCTTTGCATATGTGAGCCATCTGCAATTTGGGGCAAATCTCCAAGTTCCCATTTAATTATCAGTAGCCAACCTATGAATAACTAAAATCTAGAATATGAAACTAGCAAATGTCAAGGGATAATATACTTCTAATATGCCCTGCAAGACTTTACGTGCTAGATAAATGCTAGCTCTTATTATTTTAAATATATTTTATTTATTTTGTTAAGCATTTTTCAGTAATATTTTAAAAACATTTTTACATTCTTTTTTGAAATTTTGAACTCCAAATTCTCTCCTTCCCTTCTGCCCTTCTTCCCATATCTTGAAAAAGCAAACAAGATGATATCAATAATATTCATGAAGTAGCTTTATTGTTCTTGCTTTGTTTAAAAATAATTAGCTTCCCTGGCTTTCTTCAAGTCCTAACTAAAATCTCACTTTCTACAGGTAGCCTTTCTTAATCCCTTTTAGGGCCAGGGCTTTCTCTTTGTTAATTGTTTTTTATTTATGATGGATATAGTTTGTACACATTTGTTTTCTTGTTTCCTACAATGGACTATAAACTCCTTTTCACTTTTTTTTTTCAATCCCAGTGCTAAGCATGATACTTGTCATATGGTCAGTGCTTAATACATGCTTATTTAATCATGGCCTACTGACTGAATTTAAATCCCAATGAACTGAAAGTAGCAAAATCAGGTATACAGGTTCAGCAATTTAGCAGACTGTTCTATCCATGGAAACATATTTCAGTAAAGTCTCCTGATAGGTTCTGTAGACTCCTAGGGAGCCACAATAAAGAAAAGAAGGGATGCTAGATCTGAAGTGGAAAAGCTGGATTCATTCACTGCTGCTCTGTTACTTAATATCTATATAAGATTGTTTGGCTCACAACTTTTCAGCATGGATCCCCAGAAAATGAGAAGAGTTGGACTCAGTAATCAGTGAGGTCATTTTTAGCTCTAATTCGTTACATTAAGAACAGGCTGCTGCCAATCCTAGGAATCTAAATTTGCATGTAGAAAATACCTAGCTCACAGGTCCTTAAGTTCCACTCTTCATGGTAAATAGGGGTTAAACTGAATTTCAGTGAAATTGTTATTTGCTCAAGGTCCCACTACTGGTAAATTAAAAAAAATATATATATATATATACTAGGGATTTGAATCTAGCTCTAAAGGTCCAAATCAAGCATTCTTATCATATTAACTCACTTTTGCACTCTGACTATTATTGTCCAAAACTCCTTTTTCTAGACTCCATGTTGACCATTTCTTTTTTATTATTATTAAAGCTTTTTATTTGTATAACATATGTATGGGTAGTTCCCCAACATTGATCTTTACAAAGCTTTCCATTACAAATTTTACCCCCAGTTCCCTCCCCTCCCCTAGATGGCAGGAAGTCCACTACATGTTAATAATGTTGAAATGCTTGAGAAGTTATGCAAGAAAAATCCTATCTACAAGAAAAAAAAAGAATCAGAGAAAGGCAACACAATGCAAACAAATGTCAATAGAGATCATGAAAATGTTACATTGTGGTCCATATTTAATTTCCCTCTCTCTGGGTGTATATGGTTTTCTTCAGTGAACAATTGGAACTGGTTTGAGACAATTCTTTGTTGCAGAGAGCCATGTCCATTAGAATTGATCATCATGTAATACTGTTGTTGCTGTGTATGATGATCTCCTGGTTCTGCTCGTTTCACTCAGCATCAGTTCATGCAAGTCTCTCCAGGCCTCTCTGAAATCGTCCTGCGACCATTTCTTCTTTTTGAACACCTTATAAAATCATTGCTTGATTTCAGATCATGTTGCTCTGATTGTCAGCACTTCTGGAATTCATCTACCTGCTCTGGATTCTAATGGTTGCATCCTCCTTGAGCACTATATTAGAAGTCAGTAAAACTACATTCAAATCTTAATCTGGATAATTACATTTTAAAAATATTCAGTCAAAATAATCAGTTCCAATTTCTCTCCTTCCCTCCAAACCCTCCATAACTTATTACTCATTTGAGCAATATGATACTTATAAAACTACTAATTTCATGATCTTGGGCAATAAGACTATTATTTATATGCAATGCTAAAATTGGCTAAACATTTTGTGCTCAGCAATCTTATAAAATTGGTAGCAAAATTAATAGAAATTGAGATGATGATGAGCAATATCAAAGCTGCTTGTACTTAGATCTCAAGACCTTTAAACAGTCGATGTTTCAATATATAAATTATCCAATAAAACCTTTGGGCAAGAGAAATGCATTTTTGTATAGATAAAAAGATTTCTAAATTTTATAAAAACTACTTTATACTTCAAATTTTATAAAAACTGTTATAAGAACATAACTTTGTTCTAATAAAGGAATTCCCTCTTGAGAAGAGGCCAACTGTTAATGACTATATATATATATATATATTTCTGTATATTTTAGAAATATCTGGGGCAGCTAGGTGGCACAGTGGATAGAACATCAGCCCTGAAGTCAGGAGGACCTGAGTTCAAATCTAGTCTCAGACACTTAACATTCCCTAGCTGTGTGACCCTGGGCACGTCACTTAACCTTAATTGCCTCAGCAAAAAAAGCAAAAAAAAAATCTGATCATTTCTACATCATAAAATCTTAGCTATCATAAGAAATTTAGAGATCTCCTAATTCAGTTGTCATCGTCACTGAAATCCAGAAAAAAATGCCAATAGTTGAATATTCTTTACTACTGCTTAATATTTATTTGATCAAATATTATTAGAATCATGAACTGTATTCAGTAGTACTCTACTGGGCTGAAAGGGAATACAATACCTAAAGCCCTTAATTTATTTTAACAGTAGAATAATTTAATTTGAGTGGAAATGAAGGGATTTTAACACTGTACTATAGAAATGTTTTAGTTTTTAATATTGTCATTACCAATTTCTGTACTTTCCAAGATGAAAATTAAGCAATACTTACCCTCAAGGGGCTTACATCCTATTGCAAGTAACAACACATAAAATTATAAGTAAATATACATTGATTGTAAAGTAATTTGGGAGGGTTGTTAGTAGCAGAGGAATCATGAAAGAACCTCCCACGAGAGGTGGTCTGAACTGTTTTAAAGGAAACTGAATCCTGAGATGTGGAGGTAAGGAGAAAGTATAATTTGAGTGTGGGCTACCCCCTGTGCAAACTAATAGAAGCAGAAGGTGGAATGTTTATGAGGAAAGAAGAATGAACAAATGGACGAATTTAAAAGAATTTATTAAACACTTAAAACGTATAAAGAATTGTAGATACAAATATAAAAGCACTCCAGGAGCACACATTCTAATGGCTATAGCATATGTGATATTTTAGCTGCAAGTCAGAGAGAAAAATCCTAGCATCTTTAGGGTGCCACAGCAAATCACATCCTGGTAATGCATCTTTTTGAAGGTTATTTTCATTAATAACACATACTGATTTCTCCTGTTGCATCATTTGATTATGTGCAGGACTTTGGTGATGAGAACTGTGTTTTCCACATGATTGGTATGGTTGTTAAAGAGGTAGGATCTGTAGCACCTTCAGAAGAAAGTGCCTGGGGCATGGTGTTGCTCCACAGATGTTGTTTCTTGTAATGAAGGTTCAGGGACTGGATTTGAAGTAGGACTAGTGGTCTCAGTACCTGAAAGAGGGGTACTACAAGTACCCCAGTTTGTCTAGCTCATATATTGCATGAAGAGGTATAATGTTTAATTAATCTGAAAAAGATAGGTTAGAGTCAGGTTTTAAAAAGCTTTAAATATCAAATGTAGGACTATATCCTAAATGCAATAGGGAGTCACTAAGGACTTTTAAGAAGGGGAGTTATATGGTCAGACCAATAAGGAAATTGATACATATCTATGTGACTTCTCTGGATCTCATTGGGGTTGCTTTATATGCTATCTGTTCCCTTTAAGCTCTGCAATTCTAGGATCAACAGTTTCAAATGTAAGATATTTTTGAAAATTCTCTTATTTCTCATCCAAAAATAGCTAACATTTATCTGTTACACTTTTCTAATAATGCAACGATTTTGGTGTAGTGAGATTTTGAGATGAATTTAAAAAATATATATTTCAAATATAACTTCAGCATCATACATAACAAATAGTAGAACAGTTCTTTTTGTGCCAAAATATATTGAAAAATAATTAAATTAAGGTTTCATTTGATTCTGGATTCAGTATATATATTTGTACTTTTCTATATCTGCAGAAGCTATATATATATATTATTCAGTTGTTAGGATATAGAGATGTTTGTCATATACATAGGCAAACATATAGATATATTTGTCATAGCTCTTAATTTGCATTAAAATACAATTTTATTTTAAACAATTTCTCAAATATTAATCTTTATGCTCTGCCTAATTTCAAAATTATGACCCCCCCCATTTTGTGTTTAGATAGATATTCTAAAATCTTGATGGTGAGGAATAAATATGTTGCTTCCCCCACTCTAGATGTATAATGGGACAAGCTGATAAAGCACAAATACATTTGCAGCCAGGCCTCCCCCGCAAAATAAAACAAAATAAAAAAACAGGGTTTGTTTTGTGGAGAGGAAGATGACATTTTTTTCCCTAACAGTTTTCTTGCTACAGACATTAAGAAATAATTTAGGTGTATTTGTAATATATCTGAAACATATTTCTTTTTTACTTACTTCAAAATGCTTGGTGATTATTTGAAAGAATGCATTTTTTATTTCATGAGACCTCAAGTAATTAGTTAGACATTTATGAACCCAGACCATGGCCAGGTACATCCGGCCCTATTGGAATAGCAACAGATGTGAGGAAACATAACAGAAGCCACTCAGAAGTTTCACAGTAGTCCAGAGTCCCATGCAGATGGCTACTAGAAGCATATGTTTTTTTATTGTAAAATGAAGTTAAGGAACAATGAAATAGAGCAAGCAGTAAGAGAACTAAACAATGTGATTTAGTAACCTCTTCCTTTCCTTTCTCTGTCATTTGGGACTTAAGTTCAAATAATGGTAAATTGCATAATATATGTTAGGCCACATTACATTATGCTACATTACATCATGCTTTGTTATGTTATATTTCTGCTAGGTTGCAAAGAATAAACGAGTTTTTTACATTTTTTAAAGCTTTTTCTGCTTTACAAAAGAGCCTGTCTCAGATGAAATAAAAACATAGTTTGTCATAATGGAATAAGTGTAAATCAAAATACTTGGGGTCTAGTTTCTACCCTATAAGTAAGGAACTTTGGACAAGTCCCTTGTCCACTTCATATCCCCTTTTTCCATCTGCTAAACAAAGGAGGTTGGTCAAGATAACCTTAGATAATCTCTAAGATGTCCTGTGACTCTAACACTATGGTTTTTGGTTAGGGTGTTTCTTTATTCAATTAAGAATCAGAAAAGGTAACAGCAGAAATATTAAGACAGACTGGAAAAGTTTAATGGGTATGTTATAGGAATAGCATCATATGCTCCAGTTGGCTTAAGGATCAATGAAACACTGGCAATATTTTAAGGGAGCATAACAGTTTGAAAAGGGAGAAAAAAACTAGTAAAGAGAAAGAAACATAGTAAAGGAAATAAGGCCGAACACTGCATTTAAAGTGCTTCTGCAGCGCAGGGTTTTTTGGGACTCTATTAGGCACTATGATATCTCTGATTTACTCCTTCTGGATGAAAATGAGAGGCAAGTTCAAAGCAGTCTCACTAACAAAAATATTTCATTGATATCTATGACCTAGTCAACACCTTTAAGGCTCATCTTAGCTATTTTATTCTTTATAATGACACTGAATGACCCAGTCTCTTGTAAAATGAAATTGGAATCTGCACTGAGGCAGCACTTTTGCTATTAAAATGATTTTTTTCTTTGTAATGGAGCACAGACAATCCAACCATTTGTGAATTGCAATTAAAATCCTAACCCAGCAGCACTTTTGCAATTAAAACTAGCATTTTCAAACAAACAAACAAAGAAACCCACAAATTTTGACAATCTCTAAAGTAACTATAATCAGGTAGAAAGATGTATAGGGATATTTAGAATTAATTATTCAAAATACTTTATAAAGGGAAATATAAAATGGTTTAGGAGAACATTTTGATATACTAGTCACTTGGATCACTTTGATGATTTGGGACTATTACTTGGTCATCAATTGTTAATTTCTTCTTTCATTTTCTACTATTTATCACACCATAGGCATATTAAAACCAATAATATAATGCTAAAAAAGTGCCAATTTCTTAGGATATTAGCACTTTGGGAAGCTTTATCAATCAGCTAAATTTTTTCAATCTGATTATAATACAAATGTTATTAACTTCTGTCAGTGACAAAGTAATAAGAAACTTCAGAATAGTCTTCACTGAGTAAAGACAATTGAAAAGAACGATTCTCAGCAGTGATCCCAAGAGTCTGTGAAATCTGGGCAGTAACAAGAAAATTTTCCATGAGAATCATCTTGCTGCCATTTTTAATGTGAAAGGGGACATTTAAAGGTTGTAGGAAACCCTACACATAGAACACACAGAAAAGGAGAGGCTTCCATTTATCAACTTTGGAAATACTGATGTGACATTGGTTTTGATCTTAGGAATATATCTTCCTTAAACTCAGGATTTACAGATACTTTAAATCAGCCTAGATAAGAATAATTACATTCTGCTTTTAAAAAAAAATCACATGTGAAAAAGACTATATTTTGGGAATTTATTTAAGCTATAATGTTGATATCCTTTACAAAATAGATATGTTATCTGACCCTCATTCAGTTTATAGAAAAGCCTGGAATTTGTCCTGCAATTAAAGACAAAGATTATGTCAGTGCTCATTGGTATCATAGCTATACTGATCCTTAAGTGTCTTCCACGGAAAAGGAATATAGTTTTATGACTCTTAATATCATGTTGATCAAATGAACAGGAAAAAAAAGGAATGAGAAAAATCAAAGATTTTTCTCAAAGATTAAGAATCACTATATGATCTTCGTTATCTCTCAAATATTTAAGTTCCTTTTTATTTCTTTCTACATCAAAAAACAAAGTATATATTAATTTTTTCTGCACTATTTTTAAATTTTTTTCCTACACTACTTTAAGAACACATCACAATCTGAAATGGAATTATTAGAATGATAATTCCTTGTAGTACATCTTTTTGTTATGGTACTTATACTGTCTAAAGTATTTTCTAAGTCATGTCCATCATTGATAGAATTCTTTTGATTCTGTGGCAGGAAGAGATTTTTGAAAGATTCATAGTTTTATACTATCATACTTTGAGTTGTATTCTGTCTCAGGTGCATAATCAAGAATAACAGTGATTTCTAAATTAACTCTGTTTCGGCTGTCCATGAAGAAAACACAAAGAAACATGGAAAAAAATGTTAAAGGATCTAATTGATCAGGTTTCCATTTGGATGTCAAAAAACATGAGTGAAATTTCTCTAAATACTTTAGTGTTCCACATGTATTTTTATCTTTATGATTTAACTGGGAAGCAGCATAATACCATAAAGATCTGGATTTAAGTTCTGCTTTGATACATACTTGCTATTCTACGATGGCAGAAATTGGTTAACCTTTCAGACTTCTCTAAAGCAACTGGAAAAGACTATTATTTATAGGAGTTGCTAAATTGCATCAATGCAGAAGTAGTTTCAGTATCAGGTATTCTCCATATGGAACAAATTACAGATGAGACCCATGACTTCATTAGCAAAGGGAATAGAGGATTCCTAGAAAGAAATTCCTTTTTTAAAATAACAATACTAATAGCCCACATTTATAACAATTTTATACTTAAAAGATTAGTTATCAATGGACTAACACTTACTCTCTGAATTTGAAGTCAAAATTCTTGAATAATGGGTGGAAGCTTAAGATGTTAGCCCTGTGCTAGGAAAGATGACTTTCTCCTTTGTGGCTCCCATTGCACCCTCATGACATAAAATCTAAGCATCTTAGGATAGGGTTGACCAGAGATAATTATGAGAAATGATATTAAAGCAGGAAAAAGGTCCTTCTGAATACATAACTAAGCAAAAGTAAGGTGGATATGGGATTGTTGTTTTGTCATTTTTCAGTAATGTCCAACTCTTTGTGACCCCTTTTGGGATTTTCCTGGCAAAAATATGAGTGGTTTGCTATTTCCTTTTCCAGCCCATTTTACAGTTTAGGAAAACTGGATTAAGTATAGCAAATGACTGAGGCTAAATCTGAGCTCAAGACTTCCTGGATCTAGGTTCAGCATTCTATCTATTGTTTCACATTGACTCTAGATATCCAGATGTACTGTGTTTTCTTACTATGTATCTCTCTCTGTCTTACTTTTCTCTGTCTCTTTTTTTCTGTTTCTGTCTCTTCCAGCTTGTCCATTTAGAAGCCATATCTCTTAGTCTTACAGATGTGGCTAGATCTTACAGATGTGGCCAGCATTGCTCCTACCATGGTACAACTGCTAATTTTGTCCTTTTTCCCTCTTTCTCCTCAAATCTCAGGGCTCATGCTGTTTTCTGAGACATAATGTTTAATGAAGACCTCTATCCTCCTGTTTGTGATTTAATCTCATGTTAGTTTCTTCTCCTTTCCAAATGCAAAGAATTCCAAATGTCAAAGTTTTCTGTGGCCAGCCAATTCTTTGCAGAAATTGAAGTTACCTATATATGCATATACACCCCCAAATGTACACACATATACCTATATGTACAATATATGCATCCATGTGTGTATATATGTACACATACATCCACATTTGCACACATGCTTATATGATGTTTATAGGTAATATAACCAAATGTGTACAGTTAAAGGGTAGGTGCTATGGTGTGATCAAAAAGTAAAATATTGGCTATTTAGTACATAGTTTAGTTTTTCTTTCTAGTTATTTCATTCTGTATTTTCAGAATTAATAGTACAGTACATAGTAGCATTAAAACTAATTTCTTGAGTTTTTAGATTATTATATTTATCATATTAACCTAAAATATAAATAAAAAGCTTACAACAGCATAGCTTTTTAATCTTATAGATGTAGTTATGTTATAATTTCATGATATGGCTTGAAATTTAATTATATTTAACAAATATCTGATATGGCATGATTGGACTATGATGACCCCCAACCAGGTGATTTGCTGATTTTATTATAGTTTCAACCCAAAGTTTGTTTGTATTTGTTTTTCTCTGAAACATCATTGCTTCATCTACCCAGTCATTCAACATTTTATCTTCTCCTTTATAAGGACTTTTACAGCATAATTTTTTCCCAGTGAAAAAATATATGTTTTTCATAGTTGTTGTTCATTTACATCATGAGCCCCTCTCACATCTGCTTTTTATTGGGTCACTAATCCTCAAAAAATCATTCCCATCTCTCCCTAACCGAGATTATTTCCTGTATGTAGGCTAAAGGATGGAGACTATCTCTGGTAGTGTCAAGAACTATTGCACTTCTCCCCACAACCCATCATTCTCTTTCTTTTTTTTTCCCTCATCCTACTATATAACCTCTATCTAGTTCTTTAAAGTCTACAAATCACTTTACAAATATTATATCATTGAATCTTCCTAACATCTTAGGGAGGTGATACTCTTATTCCCACTTTATAATGGGAATAAGTATCTGAGTCGCATAGCTCACTACTCTATCCACCATACCATCTAGTTTTGTCAACAAAACCCAGAACCTTTAGGTCAGGCACACATTTCATTCACTGTGGAAAACCATTGAACATCCAGATACAGAAAACTACAAATAATGTTGAAGAGTTTACCACAAGATCACTTTATAACTTTCAGTTCAAACCTCCTAATCTAATTTCAATCTAATTGCATACTACTTTTGAATGATACAGAGGAATGGAAGAATAATAAAAGGATCTTTATCTTTATAAAAGAAAGAAAAGAATGAGAGTTTAGGACTTGAATTCCTTGAAAAATATTTTGACTTCTCTTAGATGAATCATTTAAGTATATCTATTTTTAAAAAGAAGATTTTCCCCTTTTGGTCCTGTGGGAGTTTAATTTCTGTGCCTTTTTCTCCATGTCTACCTAAAAAGGGAGAGAAAACAAAGAGATGAAGAGACTGTGACTTTAGGTTTGTCTGAACCTCAGAGGGCTCTGAGCTCTCAAAGCTGTCGACATGAGTGCATTGTGGAAGGATCCAGAAGCACTATACTCATCAAATTTCTATCAATACTAATTTACTAATATCAATAATAATCTGTTTCCCAGTGGATCAGCTTTCCCAGGCAGGTCCCGTGTGCTACTTACAGCTCCCTGAGCTCTTCAGCATAGGTGTCAATAAAACTGACTGCTGTTCTGGGGCTATTGACAGTTATTAAAAATGACCTTGATGTAATTTCATGCCTATCAAAACAAGGACCATATGTTAAGGATTATGAAAAGCTACAGTGAAGGAAAGCAATGATAGGCTTTAGCTTAAGGGGGATGGGGGTGGGGAATGGCCACAGGGCGGTGTTGCGTAAATGATGATTATTGGCTTTTTCATCTTCTCCTCCTTTTCCTAGAACACTGAGCTATGTGCCCCTTGGTGTAGGCAACTGTTAGACTAAAGATGTAATTGGAGCTATTTGGAGCTCTGGGGGCTGTTTTTAAAAGCTGTCATAGCATATCATCCTAACAGTTAATGTGGTGAAAAATATCATAAGCACTGCTGAGGACCTTTGAATACAGACAGCAAGAACTGATCAATAAGCCCCAGTGGATAGTCTCTGCTCCCCTGTATTCAGAGAGCAATATATCAGGAATACTTTCCTACTTTCTTATGACATTTTATGAGCATAGTGATATAAGTCCCTTCCGGAAAAAAAAATCTATTTGGTAATATCCTTAGTGCTTTGTGGCTGTTTCAGTGGAAAGCCAGTTATATGCATATATAAAAAATTATATGGTATTATAAAAACATATCAGCTTAATAATTATAACTAACATTCAGAATGGGTTTTCTCTCTTAGTATATACATAGAATTATAAAGAATGTTCCTTCCTGATTCTGCTGATTTTTCTACCTTGTTGCCAACACCTTTCTCTTCTTAAAGATACTTTAACTCCTATGATCCTCTCTGATTGGATAATTCCATTTTTACTTTTATTTCTATTTCTAGCATTTAGTGCAATATCTGGCACTTAATATTTAACAAATATTCTATTTTTCTATCTATCTGTCTATCTGTCTCCATTTATCTATGTGTGTCTAGTGGATGAATGCATTATAAAACAAATCTATCTTTTAAAAATACCAAATGCTTTAGGATCAATTAAATTTTTTGGCTTTCTTTTGAGTAATAAGATGTTGATTCTAAGAATACTTCAGATTCTTGGTATTACTTATATATCAGTGTATAGATTATCTGCTGTTATTTTTTCACTTTTTAAGAAAATGCATTGTTTCCTTATTCAAATTGCTAGATACTTTGGTTCATGTAAATTCTAAATTGTGCATATGGGACTAAGATAATTCTCTTTTGTAAAAAGTATTCCTTGAAGTGATACTAAGCAATTTTGTAAGAACCTATTTTTATTATTTTGTTTTCAAATTTTAACTGCCACAGTCATAGCTTTCTTTTTAGGTTGTCAGCGCCATGGATGATTCTCAATACACAAGATTGCTATTGAGAGGATAGAAAACCTAATTGAGAGAGAATGGTAAGAAAATGCAAAACAAATACAGTCAGTTAAAATATGAAGGTTTAACTGATTTAAATTTAGTGAGAAACAAGTCTCCTTTATCCTTTGTATAATCTGTTTGGTTACCAAAGGTTTGCAGCCTGCCTATAACTTCGCAGCTTTTATGCCCTTAGCCTACCATTCAATGACGTTGAGACTTAACATTCTCTCTGTCTAATTGTACCATCCTGTCTCTATCCTTGTTATTATTATCTGAATTTCAGGATACTATCCTACCTTATCAACAGGTTTTATCATCAGACACACCATCCCATCCAGACATCACACTTAGAGAACTTAGAATTCATACTGAATTCTGAAGAGTATTATTTTTTTGGTTTGTCTTTGTATTTCTAGTTCTTCTCATAGTGCCTTATACTAAGTAGTTTATGCTTTTTCAAACATTTAAATAAATGCTTGAATGAATGAATATGAATGAACTTCCTAGAGTACCTTGACTTTTCCATTCTACTGCAAATTTCTTTGTTTTCATTTTCACCCTTACTCTGCCAGCTATAAGGTTGATCATATGTGAAATCTCATGGGATCATAGATTTATAGGCAAAAGAGATTTAGAGGTTTTTTTTATATATTTCACAAACCATAGTTCCTTTTCTGAACTTCCATATCACATATTATCAATATCTTTTATCTTGTAATGTTCACATACTTACACAGTATTATCTTGTTTTTATCTGTATCTATTTTTTAAAAATCTATTTCTTAGATTGATATGCTAATTAATTTTTTTAAACATTTCTTTAAAAAAATTGTAATTTGAAATTCTCTTTGCCAGCCACTCCCCTACTCATTGAAAAAGCAAGTAATGTGATATCAATTATATTGCATATATAATTTATATATCCTTGTAGATAAAAGCATTTTAAAATTACCAACTTCATCTTGCTTTTGTATCTGCAAAAGAACCAAAAATGCTGTCTTAATGGTACAAAGTGACTATTAAATATTTGTGGTTGTTTTTAACATTGAATAAAATCAACATGTAGAATTATTTGTGTGTGACATTTCAATAAGTATACTCAGATTATACTAACTTTTTATGTATGTTTGGCTGCATGTGACTATAGTTACTAGATTTATGTATCTAAACACAAATATGGGTACGTGTACAAAGCTACATGTAATTCTTGAAATTGGAGGTGCTTGTAATTCTATATACTGTAGTAACCTGACCCTTATGGGCCAACAGGTAAGTGGCTAAACAATGATCTTTTCAGATGGGAGAGTTTGTTTTATCAGCATTATAGAGAGAGATAGAAAAGAACCAGACATGTTTTCATTGGAGTATGTTTCACTGTAGGCAGTCCATAATTAAGTCAAATTGTTCTCATGAGGATTTTTTTATTACTTCTGTGAACATAATTTAATAACTATATCAATTTATTTATTTAGAATATGAAAGTATACTTTCCCCAACTTAACTAAATGTCTTGAGCATAAATTAGAAAATGTTTATTATATATCTGAATCATAATGATTGATGTTTTATGTTGCTAATATTTCTCTATCTGACTTCATAACATCTTTCTTACTTTGGTAATTGACCATTTTGAGAAAGGCCATGACAATCCCTAAAAATATTTATTATGAATAGAATTATCTTCTGGTTATTACCACTAATAGAGTGGAGAGATGCACCACTTCTAAATTCACAAATTCCAAAATTCCCTTATATGATCATGATCTATTATCATTCCAACTTTTCCTCTGCCTCATAACAACAAATTCTTTTCTGCTTTTGGACAGTTTCTGTCAATTACTTTATCCCTAAGTTTTTTTCCCAGTCCATCACTCCTGCATTGGCCTTTGATTAACCAGTTCAATTCAGACACTGACTTCTTCTCTTAGACATTTGTACCTTTATCTTATCAAAGATATCACTCTGCAAATTTTCATCCTTGAGTTATTACTAATATCTATTTTTAATAGAGAAAAAAACAGAAAATCATATTGACTAGTTCTTCTACAAAAGTATGTTTGCATAATGTCAACTGGGCCCTCATTGTTGTAAGGCAATTCTTCTTTAAGCTCCTAAATGACTCACTATCCCACTCACCACAGCAATTTTCCCCAAATATCTTCATCCCTCCTTAATCTTCTTATAGCTCTCCCTTCCTGATCTTATTATTTCAGAACCTTGCATCATATTTTACCAAATAAATTGGAATCAGGGCAGCTAGATGGTGCAATGGATAGAGTACCAGCCCTGAAGTCAGGAGGACCTGAGTTCAAATCTGTCCTCAGACACTTAACACTACCTAGCTGTGTGGCCCTAGGTAAGTCACTTAATCCCAATTGCCTCAGCAAAAATAAAAAGAAAAGAAAAGAAATTGGAATCATTCTAAGCTTTCCCTCATCTCACCTCCTCCTCATCTATCATCCAGAAATATCTTTCAATTTCCTTCTCTTTTATTCATTTTTCCATGAAGAGGTGGTTCTTTTCCTAGTCATCACTAACCCCTGAACATGCAGAAGGGATCCTATCCCAATAACTCTTCTCCAATAACTTGCCCTTTCTATCATTCTCAATTTCTCACTTCAATCTCTCTTTTCTATTGGTTGTTTTCCTACTTGTTGACTACAAATATATCCAAATATCCCCCATCCTAAAGACAACAACAACAACAAAATAACCTCTCAATTGATCTACTAATCCTTCCTAGGTATCACTCATATCTTTTGTTTTTTGAGAAGTTTGTCTACAAGCTTCTTGGAACATATCTATCCCCATATACTTATTTGCTTTCTTACTCTTGACAAGCCATTTAGATTCTTTCTCTCTCAGTTTTCTTATCTGCAAATAGCACCTCTTTCCAAGGTTGTTGGAAGGATAAAGTGAAATATTCACAAAGCACTAGCTATTATTATCATTATTCCTTTCCTCTCACTTTCTTCTTAATTCACTGTAATTTGACTTCTGACTTCATCATTTATCTGAAACATCTCTCCAAAATTGTCAATAGTCTCTTACTTTTCCAAATCTAATGGTATTTTCTAAATCTTTTTTTTTTACTTGACCTCTTCATAGTCTTTGACTCTGTGGATCTGATTATTTTTCCCCTCTAGGTCATGGCACTATCCTCTCCTGATGAGTTCACTCCTAGAGTTCCCATAACTTGGCTCCTTTCTACTCTTCCAGTCTTCTCACATCCTACACCTTCATTCCAAACTCTATAATCTACTGATACTGACCTCCTTTATCCTTTTTCATTTTCTATACACTCCACTACTGTGGACTTCTTAATCATTTCCACAGAAACCTCATTTTCCCTCAAAATAAAATCAGTCTTGGTGCTCATACATAATTAGTACCCTCTGTTTTGGGCATTTCTCTGAATGAAGAAGAGATCCTCTATTCAAGGTCAGCAGTCTCTTCATTTCCCATATAGTACTAGTACTTTAGACTTCATCTAATAATAGTTAACTTTAGTTCCTCAGATTTTTAGCTTCTTTTTGCATGTTGTATTCTCCTATTAGATTGTGAGCTCCTTGAAGGCAAGGCCTGTATTTTTTAAAACTACACATAGACACACACATCTACATCTTTGTATCCCTAAAACTTAGCATAATGCTTGTGACATTGGAGGTGCATAATAAATATTTATTGATTTATTGAGAATTAAAGCTGACTGTTCTCATAAAGAACATCACCTCCCAACACTGAATATTTTTAGCATGGAGTTCAAAATTATAAGGTTAGGGAGGGCATGCTCAGACGGGAGTTTGTCAAGCATTGAGGAATTAGTTCAGATAAGTAATCAACATCCTTGAGTGTCTGACCTCAAGGTGATATCTCTGGAAGTTCAGTTGAGGAAGAACTGGAGGCTTGTAGCACAGGAATACCCAGAGCTGATTAATAGGACATTGTCTAGTCCATGCCAGGAGGTTGAATGGAGCCTGCAGCACAGATATAGCATTCAGAATCACTAGCACAGGGTATATTGAGCACTCAGTTCTTTGCCCAGGATAGTAACACTTGCATCTCCTAAATGAAATTTGGATCATAGACTCAGTCCTAAAAGAATACTAGGTTGGGGCATCAATGACAGATTTCCTTTAGAGATTGTTGGAAGAATTAATTTAAAAAGATAAATAGTTATTATGAGGATATGGATGCCTGAGACCTAAACTTGGAAGAAGAAAATAAGCACTAAGACCTATAAACAAAGCCACCAAGAAAAACAGTTTGCCTACAGGATCCATTAACATTCCTAGAAGAAAAGATAGGATTTTTTCCCCCTATGTATCTGTGATTTTATTGATAGAGCTAACTGGCAGAGAGGAAATTCTTTTTAACTATGTTTATCTACAATTCCTCTGAAACTCAGTAATCTCAAAAAGTTCCTAAGAAGAATGAAAACCTATGAGAAATAGGACTCAAACTCCACTTTTTTACTCGAAAACCAAATATCTTTCTTCCTTCAACTTCTATCCATATATTCAAAAAGAAAATATATTGAAACATTTTCTTTATTTTGTTTTATATGTGAATATGCATTTATAAAAATGTATATCAAAAGACTATATGTATACACATTTGTATATATACATATATATGACCTTAAAACTATTTTTGTAATCAACATTTTCATCTACGTAAACTTAATCCATAATCTCATTTTATATCACCTTTTGCCAATGAATATTTAACATTTTTGAAGCAATGGCATTTTATTATCTTTTTCTTAAGCTTAAAACAAGGGGACATATCAATTTTAATATGTATATTTTTATCATATATCAAAATGTCAGCCATGTTACTGGAACTAGATGACATAAATTAATAAATTCTAATCAAACTGTCAAAGAGGTTTCAAGAATAAACAAGAAGAGGAAAACACTTGGAATAATGATTTCACTGATTTCTCAAGATACTGGCTCTAAAAAAGGATGGCCTGATGAGTGAGGTCCAGTAACTTCATGACTGTCAATAAGTCATGTCTTTAATAAAAGGAGGACATGCAACTCATTTTTTCATCATCCATTTAACTGCCTTGTGTAGATGCATCGACTGCTTACTTCTCAGATATTAAAATGCAAAATCCCAAGAATGATTGATCATTCAACCAAATATGACTAATTTTCCAAAGACTTTACCTCTGGGCTTATCTCATGAATTAATAATTCTTGACTGCAATCTTCTGTGGGTAGTGAGTGACTTAGAGAAAATTGTGTATGTGTTGCACTTGAGATAATAGAAGACTGCTCCTATTTTGGAATTGATTACTTGAAAGGAAATTTCTGCATAAGAAATTTAATACCTATGGGTTTAAAAAAAGGGCCAAATAACTTAGAAAATGAAGTCCTCAATTTGCCAAATGGATAGCCCATGCATTGTCAGCATTAGCTTCTGTCTCTCCCTCATTTATGTCTTACCCCTTATTCACAAGTAAAAATAGCTTAAGTCTATGTTTACAATATCCAACACTAATGTTCTGTTTCAGTTCACAATTTTTACACCAATTATCCATATTCATTTTTGACCTAAGGTTTTAAAACATAATTGGGCAATTACTTTTTGATCAGCTATTCAGAAGGTTTGGAACTGGTGGGATAACTCAATTATTAAAACAATGCTGATATCCAGTGATGTTGCCTACTGCCATCTGCTAAATAACACCTTCTGTAGAGAAATATTCCCTGTTAAATTCTAGTCACCTCTGCTTATTCAAGGTTTTGCTTACCTCTTTTCTAAATGCTCAGCCACTAGGTCAGTTCCTCTATACTTTTCCAGTTTAGTGTATTCTTAATAGACTGCTCCATTTGGCTCCACTAGCTAACTAAGTTGTCATTCAGTTTTCCTGTGTTCTCTGAATTTCCAATTTCTCCAAGAGTCCTCAACTTTTTACAATTCTGCCCTTATTAGTAAATCTTCTTTCTAAGAACTTCATTCTCTGCTATATTGTCTTCCATTGAAAAAAGATCTTATTTATTCTCTTTACATGATAGTTTTTTTTCTAACTCTCTTCTAACCAGAATAATCCTTCCAAAAATGTAAAACAATTTAAAAATCATGAATACAGGAATGTGTCTAAAAAGCATGCACTACTTTTTCCTATTACATTTTCCCCTCATCCCAAACTTCTTCTTCCCACACAATCTCTGCCTGGAGGGAGGAAATGTCTTTTGTTTTTTTTTTTTTGTTTTTTTTTTTTCCAGGATTTTCATTTCTCCCCATTACACTAATTTCTTTTTTTCTCTTGCACATTAAAAGCACTTAATAAATATCTGAAGAATGAATAAAACATAGCTTATTTAGAACCCAATTAACTTCACTTACTCTTAACTTGACCAGCCTATGGTTTCTTCTTTAAGTATTTTTTTGAGTTATATAATTTTGGAATGGGCATTTTCTTTTCTTTTTTTTCAAGTACAAACATCTTTTTTTATTTTATTTTTTTATTAAAGCTTTTTATTTGTATAACATATGTATGGGTAGTTCCCCCGCATTGATCTTTACAAAGCTTTCCATTACAAATTTTACTCCCATTCCCCTTTCCTCCCCTAGATGGCAGGAAGTTCACTACATGTTAATAATGTTGAAATACTTGACAAGTTGTGCAAGAAAAATCCTATCTACAAGAAAAAAAAAGAAAATCAGAGAAAGGAAACAATGCAAGCAAATATCAATAGAGAGCATGAAAATGTTATGTTGTGGTCCATATTTCATATCCCTCTCTCTGGGTGTATATGGTTTTCTTCAGTGAACAATTGGAACTGGTTTGAGACAATTCTTTGTTGCAGAGAGCCTTGTCCATCAGAATTGATCATCATGTAATATTGTTGTTGCTGTGTATAATGATCTCCTGGTTCTGCTCGTTTCACTCAGCATCAGTTCATGCAAGTCTCTCCAGGCCTCTCTGAAATCGTCCTGCTGGTCGTTTCTTACAGAGCAATAATATTCCATAACATTCATATACCATAATTTATTCAGCCACTCTCCAATTGATGGGCATCCAGGGAATGGGCATTTTCAGTCACATATACTGTGGATTGTATTTAGAAACTTGTTATTTTGCAGATACTCCTATCTATTTCTAAATGAACCAATGGAATCTGTGCATATTCTGATAATTATGAAGAAACTTCCAAACAATTTCAGGAGTGCTTTAGAAGATACACTTTAAAATACAATCTCAGGTTACTTCTGACTGGAATTAAGATAACCAGTGAACATATTATAATGGGACAACTTGCTGGCACAGCAAATAAAGCTTTGGGTCTGGAGTCTAGAAAACCTGAGTTCAAATCCAATCTCAGACACTTACTAGTTGTATGACTCTGGGCAAATCACTTAATCTCTGTTTCCCTGCAGCTGTAATATGGAGGTTATAATGGTACCTCCCACAATTGTTGTTAGAGTCAAATGAGCTAACTATAAATCGTTTGTCGCATAGTAAGCACTATACAAATATTATTAACTATTGCTATTTATTATTATTATTACTACCACCTTATGAGATTTGCTGATCCCTGCTTTGATTATGATGAAAAGCATCATAACTAAAACTAGTGAATAGATCTAGTTTCTTCTTGAGCAGAGATTTGTTTGTTTTGCTTAATTCTCATAGGAAGCTAGCATAAATTTGTGCTACTCACAGTACTCTAAAAATATTTTGACAAGATGGCTGGTTTTGAATGTTTCAAAATCATGTGTGAAACTTCATCAGGATTCAGCTGGCACATATGGGATAGGTTTCTGATTATGAGATGGAACAATTTACATATCAGTGTCTTATTTGCAGATCAACCAGATTATCCGAAGAAACGTAGTTATAATATTCCCATATATTTTGGGATTCAATTAATTTTACTATTTTAAAGATGTGACTGTGGGTTTTTTTTTAAACATAGCTGAACTGTGGGCCTCTCAGCAACATTACCTCTCCTTTTTCTCAGGGCCTAAAGTACAAGTTGTCCAGCATAATCAAAAGGGGGCCCAAATGTAAAGTCCCTTTATGATCATGGTGGGCAATCTCTGCTATGACAGCCATATTCACCCTTCCTTCAACCAAGAAAAAAAGAACATTAAGAGCGAAAACAAAACTCAATTTAGTGTGACAGCCCTAAGTTCTCCTTGTATCCAGCCATTGATCCTTGATTCTTTATTCATTATTTAAAAGAATTTTAAAAGCATTCATTTTGTTTATTGTGCAAAGCTGGGCACTATATAGTACAAGAAAAGTCAAATTGACAGGGACTATGATCTTTAGTTTCTTGCAGTCTAAGACAGACAACAATGATGATGGAGAACATACAGAGGTAATACAGACAACTCAAATATGGCAACTTAAAAATGCACAGGCAAGATTGGAAAATTATAGACAGGCTATCAAATTCATTTGTGGTGAAGTGGTGAGTGATTTGTGGCTGATCTTTCAAGCTTAACACCAGCAAAAGTGAGGGGGCAGAAATGTTGACCTCTCTTCTCATTATTACACTCAGGGGACCTTATACTTCACCACTGACTCTCAGGCAGAGCAAATGCAGAAGCACAGTAGAGAATGGGGAGCAGTGAATGGTTCTCAAAGTTTCTCAAAGACTCAATCCTATTAATTAAATTAAGAGTCATGGCACTAAAGTAGTTTATATTTTCTGAGTCAAGTCTTTATGCTTTTGAAATTCACTAATATATATGACTTTACTCCTTTCATAACTGCTGAATAGTAATTTATATCTTTAAAAACCTTCTGCTTGTTTCTGCCTGTCATCAATGTGTTTAAATACTTTGGACAATGTTCCCACTCTCCCTAGGGCCCCTTTTATGTATAGTATGAAATAAAGCAAATTTTTGATTATTCTTTGAGGAAGCTGGAGATTTTGTTTCACCAAAAGCAATTTTTCTCCAACATTAACAACACTTCTCTGAGCCTTAGTTTTCTCACTTGTGCAATGAGAAAGTTGTTTTTTTTTTTTTTTTTAACTCTCTGCCTCATGGAGTTATTTTTTTAGCAAGGTATTATGTAAACCATCAAATGCTATCTAAAAGCCAACTAATATAAATCCTCATTTTCTCATGACCATTTAAGTGTAGCAACATCCTCCACCCCCTCTCTCTTCAGGGCTAATTAGCCAATTGAATTGACCAGCTGGGCCCCTAGAGAATAAATGTATAGATGGATAACTAATATTCCCTCTCAGAGTCTTAGGAGAATTATGAAAAGCTGAGTTTCTAGTACTGTTGCTCAGAAATCCCCATGTAGTTCTTCCTACACATAACAGAACACAAAAAAATTCTATATGGAATTATGAATCTCTGCTTAACACTATTATTTTTTAAAATATATAGTAAATTCAACATTCTTTTCAATATTGTATTATAAATTTGTGCTTCCTTCTGAACTTCTATTCTTTATTAGAAATGTTACACGAGCTCTCTGTCTCTCTGCCTTTATCTGTCTCTGTATGTCTCTGCTCAGTCTGTCAGTTTCTCTCTTCATCTCTCTGTGTCTCTGTTTTTCTATCTCTCTGTCTCTGTCTGTGTGTCTCTCTCTCTCTCCCTGTGTGTCTCTCTGTCTTTTGTTTCTGTCTCTCTGTCTTTGTCTTCTGTCTGTCTCTATGTGTCTATCTCTGTATTTGTTTCTGTTTTTCTGTCCCTATCTCTTTTTGTCTCTCTGTCTCATGTTTGTCCCTCTCTCTCTCTCTCTCTGACTGTCTCTGTCTCTCTCTTTCTTTTCTCTGACTGCATTAGAAATAAAAATTTCTCTGACTTTTCTCTTTCCCTATCCAATTTAGCTTAGAGTAAAAAAAAAAAAGAAAAATGAAACAAAACATCATAGCTGAGTGAAATGAAACTATACACTAGTCATATGGAGTCCAATTAGAATTTCAGAAAGGATAAACTTACTCAACATATGTGAAATCTATTAATCTATTTTTACCATGACAAAAGTTATCTTTTAAAGACATCAATAAATTCTATACAATCATTCTTCTGAAATTCAAAATCATTCTGATACATTTAATCATTTATTTTTAAGCCAACACTTGAATGCTTCCCTGAAACTTAATGTCTATGTAAAAATAGTTTTAGTGAACAAGAAAAAACTCAATAGATTTTGTATGTGGACTTGTGTTTGAATGGTGAGAGAGGAAGGGAAGGAACAAGAGAGAGAGAGACAGAAAGAGAGAAGGAGAGGAGAAAGTGAGAGAAAGAGGAAGAGATATAAGAGAGAGAAAAAGGGGGGGGGAAGAAAGGAGCTTATTTTCTTTTTTCCCTTTCTACTTGTTTGACATTTAAATGCTTTTGGAATTCAACTTTTTTTTTAATTATCCTGTTAACTGGCTTCTGGATATTCTTATAAATCTTCCAATCCTCTCTTCTTTTTTTTTTCTCAGTATATAATTTATATTCCCTCAAACCTCTTGCTTGTTTCTTTATTTTTAAATTGTATTTAAGCACTTTGAACTGTTTCTACTTTTCCTAAATCCCCTTTACACTTTATTTTAACAATGATGAAATTTGAATACTCTTGAAGGAAGCTGTGGATTTTATTTTTCTTCTCAAAGTAATTTCTAATTAAAACTTTCCATGGGATTTTTAGTCCTTAAGTATCAGTTGTGTTAGAAACTTACATTTCTGTAGCTGTTTTTCCTTCTTTATTTTCAAGGACATGACTTATCATGACACTGTGCTTTCCATTTATATACCATAAAATCAAAAAATCATGGAGTTGAAAGGGACCCCAGAAATTATCCCATCCAAAACTTATTCTAATCATGAATATTGTCTTTATCATCACCATGAAATATTTGTACATCATCCTCCTGAAGATTTTTAGTAATATACAGTCTCATTATACCAAAAGGGTCCCTCTATATTTTCATAATATTTCTTATTATAATAAAAATTTTCCTTATATATAGTAGAAATTTGCTTCCCTATTTCTTCCTCCAGATACTCTTAATTCTTTCCAGTAATACCAAACAAAATACCATTCTTTAACATGAAAACTCTCCAAATATATTAAGAATATTTTCATTTATTTCCTAAGCTTTTTCTTCTTTAGGGTAAATATCCTTAATTCCTGCACAAATTCTCATTCTGAATAATTTCCTTTCTTCCAACCTCCATGGACATTTTCTTTTGAAAGTGCTCCTGGCCATTTCCTAATTGAAAATTTATCAAAAAGATAAAAATAGGCTATTCACAAAAAGACAATCAAGCTATGTATGTATAGCCATATTAAAAAAAATTCCTATTCACTAATAATTAGAGAAATGCAAATTAAAGAAATTTTGTGGTTCTACCTCATATATATCAGACTGACAAAAATCAAAAAGAAAATGACAAATATTGGAGAGATTATTTAAAAAACAGGCACATTGACTCACTTCTGGTGGATCTGGGAATTGATATAGCCACTCTGAAAAATAATTTGCAACTATGCCCCACAAATTACTAAATTATGCATATCTTTTGAGCCATCAATAGTACTAGTAAATCTATACTCCAAAGAGATCAAATAAGAAAGAAAAAATGCTATGTGTACAAAAAGATAGCAGCTCTTTTGTGGTGGGAATTAATTAAAATCTATGGGGGGTCACCCATATATTTTGTAATGGGTTTAGAAGTTACAGTTTTATATATATATATATATATATATATATGTATATATATATATATATATGAATACAATATAAGAAATGATGTGTAAGAAAGGATGAAAGGAATTGTCTCAGAGAAACCTCAGAAAGCTTTTGTAGACTGATGAAGTATTAAAGTAGCAGAACCAAGAAAAGAGCTTGTATAGTAACATGGACATTATAAAAAAGATTAATTTTAAATGTTTTAAGAACTCTGTTCAACATAATAATCAACTATTGGTTTAAAGGACTAATGGGAAAGAATATTATCTACTTCCTGTTAGAAAGTGGTATATTAATATGCGGAATGACAAGCATTTTTGCATATGACCAATATGGGAACTTGTTTTACTCAAGTATGCTAATTTGTGACTATAGTTTTCTTTTTTTCTTTTTCCAGTAGGGAGAGCAGGAGGTAAGTAAATGCCCAGTAATTGAAAAAGAATAAAATGATTTTAAGAAAGCAAGAAGAAAGTTCTCTTATTTGTCAATGTCCTTTTAAAATTTTAACTGTCAACTTAATAATTATGTATACTATGCTTATATAACTATCATTTAAGAATGATTAATTTTTTTGGCTTTGCACCTAACAGTTTACACATTTACTTTTTTATTCATTCAACCTACTATATTTTCTTCCCATATAGGCAGCTTTCTAATTATTTCCCCTGTCCTACATTCATGCATTTAATTTTTTTAACAAGGATAGAGGGAATTGGGAATGCTTTCAATTTATTTTCATCAATTATCATCTTATAAGTTTAAACAAGTTTAAACCTATCATTCTAGGCTTTGTTTTGATTTCAACTGGACCAACCAAGTTAGCTCTCTCTCCTAGCTTTATAATAGTCTCAATTTTTATATGTGCTTTTTATTCATATATTCAAGTCACTGTAAAATGTTTTATACTAAGCAGTACAAAAGGTGAATTCCTAAAGCAAAAATCATCTTCCTAACCCCAAGATGGACAAGCTTATCTTGTTCTTAAAATTTTATTTGATAATATCAGCAATTGAATCAAGAATAAGCTATCTTTATTTTTACCTCAATTGTGAAACACATTACTTCGTTCCAACATGTATCTACATTCCTTAAGACCAAATGATAATGTATTTGACTATGCTATATTTTAATCCTTAATTTTTTTTTCTGAATGTAAAGTTAAGATTTCTTTGAACAGTTAAAGAATAGTCACACACAAAAAAGGTAGGAATATCTTACTTTTTCACATAAGTGTATCATTTTTATTATTTCTTATTTGTAATCCTTTCTACTTGTTATTTATTATTCTACTTTATTATTTATTAGTTGTAATCCTTTAACTTGTTGATTGTATCTTTCACTATGAATAGAATTGTATTTTTGATCTGTTTTTCTCTTCCCACTCAGGAAACTCACTATTTTTAGTTTTGCAGAAGGGGGATCCAACATCTTTTTTTGCACTTTATAGGTCAACTGCAATGTCCATGTAGTGAAAACTAGCCCAAGATGAAACATAGACTTTAATATCCTGTTTTTTTTTCCCCACCTAGTCTTTCCCATCGTTATTCACTGTCCTTCTTATAAAGGCACCAATGATAAAAATGTAGCAGCTAGAGTTCATGGGAGGCATTGTTTTGTAAAATCCTATGAAATGGAAAGAGCATTGTTTCTGAGACAATATTTCAGTCCCAGCTTTGTCATTTACTAGCCATGGGACATTGGGCAAGTCAAAATTTCATGAATAACAAATAATCTCTCTCTTTCTGATGGAATTACAGTGACTTACACAAGGTATCATGGCACTTAGTGAGAACAAAAATAGAACCCATGAATTTTCTAATTAGGCCACTGGACCATGCTCTTTCCTCAAATAAACTTTTATATTCTCTGAAAAGCATTGTCAAATTAAGTTATCACATGCTACAAGAAGTAGGCCAATAATAGATCACATTTTCTGATAGCAGGAATTACTCTTCCACACAGCTAACTACAGAATATAATACCCCAAACCATTCAGAACATATAATGCAGTAGTTTAACACATCATTAAAAATTAAATTCCCAGAGAACTTAATTTTGAATGCTCAAAATGGCTCTTTTAAGCCAAGATTTTTTCAATTTTAATACCTGAATTGTATTAGAATGATGAAATGCATAGTCTGCCACAAAGTATGTTCACTTAGTTACTGTATAAAGTAATAATAGTTGATAACCAGTTCTTATTGCTGGCATTCCTTTTTATTTCTATGTTGCTATGTGGATGAATGCAAATGAACTGTCTCAACATACTTATATTTTTGATCTAGCTGTGAACATATTGCTGGTCAACTCTACTTTTCACTTAAAATGATATAAACCTTGACTTGTAAATTGGCATTGTAATGGACTTCTTAGCCTTGCACCTCCTTTGTCCCTAAATCTTTCATAAACATGCTTAAACAATCTTCCTAATATACAAATATGACCCTATCACCATCATGCTTCACTGCTTCCAAAAAAAAAAAACCCAAATCAAAAAAATTAAAAGCAAGTAAAGAAGCAAACTCTCTCTTAAGTAGCTCCCTATTACCTGTAGGATAAAATATTAAATCCTCTAGTCTTTAGATTCTATCTACATCTTCTGTGTTGTTTTTCATTATTCCCCTTCATGCACTCCATATTAAATTCAGTGCTCTATGTCACTTCTTTACATTGACACAGACTAATTCCAATCTTCAAAGATTTATTTTCTGAATTCTACCTTTCTGAATCTATTCTTTCACAGATAAGTTTTCACCTTCTCTTTAAGGTTTTCATTGATCACCCTAGCTGAAAGTTATATTTTCCTTGTGAAATGTTACTAGAAGATTTTGGCTGGATCTCTTCTTGGCCCCCATTACTTCCTAGATTGTCATACCTGTCTGTGTATATGTAATAGCTGCACCAAAAAGATAAAGCTCTTTGAGGGACAACAGGATTTTCTGTCTTTCTATATATCATCCCTTGTTTAAAGAACAAAATTGTATTGAAGTGAACATGTTATTGTTAAAATAACTAATTTTAACAGAACTGTGTAGCTTGACCCATTATCACATTATTTCATCAATATCAAATATATTTATTTTTAAATTAATATGGTACAATCAGAATAATATACAAAAACAAAGGTAGTTATCCTACAGGTGATGAAGGCTGAAACATTATATGGCTTCATGTTCAGCATTATTTCTGTTAATTTTAATGATCTTCAGTTTCTTAATCCATAAAATGGGGTGAGTAAAATCTGCACTACTTGCTTTCCAAACCTGTTGAAAGGAAAGTATTTTAGAATTCATAGACCATATATACACTATGCACTCCTCCACCCCCCACATCTCTGTCTCTGTCTCTCTCTGTCTCTGTCCCTCTATCTGTCTGTCTGTCTCTGTATCTCTCTGTCTCTCTCAATCCACACACATATCTATACTCACATATACATTCATATACACACATGCACATTCACATGCATGTATACATACATAAATACATACATACATGTATGCTTTATAAGTTGATGGTGATGATGCCTATTTAATAATTTTAACTCAGTCTTCTACAGGTTACCCTCTCACTAACCCCATAAGTCAGGGCTTAGTTTTCTAGATGGAAAGACTAAAGATCAGAGAAATTATATATTATATTCTTCTGCACAAAACCTTATGGTTTTAGTTTCACTTACCTCCAGAATCAGCTCTTTCAAATCACTTCAGGATGCTTTTTCCTCATTAAGCACATAGTTTCTAGATAAAGTCACAAAGCTGGTGACAAGACAGTGGTAAATGGGGTGTTTTGTGGATATCTTAATTGCCAGATTGCATCAAGTGAAGCCTGAATTTCCTTTTTTTCTACTATACATGTGTCTGCTTTTGCTTCTGAAACATCCTCAATGACCTATGGATCTATTTATTCTTGAAATTCCTGCCCTGAGGACAGGTAGATTTAGTGACTTCTCAGTGATTTAAATGGTTTGAGTGTAGGTGAGATCATACATGCAGCCCTTTGTTTCCTCAAGTCTATATATTCTCCATAGCTGAGTGTGAAATAATCTTAAGGGTTAAGAGTGTAACAATATTTGCTACACAAGATCTATGACCTTGAAAACCTGACCCTACTTTGGTAGAAAGTAGTCTGTTAACTTCTAAGGCATGATTAAGCAGATCCACTTTATGAATTATACAGTCATTTTCTTAATAATATAACCTGCCAGAGTTGTACTGGAAAAACATTTCATCTAAACCAACTAAGTTGCACTTTTGTATTTGTGGCAAAAATACAGGAACGTTCTAAAACAGAGGCCTCTTTGTCAGAAACTAGTCTTGTCTCCTATTAGCCAAAGAATTGAGAAGAAAGTAAGAGGAGGGGCTAATGCTCTTTTTATTGGTGCTTCTGGATTGGAGATTTGATTGTTTTAGTGCCTAGATATCTCTGGGCTTGAGTTATCAACATCAATATGCTTATTAGGCAGTTATTTGAAATATAAGGTGCTAATATACTTTAGAGAGTTATAAGATTTGTGAGGGTTATGTGACCAAAGCGATGGAGGAATAGAAACTTTCTTTGATCTTCCTGACTTCTAAAAATGCAAAAAAAAATTCTAATTACCAACAAGATGTGATAAAATCCCAGTTGTCTCCACAGCCTAGGATACTAAGAACCCTAAAGATTCAACAATCTGATGAATTAAAAGCATGGAAGGATAATCCCTAAATCTTCACACCTGGGGACTAAAAATGGTAAAATAAGAATTTCCCAGTAGAGCAGAGGCTGAGACAGCTTTGAGGTCTTACCCCTAGGGAAACCACTATCAAAAGGGAATTAGTCAGAAAATGAGCAATAATTAAATATAATGGGGAAGAGTGAAATTGCCAAAGAACTCAGGAGGAAGAAAAAACAGTGTTTTCAGCTATGGCTGATCAGATCAATACAAGCTTAGAATGCTCTGCCACAGGTTGGTCACAAATAGACACTATGAACATTTGGGGTGATTTCTCTAACTTTGTGCATCTTGTTTCTTCTGAGCTTATTCAATTCTGCTTTGCTCATAGAGCATAGCACCTTCTCTGATGAGGGCAAGCTATGCTGGGCAGTCTTGTGCCAGTGTCTCCCATGTCATAAAATCAATTCAAAGTTTTTAAGAGAGACCTTGAAAGTGTCCTTGTATCACTTTTTCTGACCATCTTGTGAATACTTGCTCTGTGTGAGTTCTCCATAAAATAATCTTTTTTGGCAAGTGTACATTAGGCATTCAAACAATGTGGCCAACCCCATGGAGTTGTGCTCTCTGCGGTATGGTTAGTTTAGTTCAGAGTCTGGTATCTTATCCTGCTAGGTGATCTTCAGAACCATCGAAAGACAATTCAAATGGAAGTAATTCATTTTCCTGCTATGTCCAGGTTTCACAAATATACAACAATGAGGTCAGCAAAATGGCTCTGCAAACCTTCCGTGTGGTATTCAGTCTAATACTTCTGTCCTACACTTTCCTTTGGAGCCTCCCAAACACTTAATTAGCTCTGGTAATGTGTGTTTGTCAATCTCATCAATGTGGACATCTTTGAAAAATATACTGTCAAGGTAAGTGAACTTATCCACAGCATTTAAAACTTTATAATTTGCTGTAACTGATGGTTCCATGTATGAATGGAGTGGTATTGGCTGGATGGAGGACCTGTGTTTTCTTGATGTTAATTGTTAGGCCAAATTAACACAAGCAGCAGAGAATTGATTCATATTTTGTCGCATCTCATCTTCAGAGACTGCATTGAGTGCACAATCATCTGCAACTAAAAAAATCATGCACCATCATTCACTCCACTTTAGTTTTGCTTTGGTTAGTTTCTTTGATTCCATGTTTGTCCCCATTGAAGGTGTTTGACAACACAGCTGAAAACATCATGCTACCAAACATGGGAACAAGCACACAGCCTTGTTTTAACTCCATTGGTGATCAGGAAAGCTCAAGAGCATTGTCCATTTCCCAGAACCTGGGCAAGCATGCCATCATGAAATTGATGTACCATGCAAATGAACTTCTTTGGACAACCACATTTTGGCATAAATTTCTTTAAGTCCTCATGACTGACAGTATTAAAGGCTTTAGTCAGATCTACAAATGTTGTATAAAGACATCTGTTCTGCTCCTGGCATTTTTTCCTGGAGGTGTCAGTCAATAAACACCATATCTACTATTCCTCAGCCCTTTCTGATTCCATGCTGGCTCACAGGTAGATGACTTTTTTCCAGGTGTAGGGTCAGCTGTTAAGGAAGACTCTGGCAAGAATCTTGCCAGCAATGAATAAGAGAGACCTCCCCCCATGGCTGTCACCTTTCTATTTCCTTTACCTTTATAAAGATGGAAAATGGAGGTCCTTGAACTTCAGCTAGGAAATGATTGATTTCAACTTGAGATAAATGGTCAATAGCTTCCGCATTGATCGATAATGGTATATTGAGAACACTCTGGAAGGGTTCAGCCCATCTCTCAAGGATCACATGCTTATCACGAATCAGTGTAGCACCATCAGCACTGAGTAGTTAAAATGCACCACAGATCTTCATAACTACCCTTCAGTGCATCATAAAAAAAATCTTTGGATTGCTTCTACCAGCATAAAGCTGAATTTCATCTACATTCTTACTGATCCAAGAATCCTGCATCTCTCTAAGTTTCAACTGTATTTACTTTTGATGAAATTGAATGTGACCTTAGAGATGGATGAACTGTCCTGCTGTGCATCCTATATAATTCTTATTTTTCATTTAGTAGCTTCTAAATTTTCCCATCATTTACATCAAACCAGACTTGATGTTTGTGAGTATTCTGACCCAGATGAGCAAATGCAATGCTGTACACCAAACCTCTGAAAACTGACCACTTCTTTTCTGCTCCATTTTTGCCAATTGTGTGTTGGCTTAACTTAGTGTCCAAGTTAGTAAAAAA
>JAJPUD010003814.1:205304-226515 GCA_023553655.1 Myrmecobius fasciatus | reverse complement strand
TCCCTCTCTCTGGGTGTATATGGTTTTCTTCAGTGAACAATTGGAACTGGTTTGAGACAATTCTTTGTTGCAGAGAGCCATGTCCATCAGAATTGATCATCATGTAATACTGTTGTTGCTGTGTATGATGATCTCCTGGTTCTGCTCGTTTCACTCAGCATCAGTTCATGCAAGTCTCTCCAGGCCTCTCTGAAATCGTCCTGCTGGTCGTTTCTTTCAGAGCAATAATATTCCATAACATTCATATACCATAATTTATTCAGCCACTCTCCAATTGATGGGCATCCCTTCAGTTTCCAGTTTCTAGCCACTACAAAAAGGGCTGCCACAAACATTCTTGCACATGTGGGTCCCTTTCCCTCCTCTAAGATCTCTTTGTGATATAGGCCCAGTAGAAACACTGCTGGGTCAAAGGGTATGCACAGTTTGACAACTTTTTGAGCATAGCTCCAAATTGCTCTCCAGAATGGTTGGATCCGTTCACGATTCCACCAACAATGTATTAGTGTCCCAGTTTTCCCACATCCCCTCCAACCTTCATCGTTATCTTTTCCTGTCATTTTAGCCAATCTGACAGGTGTGTAGTGAGTACCAAATGATTTTGATTATCCTCTTTATAATATAGTTTTAGATCTGGCACAGCTAGGCCACTTTCATCAGCTTTTTTTTTTCATTAATTCCCTTGAAATTTTTGACCTTTCATTCTTCCAGATGAACTTTGCTACTATTTTTTCTAGATCTGTAAAATAATTTCTTGGGAGTTTGGTATGGCACTAAATAAGTAGATTAATTTAGATATTGTTATTTTTATTATATTTTCTCAGCCTACCCATGAGTGCTTGATATTTTTCCAGCTGATTAGGTCTGATTTTATTTGTATGGAAAGTGTTGTGTACTTTTGTTCATATACTTCCTGATGTTCCCTTGGCAGATAGATTTCCAAATATCTTATACTTTCAACAGTTATTTTAAATGGAATTTCTCTTTGTATCTCTTGCTGTTGGATTTTGTTAGTGATGTATAAAAATGCTGCTGATTTATGTGGATTTATTCTGTATCCTGCAACTTTGCTAAAGTTGTGGATTAATTCTAATAGTTTTTTAGTTGAGTCTATAGGGTTCTCTAAGTATACTATGGTATCATCTACAAAGAGTGATAATTTGGTTTCCCCATCACCTACTCTAATTCCTTTAATCTCTTTTTCTTCTCTTACTGCCAAAGCTAACATTTCTAATACAATATTAAATAGTAATGGTGATAGTTTGCAGCCTTGTTTCACTCCTGATCTTATTGAGCATGGCTCTAGTTTGTCCCCATTACATTTTATGCTTGCTGATGGTTTTAAATAGATGCTACTGATCATTTTAAGGAAAATCCTCATTTTAAGGAAAAGCCCATTTATTCCTATACTCTTCAGTGTTTTTAATAGGAATGGGTATTGGATTTTATCACATGCTTTTTCTGCATCTATTGAAATAATAATATGATTTTTTTTAGTTTGGTTATTGATAATATTAATATAAATTAATGATAATATTATAATTATATTAATGCTGGTAGTTTTCCTAATATTGAACCAGCCCTGCATTCCTGGTATAAATCCAATTTGGTCATAGTGTATTATCCTGGGGATGACTTTCTGTAATCTCATTGCTAATATTTTATTTAAGATTTTTGCATGAATATTCATTAGGGAAATTGGTCTTTTTTTCTCTGATTTCACCCTACCTGGTTTACCTATCAGCACCATATCTGTATCATAAAAGGAATTTGGTAAAACACCTTCTTTCCTTATTTTTTTCAAATTATTTACATAGTATTGGAATTAAGAGTTCTTTGAATGTTTGGTAGAATTCACATGTAAATCCATCTGGCCCTGGAGATATTTTCTTAGGGAGTTGATTAATAGCTTGTTCTATTTCTTTTTTTTTTTTTTTAAATGGGGCTATTTAATTAATTTTATTTCCTCTTCTGTTAACCTGGGCAGTTTATATTTCTGTAAATATTCCTCCATTTCATTTAGATTATCAAATTGATTGGCAGAAAGTTGGGCAAAGTAACTCCTAATTATTTCCTCTTCATTGGTGGAATGTTCTCCCTTTTCATTTTTGAGACCAATAATTTGGTTTTCTTCTTTCCTTTTTCTAATCAAATTCACTAAAGGTTTATCTATTTTGCTTTTTTTTTTCATAAAACCAACTCTCAGTTTTATTTATTAATTCAATAATTTTCCTTATTTTCAATTTTATTAATCTCTCCTTTTATTTTCAGAATTTCAAATTTGGTATTTAATTGAACATTTTTAATTTTTTTTTTAGCTTTTTTAGTTGTAAGCCCAATTCATTGTTCTTCTCTTTCTCTATTTTATGCAAGTAAGTATATAGAGATATAAAATTTCCCCTTATAACCACTTTGGCTGTATCCCACAAATTTTGGTATTTTGTCTCATTATTGCCATTCTCTGGATGAAATTATTGATTGTGTCTATGATTTGCTGTTTCACCCATTCATTCTTTAGGATTAGATTATTTAACTTCCAGTTAACTTTTGGTCTGCTTTCTACTGGCTTGCATGTGATTTTTATTGCATCAGGATCTGAAAAAAAATGCATTTATTATTTCTTCCTTGCTGCATTTGATTTTGAGGTTTTTATGCCCTAATACATGGTCATTTTTTGTATAAGTTCCATGAACCACTGAGAAAAAAGTAAACTCCTTTCTATCTCCTTTCAATTTTCTACAAAGATCTATCATACTTAACTTTTCTAACATTTTGTTTACCTCCTTAACTTCTTTCTTATTTATTTTGTGGTTTGATTTATTTAGTTCTGAAACAGCAAAGTTGTGATCCCCCACTAGTATAGTTTTGTTGTGTATTCTTTCTTGCATCTCTCTTAAGTTCTCCTCCAGGAATTTGGATGCTATACTACTTGGTGGATATATGTTTAGTATCAATATTGCTTCATTATCTATGGTACCTTTTAGTAAAATATAGTTTCCTTCCTTATCTCTTTTAATTAGATCTATCTTTGCTTTTACTTGATCTGAAATCAGGATTGCTAACCCTGCTTTTTTTTATTCACTTGAAGCATAATAAGTTCTGCTCCAGCCCTTTACTTTCACTCTGTATATATCACTATGCTTTACATGTGTTTCTTGTAAACAACATATTGTAGGATTCTGGCTTTTAATCCAGTCTGCTATCTTCTCCCATTCACATTCATAGTTAAAATAACTAATTCTGTATTTCCTGCCATCTTACTTACTCAAAGTTATGTTTTTCTCTTTCCTTTCCCCCTTCTCTCCTCCCCAGTACTTTGCTTTTGATGACCAACTCCCTCAAACAGTCCTTCCCTTTTAGATTCCCTCCCCTTTTTTAATACCTTTCCCCTAATTCTTCTATTTCCCTTTCTATTAGTCTTTCCTTTTCTTTTCCTCCTTTCCCTCCCACTTCTTTATAAGGTGGGGCAAGTTTCTCTGTGAAACCAAATATGTCTGATAGTCTCTCTTAGAGCCAAATCTGATGAGAGTAAGATTCGCACAGTGCTCATCCCCCCTCCCTTCTTTCTCTCAATTTATATTAGGTTTTCTTTGCCTCTTTGTGAGATGTAATTTCCCTTATTTTACCTCCTGTTTCCTATTTTTCCAGTGTGATCCCTTTTCCACCTCTAGTTTCTTTTTCATATTATCAAAATAAAATCAAATTATACCTGCATTCTCTAAGTATACCCATAATAGAAATATAGTTCTCAAGAGTTCTTTCCCTTTTATCTTTTTATACTTCTCTTGAATTCTGTGTTTGGAGGTCAAAATTTTTGTTCAGATCTGGTCTTTTCATTAGAAATAGGTGAAATCCACCTATATCATTAAATGTCCATCTTCTTCCCTGAAGGATAATGCTCATTTAACTGCATAGTTTATTCTTGGCTGTAATCCCAAGTTCCTTTGCCTTTTGGAATATCAGATTCCAGACCCTTTGATCCTTTAACTTGGAAGCTAATAGATCCTGGGCTATCCTAATTGTGGCTTCTTGGTATTTGAATTGTTTCTTTCTGGCTGTTTGCAATAACTTTATCTTGGTGCAATAGTTCTGAAATTTAGCCACAATATTCCTTGGGAATTTAATTTTAGAGTATCTTTCAAGAGGTGATCAGTGAATTCTTTCAATGGCTATTTTAGCTTCTGATTCTAAAACATCAGGGCAGTTTTCTTTTATGATTTTCTGTAAGATAGTGTCTAGGTTCTTTTTTGCATCATGGCTTTCAGGAAGTCCAATATTCCTTAGATTGTCTCTCCTAAATCTATTTTCCAGGTCAGTGTTTTTCCTAGGAGATATTTCATATTTTCTCCTATTTTTTCATTTTTTTGTTTGATTCTTGAGGTCTTATTGAGTCATTCACTTCTATTTGTTCAATTCTGATTTTTAGTGTATTATTTTCTTCAGTTTTCTTTTTTAGCTCCTTTTGTAATTGGCCAATTGAATTTTTTTGTTCATTGCATTCTTTTTCCATTTCAAAAATTTTGCTTTTCATTGAATTGGTCTTTTTCGTATCTCTTCTGTAGGGCATTATATGCCTTTTCCATTCTTTCTTGCAATGATGTCATTTCATTTCCTCATTTTTCTTCTAACTCTCTTTTAAGATTCTTTATGCAGTCCTCCAGGAAAGCCTTGTGAAATGGGGACCACCTCATGTCTCCCTTTGTGGCTTCCTCTGGAGTTGCTTTACCTTTAGGAATCTCAGGATCTGAGGTCTGTTCTCGCTCTCTATAAGAGCTGTCTATGGTGAGAGTTCTTTTTTTTTCCCATTTTTTAAGGCTTGAGGTTTGTTCAAAGCAAAGTGACAGCTGCTTTAATTTGCCCTGGGACAGTTCTGTTGATTGATTTCTGGTGGGGGGTAATGGTGGTAATGGTCTGGAGTTCTTCCCTGACTCAGTATTTTACAATTTACCTTATACAAAAGGCAAATCTGCCAAAACACCTGCTTGCAACCAGGACAGAGTGGTCTAAGAGACTTACAGAAGCTTCCCAGGTGCCTGGAAACTGCAGTGGTCTGACTCCCAGCCCCAGCTTTCTGCCCTGGTCTCCCTGCACTGTGATTTGGGCTTGGTAGACTGTGCCCCTGCCCATTAGAAACAGACCTGTTCTGGGTTCTTCCAAGGTAACTTCTTCTGAGAATGTGTTGTACTCCAAATATTTGGGGGAGTTTTGACTCCAAAATCAGTTTAGAGGCTTGGTTAGAGAGGTTTGAGAGGTTGGTTTGAGAGAAGGTCAGAGGAAGCCACAGAAAGTTCAATCTGCTCTCCACCAACTTGGCTCCGTCCGCCCAGGAGTTCAAACTCTTTAAAAGTACTATGCAGTTTACCAAATGAAATCCAACTTACTTTCCTCCTTTTGTTCAGCTGTTGGCCCAGTTGATAGTTTAGGTAATAAATTTATTACATGTAGACAATCTGAAATGTACATCCTAATGAGCCAGCTTGAAGGGCTGTCTATTCAATTTTATATCCACCCTGGACAAGAGCCATTCTTCATCCATTTGGTTATACAGGACATTCTGAGTGAAGATAGATCTCATTTAGGAGACTGCAATATTCCAGGACTTAATAAAAATCAATAAAATGTCATCTGAAAATAAGATCATCTTGAAGACCAAACCGTAGGAACTCCCTTTTCCAATTAGATCATTTTTCAACATACTGCCTTTGGCAAGCATTCAGTTCCTTGTTTTATTCCTCACTTATATTAATAATTAGACCATCATTGAACAGAAGTTACTGTCATCATTACATCTTTTAAGGGATCTTATTTGATTCTAATATAAACATGATTTTCCACTATTCTTAGAAAACACCTAAATTGTGAGGGTGGAAATTCCTTCTTTTATGAACATGTAGAGAGATGACAGATATACTGTAGATAGGTAGGGTAAGGCATAGCTGCTTCAAGAGGCACCTGCTTTCTACAGTCAGTATTTAATAAATGCTTGTTGACAGATTGATTGAAGAACAAATGAAATAGATTACTGCTAAAGGAACAAAAAAAATGATGGAACTACAAACATGCAATGGGAGCAATGGTCACCCTTGAAGGATAAATAGTAAGATTCCTTCAAAGAAACCTGAAGTACAAAGAATGATGAAAATAAAAGACACATTTTAGAAAAAGAGGAACAATTCAAAGCAACAATGCCAGTGGAGCATACCTCCCAATCTCATGCTTCCAATTAACAGCTGAAACAACATTCTGTGAACCTAAAAGTCCCTAGCAGGGAGCAGGCCTCTATATGGACATTCTTTTTTTTCTTAGGAATATTCTTGGTGAAGACAATGGCAGTGGCAAAAATAGACCAAGTAGCTCAGTTTATGAAAGCCATTAGGCACCAAGGTAGTAGAACTGGTGATCTGATCTAAGTCTTTGGTTTTCATGATGCCTTTAATATCATCATCTGTAAAAGGTAATCATAGAGCTGGAAAGGATCTTTTTTATATCTAAAGTGACTTGCCATGGTCACATGAGTAGTAAGTAGAAGCTGGAATTCAAATCCAGTAAATGAGTAAAAACTCGTTCCTTTATGTTCTGTTGCCTTCTTGTGCTAGGCTAGGTTGTTGCAGGAGGGGAGCTGAGTGAACTTCGTAGCTTTCTGACTACTGTTCATCCCAGAAGATTGGAACTTAGCCTTTGAGCTCTTATTTAATTTTGGAATACATATATGTTTTCAATCCAAATACCCACCAGAAGACAAGTAGGTGCTCTGTTTAACTAGTAAATGATTGAGACCTCTGTCTGACCTTATACATTTTTTTGCCTCCTAATCTTTGGCAGTGGTTTTGTGGTCAGTGTGACCCTGTCCTCCTGCTACTACAGCGGAAAGTATTTGCTGATTGAACTGTTTTCCACCACATGGGTCCATGCTGTTGACATGGGGTTATTCCTATTCATCTCTTGCCCAATTATTCAGTACAGTCTGTGGGTTGCAAGCTGGTTTGCACCATAGTCTTTTTGGTAAATTGTCTCAAGTACATTTTCAAGGACTTTCTCTGGTCATTTAATGAGGAATTAAAGGGAAAGCTTTCTTTAAACTCTCTAGCTGAAAAGAAAAAAAATCATGAAAGCAAGGTGAAATGTAATTTCCTCTTTATTAAAGGCTGTCATTTAATCTAATATTATAGAAAATGATTAGATCTTAAAAACCTATAAATTATATTTGACAACTCTCTGGTGTGCCTTTGCTGGTCCTTATGGCAATTATAAATGGCAACAGTGGGCCAGGGCAGAGAGGCGCCTCCTGAGTGGAGTTTGTTTATTGGCTGTTAATGAAAAGTGATTAATCTAAATCACTACAGGGGTGGATCCATTGCTGGAATCCTATAATCAGAAGTGGCAGTTTTACCCTTTGACAAATGTGCTGCTATTTCCCTAACATTTGGGGTTGGAGGAAGGCGTGTCTCTCTGTCTCTCTGTTTCTCTGTTTCTCTGTCTCTCTGTCTCTCTGTCTCTGTCTCTCTGTCTCTTCTTTCGTTTGTCCCTCTGTCCATCTCTCCCTCCTTTCTTTTCCTTCTTCCCTCCCTCTTTTCTTTCTTTTTTTCTCCCTCCTTCCTTCCCTTCTTTTCTTCCTTCTTTCATTCCTCCTTCCCTTTTTCCTTTCCTCCTTTACTTATTTCTTCCATACTCCCTTTCCTCTTTCCCTCCTTCTCTCCCTTCCTTTCTTTCTTCCTTCCTACTTTCTATTGGAGAAAGAGAAAAGAAAACAGTAAAATACAGTACAGAACTGCAAAGCCATAAGGACTCCTGTCCCTCAGGTCCCTTCCTTTCCTCTCCTGCCTTTTCCCATTACCCCATGGTGGCCCAAGGTCCTCATTAAGTTGTTATCTAAGAGGTCCCCTTCTCTCTTGATTATTGTTATTGTAACTTGCTCTAAACTGCTTGTCTGACCCCATCCTGACACAGAATGATGGATCATTACTCAGAGAACCCCACCTGACAAAATTGCTACTTCTCTGTACACCCCCCATCACCTTACAATGACAAGAGGTAAGGGAAGAAATAGATATTTTTCTGCCAAAGCTATAATGGGAGAGAAGAAAAAGAGGAACAGGAATGCAACCGGCAAAGAGCATTTTACAAGAGATACCCATCAGCATTTTTTTCTTCTTAGTTTCCATTTAGTGTTTTTTTTTTTCCTTTCATCATTTCTATTTTTGGGGGGATGAGGGGTCCGTCTATTTTTAAAAACTCCTTCTTGGTTATTTACTGTTATTGTCTTGACTCTCTGTTTTACCATAAATATTCATCTTTCTAGCTTCAAAGAATTTTGTTTCAGCTGTTAATTTTAAGCAATCTTTTTAATGTCAAGCCTTATTAGCAAATATTCATTAATATAACAATAAAAGCTAGCATTTATGTAATGTTTTTGAGATTTGTAAAGGGCCATATTTGTGCTATCTTATTTGATCCTCACAAAAAACCCTAGGAGGTAGGTGCTATAATTATTATTCCCATTTTACAGAGAGAAAATTAAGACTGAGAGACTACATAATTTGCCTAGGATTACAAAGCCACTAAATGTCTGAGGAAGGATTTGAACTCCAAATCTAGATCACTTACTCATATGACCATCTAAGGACTTATGTGCTAAATTCTGGGATACAAAGAAATGCAAAAAATGTCCTCTTTTGAAGGGATTCATGTTCTAATGGGTATACAATATGCAAACAGCTATGTACAAACAAATTCTTAAGGGATTTTGCCTTTGTATTTCTTTGCCCCCTGAAGACCCACCAAGGTTCACTCTAGGTCTAGTGCAGCTATAGTATAAACTACAATTCCTAAAGTAAAAATTTAGGACTAGAAGAATGAGGCATTTTTTCCTTCCAGTTTAAAGTCAAGAGAGGAAACTTTAATAATGGCTGTGCCCTCATATCCCCTGGGTTTCTGCTTTACTCAGGATAGAAATGTCAGAAGAAAAGTGCCTTTGCTCTGTAATTATCTTCAGGGAAGCATTGAAAAATTTTATTTAAAGCCAGAAGGAACTTACCTCAGAAAGCATCTAGCTATATTCTCTTGAAGCTTAGAGAAAAGAATTAACTATGTAAGTTTGCAGAGTGATAAGTGGAAGAGCGAAGTCTAGAACTCATTACCTGTTTCCCAGACCAATTCTCTTTTTCTCTATTATAAACTAAAGAATCAAGAGATATTGAATTGCTGATGGAAGACAAGTAATGGGAGGTGAAATAGTACCTAGATTAGGCCTAAACCTTTTATAATTGATCAGAATTCACAAGTGGTATCCATTACCTGTGTGACTGGAGAGGGTAGGTGAAGGACCCAGAATTCTTATCTCTTTGAATTTCAAGATATTCATTTAGAGTTCACAGAGTGTTAAAATCCTAAGGGCTATGAGAGGAAAATACAGGTTTATCTCTATCTGAAAGTCTGAGTGTGCTTGAAAATTTCTAGTCAATATATATTGGCTTTTCCCCTTTCCCAGCAATGCTATTTTTAAAGAAATTCTGTAGCTACATTTATATATTCATTTAACAAATACTTATGGAATATGTACTTCGTATACTATTCTATGCTTATTGTTATGTGGAGATAAGAACTGGGACTTTTCACAGCTCTCAAAGAACTTAACTGGGTAAACATGTCATTTTCAGAATTAGATAACCATACAAAATAGCAATATGGAATATTTCAGAAAGTTAAATGTATTTGAAAGCCAAATGGATGGTATGTAAAGTACTTTAGTAGTTCTAAGGGAAAGGAATATGGTGTAGGTTAGAGTGGTTGAAGGAAACCTTCCTGGAAGAAGAAATTTTAATGGCCTTTAAAGGATGTAGAGATGGACAAAAGGAGAGGGCTATCTGAGTGACATGAAGAATACATATATAGAAGCAAATAAAAAAGTAAGGCATATTCCTTTAGGGGTGAAAGTACAAGTCAGCTGCTGAATAGCAGAAACTCAGCCTGGTGAGATAGCTGGGAGTCAGTCAAATGATGAAAGACCTTAAATGCCAGGTGTTAAGGTTAGAAATGGTATTTCATTGAACATTCATAGGAAGAGTAATGACATGCTTTAGGAAACTCTCTTCAGCAAGTGTTTTGTAGGATATACTGGAACAAGGAAGAGCTCTAGGGAGACTTATTTGGAGCCCATTGTTAAGAGGATGTTTTTGGGGTTTTTTTTTAACCTCACTGTACTGTGATTTGAGAGGCCCCAGTCCTAAGATGTAGAGGCTTTCTTATTCCTTTTCTTCCCTTTATCTCCTTATATATCCATCATCCTATGATTGGCTAAATGCTGATAATGCATTTTGGAGCACTATTTTTATTGGCATAATTTAGAAATTTTACAACTTCTTAGATCTGACCAAAATGTGCTTATAAATGTTTAACAACTGGTTTTTTGGGGGGGAAGTGTATGCTGGCACACTTTGAAGTGTAATCTTCATTATTAGCATATTCTTCATCACTTTCTTAAGTCTAGCAATAACAATATATCAAGCCTTGATTTTGAGCATTTGTTGATTTCTAAGATGTAAATACACTAAAAATTTAAGACCTGGTTCTTGAGAACTAATTATAGTTAGCTCTTGCACATACCTAATTGTGGCAATTCCCAGAATTTAAAATCTTAGTTCTGGGAAATTCTGAGATCATTTCCTTCATTTTATAAATGAGTAAGTGGTACGTAGGACTGGAAAACCAGGATTAATAATGACAAGGTAAGATTGTATTTATCTGACTTAAAGGTAGATAGTTCAGGTCAAGTGAATTAATTTCATCATTAGGTTCTGAAAGAATGGACACATTTGCTTGTGAGATCTGAGCAAAACAGAATTGGTCTCACAGGGCTAGACAAAGGCACATATCCCATTTTCAGAAGACGGAAGCAGGTGGTGGCTGAAAACTATAGACTCAACTTTGATTCCTGGCCAAATTTTATAACAAATGATTTTAAAAAAAAATTTCTAAACACTTAGAACAGGGAAGAACAAATAGTCAAAGTCATTTTCTCTTCATTAAGAACAGGCCATGCCAGGTTTCTTTCTTCTTTGCTTACTTTCTTTGTTTCTTCCTTCTTTTTTGTTCCTCCCTCCCTTCTTCTTTTCCCTTCTTCCTCCCTTCCTCCCTTCTTTCCTTCCTTCCTTTCCTTCATTCCTTTCCTTCCTTTCCTTCCTTTCTCTCCTTCTTTCTTCTTTTCTCATTCTTTCTCTTTTATTCTTTTATTTTTCTGCTTTGCTTTTTTCCCTTCCCTTCCCTTCTTTTTCCTTTCCCTTTCCTTTCACTTTCCCTTTCCCTTCTTTCCTTTTGTCCATCCTTCCTTTCTTCCAACAAGGTAACTAGATTGACAGAACCTAAAAATCTTGGAGATGCACTGTAATTTTTCAAATACTTTGCTAAAATCTGAATCTTTCATGATATGCCTGAGTGTAAAATGAAGAGGTATAGCTTATATGATAGTAAAGTAAATTCAAAACTGGTTTAACATCATATGTGTCTCCATTACTACTAAGAAGGAAGTTTCTGGTAGCATATCTCAGGGATATGTCCTTGTTCTGCTGTTGTCAAAATTTTCTTTCAGTGGGCATGGTCAGTCAGTCAATAAATATTTATTATCTGCTAGGAGTCAGTCGCTGTGCTAAGTGCTGGAGATACAAAAAATGGTAAAAGAAATACTTTGTTGTCAAGGAGCTCACACTCTAATAGGGAAGATAACATGTCTACATGTAAACAATGTCTTTAAACAAATTTTATACAAAATACATTGAAAAAAATCAATAGAGGGAAGGCACTAGAATTAAGGGGGATCAGAAAAGCCTTCCTGTAGGAGGCAGGATTTTACCTGGGATTTGATGGAAGTCAGGAGGCAGAGAAGAGGAGAGGAGAGGATTCAGATATTGAGGACTTCCAGTCAAGAGAGGGAGTGATTTGTATCAGGAACAAGGAAGCCAGGGTGAGAGGTGTAAGTTGTAATAAGACTAGAAAGGATGAACAGGCTTATGAATGACTTTGAAAGCTAAACAGAGTATTTTATATTTGGTCCCAGAGGTGATTCTAAACAACTGTACATTATTGAGGGGGGGAGGCTGGACTAGATGACTTCTTTGGTTCTCTTAACTCTTAGATGCTGTGATAGCTTGGAATTGAGGCCTAGATACCTAAGAAAGTATTACCCATCCCTAGGTTGCCCACCTCCAATTTCACTGATTCTTTTACTCTATCATGCTAACTCCACAGAGGGTTTTTCTTAAAATTTAGAGAAATATCCTTGCTTGACTTTGTCCCCTACCCACTTTGAAAACTAATCTTAGATTTTTTTTTTAATGGTAGAAGATAGCTATTAGGGAATTGGAAATTCTGAGACAGTGGAATTGTCTGAAGAGAAAAAAAAGATGAAGAAATTAAAAACTGTGCAATTTGAGGGTCTTGGGAGTACCATGCCTCCTTTCCCCTCTGCTCTAAATCTTCTTCTACTCAGTGAGAGACATTTGACCTTGAGAAGCTCTTTTTTTTTGGCTTTCTCCTTTTTTTTAAAGATGGCAATAATCCTGGTGTTTGCTAAAAATGTCTCATGCTAAGGTGTAAGTGACATGTAATAATCTTTCTTATAACTGAGGGATCTTTGCTTGGGAGCAGAAACAAACTATACACACACACACACACACACACACACACCAACCCACGAGTAAGCAAGTCATTTCCATTTTAGTATTTTGGTGAAATACAGAAAATGAACATTTTTAATGTATTTTATGACTTTTTTTTCTATTTCATTCAAATTTATGGAACCAGTTTGATTGGAGTTTCTTTGGAAAATGATAAAAAGTAAGTCTGTTTTTAAGGGTAACTCTCCATGCCTAATCTATCTTTCCATTCTGTATGCCTACTGTGTCCAGCTACTACCCCTATATGCCAGTCATCCTGTTCCCTTAACTTTTTCTGTGCTTTTTTCATCTTAATCACTGAGAGAAATAATTGATGATTTGGGGAGATCCAAAGTTCCCCCTTTTTCTATAGTGCTCATTTTAAAGTTCAGTTTTTTAAAGAACATTACTGATAATGAGTTTGAATTAATTCTCCTTAATCTTGGCCAGACCCCACTCAATATTAGGTAGGGAAGCCCATTGTGTTCTACTTAGGTTTGTGTGGGGACAAATGTTTTGATTAGATTGTCCAAAGGTGGGGGTGGTCTGAGTGGGTTTTTTTTTTCCAAGAGTGACATGATATCACTTTTCTCAGCCCCTCATCAGTGAGCTCATTTCTCATTGTAATGTTCATTCTCTCATTTATTGCTAATCAATCAGAGTTGATTGCTACTCTCTGGAACACCCACTTTTCCAAGGGCATATAAAAAGCTGTGAGCCTCTCTGGCTTGAGGGTCTTTGGCATTTAAGAGTGCCACTGAATTCTATTATTAAATTGCTAGCATTATTAATAAAATGATTAATTACCCAGACAATGTGTCCCTTTAATTTTTTAAATGGCATCTGACTGTGTGTCCAGTTTTACATATCCTCCAAAGGTCAGCTCATACTACTGGCTTTTGAAGCCTTTATTTATCCCTAAACTTAATCTCATTAGCTAAAAGGTATCTATTCTTTATTGGATTTCATATAAGTTTTTGTGTTTGTTTCTCTTTTGTATTCATATTTCTTTTACTATTTTCTAAAGCTAGGGACTCAATGTGAGAGTGGATAGAGTATAAGACTTAGAGTCATGAAGATCTGAATTCAAAACCTGAGACTAATTTTTATTTTCTGTGTGATTGTGGGCAAATCAGTCTAAGACTCAGTTTCCTCATCTATAAAATGGGAATTACAAAACACATAGCATCTAACCTATGTGATTTTTGTGAGGTTCAAATTATGCTTATATCAAATGCCAGTTATTAATCACTGAGATTTTTACCCAGAATGCTCTGAATCAGTGAATATCTTATTCACTGTTGTTTGTTACATGTCTTATTGTTCTTGAAAAATAGCAAGCTTCCTGAGGGGAGGAGTCATGTCTTTCTTATTCCCAGATCACTCATAGTACATAGTCTAGGGTTTTACATAGGCAGGTACATGGCAAATGTTCATTTAATTGAGCTTTATTGAAGACTTAGCATTGAAGGACTGTATCATTATGGATATAAGGTGAAGTTCAGCAATGGTTTTCCAATGAAAAATTGTCATTTGAGATATCTGTCACATGAGTGACCTGTTTTATTCAGCAAACCTTGGCTTATTTATTGATTATTTGGTGTCTGTTTTATGGCTTGGATATTTACTCATGTCTAATTTTTCCCCAAAACATATTACTAAGAAAGTAAATTATAGTAGACTCTTTCTGTTGAACAGCATAATTAGTTACCCATTGCAGGAGGCATTGGACTTATATTTAGCTTGATGTACCGAAGCAAGAGATTATAGCAATAATGTCTTGCTGTATAGATATTTATCAGGAGGAGCTGAAAAAAGGAGCTTCATATAACTGACAAACTAATCTTTTAAAGTCATAGGTCTGACGAAAGACTCCTCTTTTGAAGTGAGCAGAATTAGGGAAGAATCTGGCATCTTATACTCTTTCTGTGTGCATAATAATTATGCTTAATAAAACTACTTATTATCTCTATGACCTTGGAAAAATAACAAGTTTTCTTTTCTGTCTTTTCTTTTTTTGGAGTAGGGCAAGGCAGTGGGGTTAAGTGAATTGTCCAGGATCACACAATTACCAAGTATTAAATGCTTAGGGTCACATTTGAATTCAGCTCCTCCTGACTCCAGAGCCAGAGCTCTGCCCACTGCACCATCTAGCTGCCCCTATAATAACTTTTCTAAACCTCAATGTCTTCATCTATTTTGGGGGGACTGGACTTGGAATCAGTAAGACCTGAGTTCAAATTTGATCTCAGACACATACTTGCTACCTGATTCTGAACAAGTTACTTAACTGCAAGCTTCCTTAGTTTCCTCAACTATAAAAGGGGGCCAGTAATAGTACCTCATTCCCAGACTTAATGTGTGAATCAAATAAGATAATTTTGTAAAGCATTTAGCAAAGTACCAACATATAGTAGAGGTTGTATAACTTATTGTTTCCTTTTGTTTTTCCTATTAATAATCCCTGCTTATCTTTGATGCTAGTGTATGAATAGCATCACTTTTCAGATTGAGAAAGAACTGAGAATAAATCTATACAGGCTCTTCTGGCTCTTCCTCTCCCTAGGGGAATAGTAGCCAAATACTTTTTCTTCTCTACTGCAGAGTAGATAGCTCCTTGGATTAATTCACCTTTGATTCTTTCCTTCCCTTTCAGCACCACTGAGTTCTAATCTACTGCCAAATCTCACCCTCCTATCTCCATGACATTTATTATGTAGGTCCCCATTGGCACCCTCTTTGTTCAAATCCTTGTCCTCGGCTGCCTTCATGATTGTAACAAACTTTGATTTGGTTTCTATAGCTTCCTCCTCTGCTGTACCCATCCAATTCTTCATACAACTTACAAGATAATCTTCCAGAGGCATAGGTTTGACAAAAGATTCATTTTAACATCAGTGTTCTTCTGGTGATTCAGTATGACTATGAGTCATTGAACAAAAAGAATTTATAAAGAATTAAAATCATGGGACATTTTTGTAGCAGAAAGTGTAAGTCCTCAGCAATGCATTAAGTGTTATGTAGAAGTAGCATAAAAGATGCCTGAGTGAGATGTCTGATTGGATAAGGAGATAGATTGGCAATGGTATAGGCAACTAGTATGCTCTATTTGTATGCACACAAAATCACCCCTATTTCCCACTCTCCTTAGAGATTTACTGAAGGATTTGGATAAGAGTTGTAAGCACTTATTGAACATTAATGTGTACTAAACACTGAGGATACAAAATAGGTTAGTAAATAAACATTAATTAAGTGCCTACTATGTACCATGTTAAATACCAGGATACAAAAGAAGCAAAAATATAGTCTCTACCTTCAAGGAGTTCATTTTCTAATGGGGGACCATACAAAATCATGGATGGGAAAGCATTATCAGTGGGAGACATCCGAAAAGACTTCCTACCAAAGATGGATTTTTAGGGGAATTTTGGGGGAAGGTGATAGGGAGAAGGAAAGCATCCCAGGCATAAAAGAAAGCTGATACAAAGGCATATGGTTCAGATACAGTGCCATGTGTGAGGAAGAAAAAGGCCAATAACAAAGAATCATAGAGAAGTGTAGAGTAAGAAGACTAGAATGATAGGGAGGGAAGAAATTGTTAAGGGTTTTATAAGTGAAACAGAGAAGTTTCTATTTGATACAAACTGCTAGAAAAACAAGTTAGCAATCTAGCAAGATGGTAGGCTTAAACCAGCAACTTATATCATATTCCACAATAAATTTATAATGGTTACATGACCTGAATATTAAAAATTATTCCATAAAAAAAATTAGAACAGAAACAAATGGTCTACTTTACATAGCTCTAGATAGGAGAGCTTTCTTAAACAAGCAAGAGATGAAGGCAGTTGAAAATGATAAAATAGATCATTTTGATGACACAAAACTGAAAACTTTCTGCACCACAAAATTAATTAATTTCAAGGGGGAAAAGTTGAATTAAAAATTCATTGTAACAAATGTTGCAGTTAAGAGTTTGGTATCCAAGACATAAAGATAGCTAACATAAAGTATGTGATATGTGTATATACCAAAAGAGATATCATTCCCTAGTAGTTAAATAGAAATGATCAAAGGATATCAACAAACAGTTTTCAAACACAGATTTGCAAACTATTAACAACCATTTAAAATGATTGTAGAAATAACTAGTAATAATAGAAGTTTAAGTCAAAGTAACCAAAAGTCTTATTCTATTCCCACAAAATTGCTGAAGATGTTTAAAAAAAAGACAGAAATATTTAATGTTTGAAAGGTTGTAGAAGGAGGAATATATACTAATGCATGTTGGTAGAGCTGTAAATTAGTACAACCTTTTTGGAAAGCAATTTGAAATTCTACAAAGTAACTAACATATCTTTTGACTCAGAAATTCCACTATTAGACATATATTCTTACGTCTAATAGTGGAATTTTTGAGTGACTGAGATCATTCATTAAAAGAATTGCCCAAATATTTCTTAATACTTTTTGTGGCAGCAAAGAACTAGAAACTACCTGTCCATCAAATAAGGAATACTAAACAAGTTGTGGTATAAGAATGTAACTAAGTAGGTTTGTGTTGTAAGAAAAGATGAATATAGAGAAGTATAAAAAGACTTGAAATTATATAAAAGAACTAAGAGCCAAGAAAGCAATATGTATAATAAGTATAATGGAAATGGAAATAATCATCACAAAATACTGAAAATGAATATTGCAAAATTACCAAGAAAAAGCATAGCCCCAAAGAGAAAAGAGAAGATACCCTTCCTCCCACCCTTGTAAAAAAACACCCTTTTAGGATGTTTATAGGCTGGAATATTGAATATATAGTCAGATTTTTTTCAATGTTTTTGCTCAGTTTTGCTGATTTTTTTCCTGTTCTTATTTTCTTGCAAAAATTTCTATTACATAGGATGGTTCTCTGGGAGGGGAAAAATTACAGACAAGATTTAGGCAATGTAAAAATAAAAGATATCAATTAAATTTATTTTAAATTAGCCAAACAAAGGATTTTATATTTGTTCTTGGAGGTTATAGATCTGAAATTTGTTGGCATGATCAGACCTGTGCTTTACAAAAATCATTTTGGCAACTGAGTGAAGAATGGATATAAATGGGTAGAGACTTGAAACAGAAATCAATCACAAGGCATTGCAATAGTTCTGGTATGATATTAGGAGGGTCTGAATCATGAGGGCAGATATAAGGGGAGATAAAGAGATGTATGTGGGAGATGTAAAGGTAAAAATAACATAATTTGACAAGAGATTTCATATGTGTGGTGAGTGTGGAATTGAAGATGACACTAAGGTGGGAAGTCTGAATAATTGAGAAGATGGTGATATCCTTGACAGTAATAACATTTAGAAGAGGAGTTGCTATTACTTCACATGCCCCCCCACCTATGAACCTCTCCCTTATCATCTTCTCTCATCCTTTGCTTCCCTGTCTGCACATCCCTCCATCCTTGTTTCTTTATAGATTTTGGAGGGTGCTATATCCTTAATAGTACATATGTAGTGTTAATTATTTAATCCATTCTCAATGTGAATAAATTTTCAGAACTATGAGCCCTTCTCCTCATCAATGCCTCTGTGTCTTTTCTTCCTCTGCACCTCATTTGTATGACATAATTACTATTTTTAACCTTAATTAAGTCTCAATCTTTCTTTTGAGCCATTGTATGTTGTTGTCAATCTTAAACATATACTATACATTTCCCATGTTAAAAAAACAAACAATATATCTATGTTGACTTCTTTGAAATTGGTCTTTGATATTGGCTGTTATGTTTTAAATTTTCTATTAAGTTTGGGTTTGGTTGATAGAAAATCCTGAAAATCTGCAAGTTCATTTTTCTCTCATTCAATATTATAGAAAATTTTTGCTAGGTAAGATCTTTTTGGCCACAAGTCTAGTTCTTTTGATTGCCAGTAGATATGATTACATGACCTGCAGTCTTTTATTGTAGTACTAATAAGTCCTGTACAATTCTAATTCTAGCTCCGACTTATTTGAATTGTTTTTGTTTGTTTGTTTGTTTGTTTCTTGAAAAATGTTCTCTTTGATCTGGGGGTTTCAAAATTTAGCAATAATGTTCCTATGTGTTTTCTACAAAGGATCTCATTGAGGTAGTGATTGGTGGATTTTTTCTATTTCTGCTTTCCCTTCATGTTCTATCACTCCAGAGCATTTCTTGCATTACTGCATGGACTGACTTTCAGGCAGTCCAATTATTTTTATATTTTCTCTTCTTTATCTGTTCTCCAGATCTATTATTTTTCTTATGAAATATTTCATTTTGTTCTATATTTTTCATTTTTTATAATGTTTTGTTATTTCTTTGTCTATCATAGTTTCAGTGGCCCAATTCTAATTTTCAAAGAGTTATTTTCATTTTTGAGATTTTGTTATCTCCTTTTTCTAACTGGTTAACTTTTTTTTTCATAATCTTGTTTTTTCTTGCATAGTTTTATTTTATTTATTTTAATTTTTCTTCAATGCCTCTCATTTGATTTTTAAATTCTTTATTGACTTGTATAAATTCTCTTTGGGCAGGGAGCCATTTCACTTTACTCTTTGGGGTAGAAGCTTTTTTTTACTTCAGTGTCCTTCTCTGAAGCTTTTTTTTTTTAGTCTTCCCTGTTCTCATAGTATGTTTCTCTCTTCTTTGCAGGTTCATTTTTTTTTTTTTAAATAAGAGGTATTAGTGTAAGCACCTCCAGTTCCGGGTTGGATGATATGGTGTCTCTGGCTGTCCCCTCAGACCAGAAACCCCAAATCAAAAGCTCCACCCTCTAGCAAGTACCCCAAGTCAGCAGTGTTTCTGCCTCATTGTCCCTGCATTCATGGCTGCTAGTTCCTTCTTGCCAGGGCTGCGTCCTTTAGCACAGCTGGGCTTGGTATTCCTAATCAACCGAGGTTCACTCAGTCTTCCCAGACTCAGACCCAGATTCCACCAGCAGTTTAAATGGTGCAAATCTCTATGGTTCCTTTTGGGCTTTAGCCTCATACAGCTAGCCCTAGAGTTTCCCACTTGGTGATTCTTGGGTTATGGCAGGAGGACTCCATTCTACCCCAAGTCTTCTTGTTTTTTTATGAATTTTTGTTCACTCAGAAGTGCAAATTTGTTCTATTTGTGGAGGAAATCAGGAGAGCTGGAAGTTTACTGACCTACTCTGCCATCTTCTCAGAAACCTCCCAATATTGCTATAATTTATATGGCACTTTAAGGTTTGCCAAGTTCTTTAAAATATTTTCTCATTTAATCCTTACAACAATCCTGGGGAGTAGGGGCTATTTTTATCTCCATTTCACAGAGGACCAAACTGAGGCAGAGGTTAAGTGATATACTCATGATTACATGTCTTTTAAGTCTAGGAGCACTGGATTAGAACTCAAGTTCTTTTTGACTCTAGATGGAGGACTCTGTCTACTTTACCAATTTATGTCTTACTTTGATAAGCTCAAAAATCTATAGAAGTATATAAACAAGGCATAGGTCTAAACATGCAAATAATGAGGTCAAAAACATTTGAGTTACTTCTAGGATAAAATACATAGTCCTTAGCCTGTTATTTAAAATCCAGTACAAACTGGTTCCCATTTCCCTTATCAGTCTTGTATACTTTATGTCACAGCCAAACTGGATTCTTAGCTTTCATCATGAGGAAGAAGACTATTTTCCTATCTTGTGTATTTAAATTGTTCATTTCTTATGCCTGGAATGCCTTCTCTGACCTTCACTTTTCCACTTCCTGGTCTCCTGTTCTAGGTTCAGCTGAGATGCCTTGTCCTCTATGTAACTTGCCCTGCATAGTCTTCTCTTTCTCTTGAAATATTTTTAGTACTCTTGTCCATTCTCTCATTTTCCCTCATCAGTTCTTATCTTACTCTTAATATATTTATCTGTGACATAATCTCCTGTTTCAGGTGGCATGTTAGGTATTGGTGATACAAACAGAAAAATAATTGATACCGTATAACCATTAAACTCATGGGAATTGAGTTTTTGTTGATTAATAAAGTTAGAAGCAAGATTCCAAAGGGTTAAAAAGTAAATTAAAGGAGAGAAAGTAGAGGTACTTGTGTGCAAATAACTTTTTCTAGACATTTGAGTGTGAAAGGGAGAGCTTAGAAATTGAATGATAGGTCAAGAATATATCAGGGACTACAAAAAAAAAGTGTTTTTTTTTTTATGTTTGGGATAGATTTGGGGATGGACCACGGCAATAAAATAGAAAACTGGAGATAGAGATGAAATTAGTGAAAGAGAAGAGGTAATTGAGGAGGCATTCTATTAGAGAAGGAAATGAGCAAATTGGATTCAAGGTTACAGTTATAGGGGGGGCTGGCTTTTGTGAAAATAAATATCACCTCATTATTAGACTAGTGTAAATGAACATAAATGTAAAATGTTGTCAAGGGATTTTGAAATGGGAATAAGAAAGCTCACATTGAATGATTTCAATTTTCTCAATGAAGAGGTAAGATTTTCCTCTAAAGATGAATGTGTGTGTGTGTGTGTGTGAGAGAGAGAGAGAGAGAGAGAGAGAGAGAGAGAGAGAGAGAGAGAG
>JAJPUD010003814.1:141948-205294 GCA_023553655.1 Myrmecobius fasciatus | reverse complement strand
GAGAGAGAGAGAGAGAGAGAGAGAGAGAGAGAGAGAGAGAGAGAGAGAGAGAGAGAGAGAGAAGGGGAAGTGATATTTGAGTAGAGAATATTTAGAATTAGTTGTTGTTGCTGTTCAGTCATATCTGACTATAGGTGGCCCCATGGATTTTGTTTATAAGTGATGGGTTATTTTGTTTTTTGACAAAGATACTAAAGTAGTTTACAATTTTCTTCCCCCCCCCAAAAAAAAAACAACCAATTTTCTTCCCCATTCTGTCCTCCTTTTACAGATAAGGAAATGAGGTAAATATAGAGGGACTAGTAGGTGTCTGATGCTGAATTTGAACTCAGGTCTTCCTGACTCAGGCCAGTGCTCTACATACTATACTTTTTAGGAGTAAAAAAACTGTGCTAAAACCATGTCTCTTACATAATAGGAAAATAATACCTTTGTCTAGATAAATTGTGGTTGAATTGTTTTGACAATATCAAAAAGAACTTGAAATGAAAAAAATTCTCTAATAACCCATATAAAGGATTGATTTTATATCTTTCCTTTATATTTTATGCGTATTTATATTTAGTGAGTAGAGAGGTGTTTTTTTATTAAATGCATTGTAACTGTCATATCAAATAAAACCAGTTTATGTTAGTCTTATCTTCTAATTAAACCAGGAGCATGAAGCGATCTCTATACTTGTGTACAATAAATAGTTTAATTTCAATGCACTAGGGGGAAAAGCTGGTTTAATTGCTTACAATATAACCTATAAGGAAATACTAATATGCTAAGATCATGCATTTTAAAATATAGTTTCCATCTAGCCCAAGTGCTACATTCTACTATTGATTGGATTCTTCTTTAAAATATCCATCCCTTAGGCCCCATGCTGACTTGGTAACAGTGAACAAATCTGAAAGTCTGGGAAAAAGCAACTACTTTGCCCATTCTATAAGGAGAGCAACATGAATTGTCCCACTTTTCTGTAACTCCATCAATGATTTCCCAACTTGAAATTCAAAATCAGAAAATCAGAAATCCAAACACATAAAGAAAATAATTGAGACTTTAATTCAACCTCACCTATAGATTTTAAGGAGTCACATAGAATTTGGGGTTTTTTTGACACCAAAGAATATAAGGAAGAAAAGACAAACACCAGAGTTTTTTGAAACCATTAAGAGATTAAAATTGGGAAAGGACTATAAATCATAAGTATTAAATGATTAATGAGATTGGTACCAAAAAATAACACCAGTTTTTCATTTGAAAGCTCTACCAATCCCACCCTGTTCTAAGTTGTCCCAGGATAAATAACTTAAAATTTATTGTTTGATTTCTTGCATTTATTCCATGACCAACCCTACTAACTGCTTCTCTATTTTCTTATTTTTGCATTTCTTAGATAATGCTTCTCAGCGATCCTGAGATTGAGAGCAGCATTTTGATTAGCTCCGATGAAGGTGCCACCTACCAAAAGTACAGGCTGAATTTTTATATCCAGAGCCTACTCTTCCATCCTCAGCAGGAAGACTGGATCCTAGCCTATAGTCTGGACCAAAAGGTGAGTGAATATACTTCTGATGTACCCATTTCTTTAAGTTGTATATCCAGGGAATTTAAAAAGAAAAAAAAATGATTGAATAACTAATCATTGAATCCAGTTTCAGAGTTGGAATGAAATAAAGAGTCCAGCCCTTCACACCCAAGGAGCTTAAATGGGTCATAAAATTATGAGTTACCAACTGGTAATACAATTACCAAGGTAATATTCAAACCCGATCTTATTGATTTCAAGACAAAATGTTGATTCAGTAAGCTGAACTATCTCATCAAATAAACTAAAAAACTTCTTGAAAAATATAAGCTTAAAAAAGAAGATATAAAATACGATTTTGGAGGGGGGGGCAAAATTAAGGTGTGGCTGATAAACATTGCATCCCCTAAATGCATGTATGTTTTTTTAGGATTTCTGATACGATTTAATAATGAAAAAAAAAAAGATGAGAAATATCTGACACAAAATTTGCATTTCATCATTTCAATTTGAATAGCTACTATGACATGCTCAGACTCTACTCTCTGCACTCTGATACCTCCCCAGCCCTACCCTCTCCACACTCCTGATATACTTTTAGATGCATATTCTTTTTAATTGATGGTTTCAGAGTAGATTAGAATGCTTTAACTGCAAAAAGGAGACCTCAGATGAATCCATTCATAGTTTTTTTCTCTTGATAATTTAATGACCTGCTTACTAGTGTTATTGCTGAATCTTCATCCAGCTTCTCTAAATCCTGTTCACAATGGATTTTTCTAGTGTTCTGTCTTGTATAGACCTGCCCTTGGAATTACCTTGGTTTAAAACAAGCAAAAACCTTTTCCTTCCACCTTCTCTTTTACTCAGATCAATAAAATAGCAGCTTGTGGGGGGAGGGAGAAGAGACATATTTCAACATATAACTGAGTGTGTGCTGTCTGCACCGTAAGCACTTCAGTAAAACGCTTCTTCTTCTTGACAAAGAACCTGGATAAGGAAACCTAGTACTTATTCCTACTGCCTCCCCAGGAGTCTTCAAATGACATTTGTGGAAGCACAAGCTATTGTAAATACAAATCTTTCACAGTGTCATGTGGATGTTATATTTAAAAAAAAAGACTTTGTCAAATGTCAGATAGTTTATAGGCTTAGGTTTTGGTGTAACTGCAGATTTAAAAGTAGGGTTGAAAATATATTATTTTTATGACACTAAATGTTTCAATGCCATTAAAAAAAAAGTCAAGCTAGCATTGCTGAATGGACTACACTTGGGTCAGTATGGAAGCAAGTGTAGGTGAGGGAAAAGCAAGCATCTGGGGGTATATGTGTCCCAGAAGTGATAAAGTGAGATGCATATCAGCATATATCTAGCATCAGGAGGGGAGAAGAGTGCTTTGTCTCCTCCCTCCATCCCTGGGCGGCATCCTCATCTGTACCATTGCTGACATAATACATGTAGAGATTCAATGCAATCAAAATACTTCTAGACTTCTTGGCTGCTTTTTGCTCAGTCAAAATATGGGAAAGATGTGTCATAAGCATTGATGGATTTTCTTAATCAATCGACAGATCTTTGGAGAAGCTGCTGGTTCTTTGGTGCTCCTTGTTGACAACTTTGCATAAAGTGACTGAGTGACTGAGTGTTCCTTCTGCTCATAAAACTCCCACCTGATGCCCTGCTATTCCTCCTAGAAATAAATGGCCCAGAAGTCACAAAATGCCTCAGGCTACACTTAGAGATCTGTTGTAAAGCATTTCTTTCCACCCCTCCTTCCCCCTCTCTGCAAAAAGCAAATCTTCCCATTAAAGAGGGGTCTTTCCTTTCCCTGTTTAAGGATTGAGACAGTTGAGAGCAGTACCCTGGAGCAGCAGATTAAGATGCAGGTGTCTTGCAGAATTGAGATGCAGCTTTGCCATTTTCAAGCTTGAGATGCTAATCTGTGCCAGTGAAGCTGAGATGCCTTTTTTCTTGAGAAGAAAAGGAAAATGTCTCTGTTTAGGTATTTCAATAACTATCTCAGGGAGAAGTCATTGTGTGCAAGATCCTGCCTATAGGGTCCCTCTGGTCCAGTGCACTTGGAGGATTTCATGAATCCTAGACGTGTCTAGTTAGGTTTTGTGTATCACAAAGAGCCCCATTTTAAAAGGAAAATGTGCACATATTAACTATCATAAATCTTTGGGAATTTTCCAAGAACTATAGAAGGCTTAAATGCATTGTTAAAGAAATGAGGAAGTAAGATTTCAAGAAGGTAATACATATTATTTTTTTAAAAAATGTAATTAGAGAAGTATAGAAGTATGAGGGATTGCATTTCTTTGGTGTCAGTGGTACTGGACAGTAAGAGGATAAAAGCAAAAGAAATTTCCCGATTTAAGGCCTTTTTGGAAGGGATGTAGTCTGAGACAAAGAGTAGGAGTTAGATGATCCAGACCTTCATTTTGGGTAAGTTATACAACCACCCTATCATATGGAACATAGGACAGAAGGACAGAAGGAAGGAAGGAAGAAAAGAGAAAGAAGGGTAAGAAATAGGGAATGAAAAGGAGGCAGGAAGGAAGGAAAGAAGGGAAGAAAAGAAATGAGAGCAAGAAGGAAGTAAAGGAAAGGAGGAAGAAAGGAAAGAAGAAAGGAAGAAAAAAGGAGAAAAGAGAGTAAAAGGGAAGAAAGGAAAGGTGGAAGGAAGTAAAAAGAAGGAAGAAAGGAAAGAAAGAGAAGAAAGGAGGGAAGGAAGGGAGTAAGAGAAAGGAGGACAAGAAAGAAGTAAAGGAAAGGAGGAATTTAGAAAAGAATAAAGGAAGGAAGAAAAAAGAAAAGAGGATAACAAAGAAGGAAAGGGAAGGAAGGAAGGAAAGGAGAAAAGAGGGGTAACAAAGAAGGAAAGGGAGGGAGAGAAGAAGAAAAGGAAGAAGGGAATGAAGGAAGTAGAAGGAAGAAGAGAAGGAAGGGAGGAAAGATGGAATGAAGGAAAGAAAGAATGTTTCTCTGTATTAGGACGTGTGCTAAGCAATTTGCAAATATGTCACTTAGGAAATATATTTATCATGATTGTATGTATATAACCTATATTAGATTTCTTGCGCTCTGGTGAAGGGAGAAGGAAGAGAGGGAGCGAGAAAAATTCAAAATCTTACAAAAATGAGTTTTGAAAACTAACTTTACTTGAAATTGAAAATTGAAATTTACTTGAAATTGAAAAAAAATACTAAGTGGGAAAAAAAACAAAACAAAACAAACAAACAAACAAACAACAACAACAAAAAAAAAAAAAACAAGTATCCTCCTGGATCTTTACAACAACCTGAGGAGAGAGATACTATTATTATTTTCACATTACATTTAAAGATTATGAGGGGGCAGCTAGGTGGTGCAGTGTATAGAGCACCAGCTCTGAAGTCAGGAGGACCTTGAGTTCAAATGTGACCTCAGACACTTAACACTTCCTAGCTGTGTGACTCTGGGGAAGTTACTTAACCTCAATTGCCTCAGGGAAAAAAAAAAGACTATGAGAGGAAGAGAGGTTGTGACTTGCTCAGGATCACATAATTAGTAAGTGTTGGAGGCTGGATTTTAATACAGGTTTTCTTAACTTCAGGTTTAGTGCATGACTCACTGTACCACACTGGATTTGCAGATTTCATATTCCATATCTTTTGTTAATACATGTATGAGCTTCAGCAAGTCACTTCATCTCCCTGGGCTTTATTTTCTTTTTAGGTAAAATGGCCCTAAACTCTTTTTCCTTAATGACCTGTAACATAAAGTCATATACTTATTGTATTATTATGGATCTGGATTTCTATTCCCTTCTAATTTCCCATTATGGCCAAGCTCATCCCTGCATTTAGTTGGAAAGGAGGGGGAATGTTTGACTAATCCAAAGACATAGTTTTCTCATTAGGAAGATTTCTTACAAGATTTCAAGATTAGTTTTGAAAACTGAAGGTGAATTTTTGGACAGATAAATGCTGCTCTCATCTCATGCCTATGCAATATTAGAAATTACAAAAATCCACTTTTTAATAAGATACCTGCTTTCCCTCCCCCCCTAAAAAAACAAACCTCAAAAAACAAAACCACATCACACATAGCAAAACCCTAAAACAAAAATAAAAAATGAAAATGAATGCAGGCTTTAGTGTGCATCCTTTCCCCCTTCTCCTTTCCCCTAGTCTTAACCTTACAGGTGCATTTCAAGGAAAAGGAAAAGTTGAAAATAGCTATTTTTACATGAATGGCCAAATTTGGAAATTTCGCTTTTATCATCCATCTTCTTCGCAAAAATGAACTCTTAACAAGTGTAGCTGAAGCTAGAGTGAAGGTAAGAAACCTCATAGAATTACAGGCTGAATATAATTCTGTCCTCTGGACAGGAGAGATTTGACTGAATAGATATTCATGTGAAAAAGATTTGAAAGTAGTAACTGAACAAAGCTTAATGTGAGTCAACCAGGACATGTGATGGTTGTCCCTCTTCACCCCCTCCATCCCAAATGTAAATTTAGGTTTCATTACTAGAAATAAAGTATATTTAAGTGATATTCCATTTGTATTCTGACCTTGTCAGACTCCATTTGGATCATTGTGTTCAGTTATTGGTACCACATTGAGAAAATAGAGTATAACTGATAAGGGTCATTAGGAAGGTGAGGAGATTCAAAATTATACTGAAAAAGAGTCAGGTTAGTTAGTTGAATGGTTTGATCTGTTCAGCCTAGACAGCATAGATTTATTGAGAGAATGATCACTTTCTGCAAATATCTGAATAACATTTCTAGGAAAGAGATAATTGAATCTCTTTTCTATTGCTGAAACTAGCACCAACAGTTCCAAGTTTCAGGAAGACAGATTTGAGTTCAATACAGGAAGAATTTCTTAACAATGAAATGGATTTCTTTCATAAGGTAGTAAGCTCCCCATCACATGAGGTGTTCAAGCAGAATCATCTGCTTGAATGCTATTAAAAAAAATATTCTCACACCTGGAGAGAGAGAGAAGTTGTACTACTTGATCTTTACAGAATTTCCAAATTCTAGGAGATTATCATAGAGCCCCAGTCAGTAAAAGCAAACTAAAAAGTAAACATGTCCTTCTGTTAAATGCAGTTAAATGCAGATGAAGCCTTGACTTGCATTTGAATTATCTTTTTAAATCCTTAGATTAGAAGGTGTAATTGTACTTTTAGGCTCTAGGATTAGTAGGTGATATCTTTCCATGGATGCCTTTAGCAATTCTAGGATTAGTGACTTGCTACACTGTGGGGTAAAGCCAGTATAGATTAACTAGTGATGATTTACAATATTGAATTTCATTTGAGCTAGGAGAAAGAGCAGGACAAAAACTTTTTTTCTTTTTTTATCTGTGAATCCATATTCACATTTTTACTTACATCTTTCTATCCCCTTTCTTCCAACATCATCCATATTTAATCCAGAGAGGACTACAACCACTACCATATATAGTTCTATTGAAGTCATGTAATCAGAGGATTGCTATCCTGGGAGGTGTCATCATCTAGTTCAACTATTTTAATTTTTACCACCATTTTAAGGGAAATGAAAGTGGGGGCAACAGATATATACAGGGATATCTTTGATAAGATATATACGGGGTCAACTAGAAAGAATCAGGCACTATTTATCCATATATATGAAAACAGAACCCTCATACCAGGTTAAGGCTAGTTTGAGAACTCTTAAGTTTACAACTTCCTCCAAATATTGTCTGAAGTATCCCACATCTATCTGTCTGGAGGGAAGGGTGAAAACTTAAGAACTCCCAGCTTTGATCATAGGAAAGCTGAACTCTATAAATGGGGCTCTTAAGTGTCTCCTTAAGTCATACAGTAAGTGTATGTCAAAGGCAAGCTCTAAACCCAAACCCAAAGGTCATCGTTCTAACTAGAATATCAAATCTGCCTCTTGGTTCTTTGTGTGATGAAAATAAAATAATTAGTACTTATTGCAAGTAAGATGCACAATCATTACCAGAAAGATATTAACCTGAATTAGGTGGTTCAATAGACAAGAATTCTGGGCCTGCAGTCTGGGAGACTCATCATCCTGGGTTCAAATCTGGCCTCTGACACTTACTAGTTGTGTGATCCTGGGCAAGTCCCTTAATCCTGTTTCCCTCAGTATTCTCATCTGTTAAATGAACTATACAAGGAAACAACAAACTACTGAAGGATCTTTGCCAAGAAAACTACAAATGGGATCACAAGAGTCAGGTAAAAGTGAAAGGATTCATCATCATCATCAATGGCAAAAACAGCAACAGCAACAACTTTAACAAGAGTTCATGTGGACTTCCCAACTTCTAGGGAAGAGAGAGAGAGAGAGAGAGAGAGAGAGAGAGAGAGAGAGAGAGAGAGAGAGAGAGAGAGAGAGAGAGAGAGAGAGAGAGAGAGAGAGAGAGAGAGAGAGAGAGAGAGAGAGAGAGAGAGAGAGAGAGAGAGAGGAGAGAGAGAGAGAGAGAGAGAGGAGAGAGAGAGAGAGAGAGAGAATCTGATAGGTATTTCATTGCTCAACAAATGAGCAGCATTTTCTCTACACAGAAGCTTGGGACTTCCCAGTTTCCCCTACTGTTCTGTCATTCCTTTGTCCATGAAGGAAACAGGATAAGCTATCAATTCACACAATTGTTGCTGTGTGACTGCAGGGCAAAACAACAGAGCAATAAGGTCAAGATGAAACCTCTTGATGTTCTGCTTACTATTACCAAAGTAAGATATTTGTCTACAGTTTTCTGTCTTCCTCCTAAAAACCAATATTATATCTACACTAAAAGTGCCTCATTGGAAATTCTGTCAGTGAAAAAGTTTCATAGAAATGAAAGGACAGAAAGTTACTTCCTTTAATCCAGTTCACCTTTACAATATAACAATATCAATAATAATATAATATTATATATATGTATATGTATACATATATAATAACAAAGTCACAACCTAAGTGCTAGGACCCATTTAGGGAACATTCATATGGATGGGCTATTGGGGATTTGGAGGAGGCAGGCTCTTATGTGTTTCTGATAAGCGGATGGCTGTCACTTATGAACCATGACATTATCAAAGAGAGTGGAGTTACATTATCTGATAAGAGAAGAATCTGAAATCAGATTTATGCTTGATATTGCATCCTAATTCTATTGAATAAGGCCAAATCTTCAGATACTCAATCACCATAAAATGTCTAAGACTTATCAGAGATGAAGTCTTATTGTGCTAAACGTATTTAATCTCCAGATGCATTGCCCTTATATGAGTAAGGATAGTGATGTGATAGTAGTGATGACAATGATGATAATAGTAAATATTTATGTAATACTTTAAGGTTTATGAAATATTATCTTCATAGATATTATGAGAGCAAATATTTTCCTTTTTTAATATCACAACAAACCTGAGAGACAGAGATGATTGTTATCTCCATACTACAGATGAGAAAACTGAGGCAGAAAGAGATTAAATAACTCTCCCAGGATCACACAGCTAGTGAGTGAGACAAAGCAAACTTGAGTCTTCCTGATTCCAGGTCCAGCTATCTATTCACTATGACTTCTAGGTGCATACCTATTTGTATTCAACAAGGCTAAAATAAGAAGACCCAAGATCCATATATTTATGAAGGGCCACTGACCTATATCAAAAATCATGGACAAATGGAATCATGGAAAGTTGGAAGGGAACATTTTAGGTTATCTAGTCTTCTTCCCTTTCCTATCCTGCAAAAAAAGAAGAATCAAGGTCTTTATTTTCTTCTCCTTTTCCTGTTCTTGCCAAATCAGGTCTCTCTTGTCAAGGAGAAAAGTATTAAATGAATTAATTTGTTTGGCTCTAATAATTAATGACCATATTACTTCCTCCAAGAATATTTGCATTTAAAAAAAAGAATTCTATGGATGACAGCTATTATGTAATAGAAAGCTTTGGGAGTCAGAAGAAATTTATTAAAAGTCACAGTTCTCCTTGGAATTTACTGTGAGATCTTGGGCAACTCAGTCACTTCATTGCTCTAGCTTTCAACTTTCTCATTTGCAAGCAGACAAGGTCAAGATAGACAGTTTCTATAACCCAACCCTGTTCATCACTAATTGGGGGAATTATAGACACACTGGTCCTGGGGTGTAGAGAAAGAATTCAGGGCAGAGGGCTCTTGATTCCTAGTCTGAAACTCTTTAAATTCTGATTTAGGAAGCCAAATTCTGAGAACCTTTTTTTGGAGTCTTTGTATTTATCATTAATTAAGATCTCCTTCCTGCCCTACAGCCCCATTTGTCAGACAGCTCATCCAGAATGGCTCCTATTTTTCACTTTGAAAAAGTAGCTGGCAGAAATCCTGGACATAGAGTGGACAGAGCAGCTCCCTGGAAAAGAAGAGATACAGTGATCAGATTTCAACCCAATTGAGAAAGTGTCAGAGGCATGACTATGACCTTTGTAGGGCACAGGGACTAATTTGTATCTGACATAAAAGAGGACAGTAACGTCAGATTGACAGTGGGAAGTCATCATTTTACTTCAAATTTGTAGAGACCCCACTGGGAGTGAAAAGAAATACAATATTCAGGGCAGAAATATTCAAGTCTCCTTTGGAGATCCAGTTTGCACTAGTTACTTCTGGGCTTCTGAATGCATTTCAGTGTTTACTAAACTTTCAGTGGCTAGAGCTCCCATTAATGTAGCTAACTGCTTTTCCCCCCTCAATTACCTTCATAATGAGTCATGGCAGCTGGGAGCAGAGGTATCTTATTTTATGGGACTTTTTCTATAACATCTCAAAGCAGGAGATAAAGTGGAATTGGAAAAAATATTTTCAGCCAGCCAGGCTCCATTAATATTCTAGTGTGTTTATAGTAACATGAAAAATAGTGTTAATAGAAGTCATATTTGTATAGTGCTTATAATTTGCCAGGTATTTTGCATAATCCTTTCCCCTTGTGACACACACATATAATCTCCTTGGTTCTCCTCCTACTCCTCTGCCTGATCCTTCTTTGTCTCCTTTGATATATCTTATTCTTTGTGACTCCTTAAAATACGTTTCCCAAGGTTTTATTCTGGTTTCTCTGGTAAATCTCTTATTTTCCTCTAGGTAATCTCATGGTTATAATAATCTCATATTTACATGACATCTAGCCAAACCATCTTCATTTGGACAACTCCCAAATTTAAACTCCTGGTTCTGCTCCACTTTCTCTTGTTACTGACATATCTCCTTCTGTCTAGTGGTCATTACTCCTTGTATGTTCCACAAACACAGTAAAATCAATAATTCATAATGCAATTATTTTCTAACCCAAACTTATTCCCTCTGCTTATTTCCTGGTTTTTTTTTTTTTTGGTTGTTTGTTTGTTTTGTTTTGTTTTGTTTTGCCAAAGATCCATCATTTCCCCTTTCATTCAGATTTAAGAATGTTATCTTTTATTCTTTTTACTTATTCACCTTTGACAGCCATAGGACAGCACCCAACTATTCTTCACCTTGTTTATAAACTGTCATGGCATCGTATAAATCACAAATTCTTAACATGTAAAACATAAATAAATACATGATATAATAATGCATATATTAATTAATAAGCAAACAAATAGACACAACTAGAGCTGTATTTCGATGTATTTGGTTTAGAGCTGTATTTCAATATATTTGGTTTCCTTTTCAATCCTATATATTTTATTCCAAGCATTTAAAATGATTATGACTAATTCAAATGTTTCATTGGATGAAAAAATGTTAAGAAACTCTGATAGAGATGGAACATACCAACACCTTTGGCATTCATGCTATAACAATCTTTACTGAAATAACACAGACATATTAATAAAGAACCAATGATCAAGTGATATTCTTGCAGACATCCTAAGGTAATTTCCCTCTTGGGACTTTGAAGAGAGCTGATCTTTAAACAGGTACTGTACCATGAGAAGGGGGTGGCAGCATATTTTATTCAGTTCTATGCATAGAAGGAAGAGCAACAGCAAAGCCAGATGTTTCAGAGGTTCCAATTTTGTCTGGAGGCATTTTCCACCTCTTACTTTCATTGGTTCTGCTTGGAGGGTTTAGGCAACTGGAGAAACCAAGTGTTTGTCATCATAATAGCTTAGAGGGCTTTGAGAGGCTTGGGGAGACCAACATCTTGCATATGGTAATGAAGAGAAGTTTAACTTCATTTACAAATTGTGAATATGTATTCCTGCTTCAAATGAAAAGAAAAACTAAAACAGATCTAGTGTTTGCTCAATTTGTTAAAGAGAAGACAATTTGTCAAGATTTTTTTTCAAAACTCTAGCACTATGTAAATGCAGGCAAATCAGACCCCCGTGTTAATTCCCTGGCTTGATGAATATTTTTATAATCCTAATTAGTACCAGTCATTTAGTCTAGCAATTTCCCCCAATCTAGCCAATTTGAAATTAAAATAGATGCCTTGATTACAAAACTCATTAGCAAAGAAGCACCCTTCTCACTAACCAGTTCATTTCAAATGCACAAACTGAATGGAGTGTGGAGCTCTCCTGTCTACAATAGGCTTAAGTGAAGTGAGTCTTAATTGGCAGCATAGTGAAGTATTTGTCCTGCTGGATGCTTCATTGCAGTGTAATATATCACTCATTAAACGTAACAAAAGCAACTTTTTAAATGGTTTAATTAAGGAGGAGTTTCTGCACTTGGTAATTTTTATAAAGTCAAATGTCATAATTGTTTGCATTTGAAGTACTGATGGGTATTAATGTCAGAAAGATATATCTGACTCTGCATTTATCACTCTGATTATGTGAAGGCTGGCAGGTTTAATATGAGAAGAGAAAATTAAATTATGGAATGCTGACTACTAATTTAAAAGAACATGGACATATATTGTTCCAGGGAAATCAAGAATGAAGATTAGAGCATATCCCTTCATGCGGCCAAGTGATAGGCAGAGAAGAGAGTGGAGGGAAGGGCTAGGAACAATCTGATACAAATATTTTGTTGATTTTACTGTTTGATCTAAGGTGAGGAGAGAAAGTGTCACTTAAGAGTTTGCTTTCTTTTCCAAAAGGGCAGACTAAAGGTAAACTTCCATAAACTAGTTGGTCTCCTCTGGAAGAGCAGTGATGGTAGAAGGAATGGGAGGGAACAGTAAAAGTTAATTGGAATTGATCTAGGAGACTAATTCCCCATTTGTCAAGTTGAAAAAGGAGAACAAGTTTCTTGCCTTTGGATCAGAGAGAAAGAATTTTTTCCTTGATAATGTGCAGATAATAGAGCTCAGAACTGATTTTGTGGTGAGGCGATAATCTGGGCTACAGTATGAGAACTATACATAGAGTAGGAATATGAATAAGGATAGGAGCCAGTTGGGTTCTCTTTTACTAAGTCGGTCATATCTTTGCAATACACACACACACACATATGTATATACACAATACATACACACACACACACACCTGTGTTTAACAAAATGGTATACAAATAGTAAGTGCTTAATAAATGCTTGTTGACTGATTTATATCATCTTCATTTTCTGGATCATGGTGAGTCCATTTCTCTAGTCTGTCTAATATATCATAAAAAATGGGGAAAGAGAATTTTAGGATTAATGCTCTAATACCTTTCCTCTAGATGAGAACATCTATCCCAGGGCTTGCCACTTTCAGAATTTATTCGTGAATTCATCTTTCATTGCTGCCTCTCCCATAAGCACAGGGAGATTTAGCTATCTTGTATACCAACCCATTCCCTTCTATCCCCAGGTCTTTTGCTGCTGCTTTGTAAGATAATAATTATTGGATCTAATAAGTGAATCTGAGAAATTGCCAAGCCAAATTTATCTTTCCTTATGTGACATGACATACCAATGGGAAAAACTTTGAGAACTAGATAAATCAAGCGTGTTCACAGTACCTTCCAGTTTGGGTCTGTACTCTCTTGTCTCAACAAAACTAACCTCCCCACTTAAAATCCAGCTGAATTTTCTGACTCCCAATAATAGCCCAAATTTAGAGATGAATGACCAGAATGATGAGCATTCTAGAAACTGCACTATCATCAGCAATTGAAGTAACTAGGGATATTTAAAATGAAGAAAGAAAGATTTAGGGGAAAGTGACAGATTTCTTCAAATAATTGAAATAATGTCATGCTAAAGCCATAATGGATTCATTCTATGTGAATTTAAAGGGCAGACAAAAAGGAAAAATTAGTAGGAATTATAGGGAAGCAAAATTTTCACAATAAAAGAAATTTTTTTTTGACATTTTTAGTTGACCTGCAATGGAACAAACTTCCTTCTAAGCCAATAATCTCCCCATCACTGAAAGTGTTCAAACAGAAAGCAGTTGTACAATTGTTTCAGATGCTGTAGAAAAACTTCAGCATAGTTTGAGAGGTTGGATTCAATGAGCTCCAAAATTTCCTTCAGTTATTACTTCTGTGATTTCTTCTTAGATATTATTCCAGCAGTCTGAAGAAGTAGTGAAAAGAGGTAACCTTGACTACCTATGAAACTTGAGAGCTATCTCTGAGACTGGGCTTGGTCATTTGTTCAGTGGGAGAATATAACTTTTTCTACAACTTCACAGAATTGTTATAGGTCACAAGCTATGTAAACTTTAATATGCTGAATTATTAACTAGCTGGGGTCAGAAATGTAATTATTGTTTTAAACCTCAGAGTCAGAATAGTCAATGAAATTCAATTCAATTAATTTGTTAAGTACATATTATATGCAAAGTAATGTGGTAGATGCTGGGAATTAAATAAAAAAGTTGTTCCTACCCTCAAAGAACATACAACTTTTAAAAGGGAGGGGAATGTAGTATGTATGTAAATAAATATAAGGAAAATTGAGAAGGGAGAGATCACGAATAAGTGAAAGAAATATTTAGGAGGCATCACTTGAGCTGAGTTGAACTATGCAGAAAGCAAAGATTCTGAAGCATGGAAATGATGAGGGTAAAGTGTATTCTAGTAAGGAAAATGCCTGTGCTTAGAATGCCCAGTTTAAGAGAAAAACTATTTATCCACTTTAGATGAAACACAAAATTCATAATAGGAGTAGACTGAAATAAGGCAGGAAAGGTATGGGAGGAAGCCAGAATAAGGGAGAAAGAAAACTGTGATTGATTCCAAGTCACCAAACCTGGGTGATTTGGAGAATGGAGTTTGGCAGGAAAAGGAAAGAAAGGCAAAATACAATAGCAGGAGGTAATGGAAGGCTCAAATAAAGAAGTTTTTTTGTTTGTTTTTTGATTTTGATTTTTTTAAGACTGAGGAGAACTGATTATGTTTGTAAACAATTAGAAGAGTCAATAGATAGGGGGAGATCATGGGGAATTATGAGAGACATAGAATAATTAATTGATGGAGAAAGCTCCTAAAAGAGCCAGGAGAGGATGGAAATGAGGGACAAAATAAAATGACTGTGACCAGAAAAAGGGAGTTTCTTTCTTAGAGACAGGAGAAATAAAAGAGAGAAAGACTGGATAAGGATATAGAAGAGTTTTAATGTGTGTAATAAAGCAGTTGAAAAAGTTCAAAATGGATGTCCTTGATTTTCTGGATAAAATAGACAGCAAGTACATTTGCTGAATCCAGTTTGTGGAAGAATTGAGGGCTTGAATAAGAAAGACAAGATTCAAAACAGTTGTTGAAGGCACTGAATGTAAGATATTTGGCAAAATCACTTAATATCTCATAGTCTTGGTTTTTCTCATCTTCAAAATGGGATCAAAGTACTTGTAGGAGCAAATTCACATGGTTGTTGTAAGGAATGTCAGTGCTCAATGGAGGAAGAATAAAAGTTTTGCTATTCAAAGTGACTCATAGTAATGATCCAGATAAAACTAGCTAATATTAATCATAGAGTGTGACTTCCCCCAAGATCATTTAGCACCCCAGGAGTGCAAGTGAAGAAGATAGATGATACCAGAGATGGTACAGGTTTAAGAGTGGGATTCTGAATAGTTGTTAGGACAAGAACATATGGGACTCAAGGAAGGAGAATGATGTGCAGTGAATTTGCTAATTATAGAGTCAAGATTGTTATATAAGGAAAGTAAATCCAGAACAGGAAAAGGTGAACTTGTAGAAGAGAAAGTGGTGGATAGTTATATTGAAGACAAAGGATATTATTATTATGAGTAGTGAAGCACTGGATAAAATGGAAGAATAGGACATTATTATCAGAGAGAGGAATTTTGGAGTTCAAAATCACAAAAGTACCAGTTATGAGGGATAATGAGATGAAAGGTATGTCATTCTTTTGGGTAACTTTGTTAGAGTAATATCCTATTCTGATCTGTCCAAGAATGTGAAATAAGGAACCATGGGCACTGACAAGGTGATTAGGTAGGAATGCAGTATCTTTGGGGAAAAGTAGATTTTTCATCCATACAAGAACATAAAAAGTATATTTAAAAACACAGCTTGAAGATGAAGGGGAGTTTGTTAATGAAACAGAGGTTTTATTTCTCACAGTCGGAAGGGAGACAAAAGAGGAAAGGACAAGAACATGAGCTTAAATCTGGGGTCCAAGTTATTTATGCATAGATTTCAGGGGATCTATGAACTAAGATGGGAGGAAAATTATAGCTTTTCATTAACCTTTGGTTTCCTCTGATAGTCCTGATTATGTATTTAATGTATTTATTAATTTATTATCATTATATTTTATATATAATTATATACATATAATTATATCAGTATGTTATAGATATATAACTAATTTATTAATGTATTTTAAAACAATTCATTAATGATTCTTTGGCTTCAGTCAACTTATCAAAGAAGTCCTCCCACTCATGATATGGTGACTAAATCACTTTAACTAGAGGAACAAGCTATAGCATTGAGAAAGTTCTAGTTGCTTGTGGTTTCAACCCTCTTGGGTACTCTGATGATAGAAGTTATGGATTAGGTGTTCCTTCCTCAAACACTGGGAATCTCTGTGTGACTAATGATAAAGCATTTATTGAGTACTTATTATAGAGTGCCATGAATTATGCTTGTGTTCTGGGGGTACAAAAACATTTTGAAAATAGTCCCTGCCCTTATGGAGTATCCATTCTAATGGGGGTACAACATATATATAAGTATACAAGCAGAGGTTACAGCACTAAACAGGAGTGCCTATACTTCCTCCCTTAAAAGATGGTATTTACGTTACAACTTGAAGGAAACTAGAAATTATAAAATACAGAAGTAAAGAGAAATGGCATTCCAGATGTAGTAACAGCCAGTGCTAAATCACTGAGATGGGAAATGGATCTTTGTGTGTAAGGAGTAACAAATAACCCATAATGGATGAACCATAGGGAATAGGGAGTAGGGAAGGGAATAATATGTAAGAAGACTCTAAAGATAGAAGTCAGGTAATGAAGAGCTTAGAATTCCAGGGAAGTATTTATATTCGATCCTAGAGGTAATACGGAACCATGGAGCTTATTGAATAGCAGAGTTAAATGGTTAAATGGGAAAATTACTTTGGCAGTGGAATGGATGCTATATTGGAATGTATAGAGTAGTGTGGCAGGGAGATAATTACCAAGAATTTCAAAAGTAGAGCTGAGATCTCAGGGACATAACTGCACTCACACATGCACTAATTTGTAGTTACAAGACAAGGTGGCTGAGGATGACACATACACAGAAGTTATCCCACACTGGTCCATGAATTCAATTATATCAAGCCTGTTGTCAAAGGTCCTTGTCTCTTTCAGTGGTCAGTTTGAATTAGGGATAACTGAGTTTCAGATTGAAGTATATACTTCTATTTGATTTTGCCTTTTATCTATAAAATGAACTCTTTATTAATAAACAATGTCAACATTTAACTATTCACAAATTATCTTGAGGGGCATTTTGAAAGAGACCAGGACTAGAGATCAGGAGATTTAGGTTACTGTCACTTGTAATATACCCTCAGATAAATAGTACTTTGCACATAGTTGTTATTGTTTTTCTTTCATTTTTGTAAAGGGCCAATGACATTTGGGGTGAGGTCTTGATTTACATGTGAATTGGATATAAGTGAGGCACAGTTGTACAAAGTTATCAGCTTTACTTTTTATTCTTGAGTCATCAAAGTCCAGTAGCAAGACAAAATGACTGCCAATGGCTCAGGACATAGTATATGACCTTGGTTCTTCAATGCCTGACCAAGTTCTATGTTCTCCACAGCTCCTGCGCTAGCCACTTTCATGGCCTTTGGAACAAAGTGTTCTCATTTGCCCATTCTTCCAGGGAAAGACTTGCACAAAGTGTATAGCTAATAAGTATTTGTTAACTGCCTCCTGAGCCTCAGTTTCCTCTTTTGTAAAATACCTATCTCTAATAATTCATGAAGTTCCTTCCAGTTCTAATATATTGAGAGCTTATGGTTCTATGAAAGTTGATATGACAATGGGAAATAATTCTTCCAATTCTGGTGTCTTTTTCTCCCTCAGCTTCTATACTGACCCCTTTGCTGCCTTTCATAAGCTGGCAGCAGCTGTGTCAATAAGTTATTGAAACAAAGCTTTCTAGGATAGAGTATTTTTAATTTAAGTGGTTTGGTAGAGATATGCTGGGGGCTCAAAATGTAAGGGCTTCTTAACAGGCAGCTGGGGAATGAATATGGTTAAAAAGGCATATTAACTTTTCCTTCTTCAAATAGTGCTGAACTAATATTAGGCTTGAACATTTTCATAATTAGGGAGCTGACAGCAGGCTAAGGAATCTCTTCTGTCTCTTTCTAAGGAGAAGATAGTCCTTTGGACTTTTTAGCTCCTGTGCCATAAGAAAGTCTTCCAGAAACATGGGAGAGGACAGAAGAAAAAGTAGCACTTCACAAAGCTGGCTTGGCACTTCTTTGGGATTCTGAGATTCATGGACTCTCAAAATGGGGAGAGACCATCTCACAGCAGCTATCCCAATTTTTCCTTTCCCCTCTTGTCAAGCATCTTAAAATTATAATCTTTCTTCTCTCCTGTCTCAGAGGAAATAGTGTCCTTAATTGTTGCTAATGCAAGATATGACAATGGGAAACAATTCTTCTAATTCTGATGTCTTTTTTTCCCTCAGCTTCTATACTGACCCTTTAACCTTCATCCTTGATCCCTTTCCCCTTTTACTACCAGAGGATCTTGCTCCAATAAGCATCTTTTCTTTCTCATTCATGTTCAATCAATTCCTCCCTTCATTGGCTCTTCCCATGTGCCTATAAACATTCACATGTCTCCCCCAACCAAAGAAAGTTTTCTCAGTACCTCATCCCTTTTATCTCATAGGATGATGTCTCATTTCTTATGTCCTTTATTGAATCTTTTTGAAAAAAAATTTGTCTATACCAATGATTCTGCTTCATTGAACATTGAACATCCTCAATCTCTTATAATCTGGTTTTGATTTCTAGTACCATACAGAGTCTTGACTGTGCCATTTGTTAGCCCTGCTATCTTGAGAAAGTCACAGAGGGTTATCTCTCTATAATACACTGATCATGTGGTTGGCAGCTTTTGCTCAAAGACTTCTAATGAGGAGGTACATACTGCTTCCTAAGACATTTCCTTCTTTTTTTTGAAAGCTCTAATTGTTCAATTTTTACCTTTTCTATTCAGGGGCTTCTATCCGCTTCTTCAACTTCTACCCATGATTCTTTTTTTTTTTCATTAAAGCTTTTTATTTGCATAACATATGTAGGGGTAGTTCCTCAGCATTGATCCTTACAGAGCTTTTCGTTACAAATTTTACCCCCAGGCCCACCCCTCCCCTAGATGGCAGGAAGTCCACTACATGTTAATAATGTTAAAATACTTGACAAGTTGTTGTGCAAGAAAAATCCTATCTACAAGGAAAAAAAAAATCAGAGAAAGGAAACACAATGCAAGCAAACATCAATAGAGAGCATGAAAATATTATGTTGTGGTCCATATTTCATATCCCTCTCTCTGGCTGTATATGGTTTTCTTCACTGAACAATTGGAACTGGTTTGAGACAATTCTTTGTTGCAGAGAGCCATGTCCATTAGAATTGATCATGTAATATTGTTGTTGCCATGAATAATGATCTCCTGGTTCTGCTCGTTTCACTCAGCATCAGTTCATGCAAGTCTCTCCAGGCCTCTCTGAAATCGTCCTGCTGGTCATTTCTTATAGAACAATAACATTCCATGACATTCATATACCATAATTTATTCAGCCACTCTCCAAATGATGGGCATCTATTCAGTTTCCAGGTTCTAGCCACTACAAAAAGGTCTGCCACAAACATTCTTGTACATGTGGGGCCCTTTCCCTCCTTTAAAATCTCTTTGGGATATAGGCCCAGTAGAAACACTGCTGGGTCAAAGGGTATGCACAGTATGATAACTTTTTGAGCATAGCTCCAAATTGCTCTCCAGAATGGTTGGATCCGTTCACAGTTCCACCAACAATGTATCAGTGTCCCAGCTTTCCCACATCCCCTCCAGCATTCATCTTTATCTTTTCCTGTCCGTTTAGCCAATCTGACAGTCTACCCACGATTCTTAATTGTACTGTCCAATTGTACAAATTCAACTCCTCTTTTACATGAACATCCTTATGACTATCATGTCTGCCCTAAATCACCTTTTACTCTAAAGAAAACACCCTCATTTACTTCAATAACACCAAATATGGCAAGAGGGAGGGAAGGAGCAGGTAGTAGAGTATGTATTTCTATCACGTCAGCTCATTGCCAGGTATTGTGCTAAGTGCTTTAAAAATTCCTCATTTAATCCTTGCAACAACTCTGAAAGATAGTTACTATTTTAATTACCCCCATTTTACATTTCAAAAAACTGAGGCAAACAGAGGTTAAATGAGTTTCCCCAGGTCATATGGTTAGTCAGGATCTGAGCAAAATTTGAAATCAGGCCTTCCTAAGGTCTTCAAGGCTTTTCATCACACTGATTGCTTTCCTTTGGACATTCTCCAATTTGTCAATGTTGTTTTTAAAATGAGATTTCCACTTATAGATGCATTTCTCTATATATGGTCTAATTAGGTAAGAGCAATGAAAGAGACTGTCACCTCCCTAATCTTGGACTCCATGAATCTCAATATGGTCTTTAATGTGCCTCAGTTTCATTGCCTTTAAATGAAGCTATAGAGCAGATTGCCTGAAAAATAAATCTGTAATCACAAATGTCTTTTCCAGCCTAAGTCTATAATACAGTGAATCTGTGGGTCACATCACAAAAGTCATATCCTGATCACTAAATCTAGTTGTCATTTTAGTCCTCATTTTTTTGAAGCTTTTGACACTATTGAGCACTTCCTTCTGGATACACATTTTCCATTGGCTTCTGAATTACTGCACTTTGCTAGTTAACAATGTTTACATTTCTTTTTTTAAATTATTTTTTATTGAAACTTTTTATTTGCAAAACATATGTATGGGTAATTCTTCAACATTAACCCTTACAAAGCTTTCTGCTATAAATTCCCCCCCCTCAATCCCCACCCCTCCCCTAGATGGCAGGAAATCTCCTACATGTTAATTATTTTAAAATATTTGACAAATCGAATATGTGTATATATATTTCCACACTTACCATTTTTGTGCAAGAAAAATCATATCTACAAGAAAAAAATCAGAGAAAGGAGACACAATGCAAGCAAACATCAGTAGAGAGCATGAAAATGTTATGTTGTGGTCCACATTTCATATACCTCTCTCAGGGTGTATATGGCTTTCTTCACTGAACAAGTGGAACTAGTTTGAAATATTTCATTGTTGAAGAGAGCCATGTCCATCAGAATTGCTCATCATGTAATATTGTTGTTGCTGTGTATAATGATTTCCTGGTTCTGCTCATTTCACTCAGTATCAGTTCATGCAAGTCTCTCCAGGCCTCTCTGAAATCATCCTGCTGGTCGTTTCTTATAGAACAATAATACTCCATAACATTCATATACCATAATTTATTCAGCCACTCTCCAAATGATGGGCATCCATTCAGTTTCCAGTTTCTAGCCACTACAAAAAGAGCTGCCACAATCATTCTTGCACATGTGGGGCCCTTTCCCTCCTCTAAGACCTCTTTGGGATATAAGCCCAATAGAAACACTGCTGGGTCAAAGAGTATGGACAGTTTGATAACTTTTTGAGCATAGTTCCAAATTACTCTCCAGAATGGCTGGATCTGTTCACAGTTCCACCAACAATGCATCAGTGTCCCAGCCCTCCCACACCCCCTCCAACAATCATCATCAACTTTTTCTGTCATTTTAGCCAATCTGACAGGTGTGTAGTGGTACCTCAGGGTTGTCTTAATTTGCATTTCTCTGATCAATAGTGATTTGGAGCACCTTTTCATGTGACCAGAAATAATTTTCATTTCATCATCTGCAAATTGTCTGTTCATATCCTTTGACCATTTATCAATTGGAGAATGGCTTGAATTCTTATAAATATGAGACAATTCTCTATATCTTTTAGAAATGAGGCCTATATCAGAACCCTTAAATGTAAAGATGATTTCCCAATTTATTGCTTCCCTCCTAATCTTGACTGCATTGGTTTTGTTTGTACAAAAACTTTTTAACTTAATATAGTCAAAATTATCTGTCTGGTGTTTAATTAAGAGTTCCAGTTCTTCTTTGGACATAAATTTATTCCATCTCCACAGGTCTGAGAGGTAAACTATATTACGTTCCTCTAATTTGCTTATAATATCACTCTTTATATCCAAATCATGAACCCATTTAGATCTTATCTTGGTATGTGGTGTTAGATGTGGGTCAAGTCCTAATTTCTTCCACACTAGTTTCCAATTTTCCCAGCAGTTTTTGTCAAATAGTGAGTACTTATCCCAAAAGCTGGGGTCTTTGGGTTGATCAAACACTAAATTGCTGAAGTTATTGCCTAGATTGTCCTGATAACCTATCCTATGCCACTGATCGACTGCTCTATTTCTCATCCAGTACCAAATGGTTTTGATGACCGCTGCTTTATAATGTAGTTTTAGATCTGGTACAGCAAGGCCATCTTCATCAGCTTTTTTTTTTTCCATTAATTCCCTTACAATGTTTGTATTTCTGCCGCTGCTGGATGACTATTATTTTTGCTGCATATAGAGGCAGATTTCCCTCCTACAGCAATAGGTGAAGGATTTGAGAAATATCTCTGTGCACTTCAGGTTCTTAAGAGCAATGAAGCATTCCTAAAGAAAATAAGAAATGAAATTTTACTAGAGGGAAAAGGGTTCTAAGGAGAAAGATGAGAAATTTGGACCTTGTCAGGAGATGGGAGAATGAAAAGTATTACCTAGAGAAGAAAAGCAATGAAAGGCTCAGTGGTAAACCTAGGAATTAAAAGATTTGAGGCACATCTACACCCAGAGAGGGGGCTGTGGGCACTGAATGTGGATCACAACATAACATTCTCACTCTTTTTGTTGTTTTTGCATTTTGTTTTCTTACTCATTTACTTTCTTTTTTTAATCGGATTTTTTTGTGTAGCAAGAAAATTGTATAAATATGTTAACGCATATTGGATTTAACATATATTTAACATGTATAACATATATTGGATTGCTTGCCATTTAGGGGAGGAACTGAAAGGAAGGAGGGGAAAATCTGAAACATAAGGCTATGCAAGGGTCAATGTTGAAAAATTATCCATGAATATGTTTTAAAAATAAAAACTAAAAAAAAGATTTGAGCCTCTTCCTGAAGGAAGTATCTTCTGAAGAAATAAATATATTGATATTGATAAAGTTTGCTATATGTTGTCATCTGTAAAGAATCTATTAGATGAAAAGTCAGTCACAAAGATCAGAAGAAAACAATACAATACTGGAGGAGGAAGAGTTTGGCGTTTACTTCTAAAGGGTATTAAGACAATTTCTTGTGACTTTAATAACAACAAAGAGGTCTGTAATCTTCTAGGGCATATATCTATGACATAACCGAGAACTTTCCAAGTTTCATCAAAATGTATGACACTACCCACTTCCATGATTCTTGAGGGTACAAATGATATTGATACCGGTTACAGCAGAAGCATTACCAGTGATTAGAAAGCCTTCAGTAAGAATCTAAAGAACTTAAGGACATAGTTTTTCCCTCATTGTTGCCTATCCAGGACAAGGGATACAGGAGAGAAAAATTAATTTGGGAGTGAAATTTTGATTTTTGGACCAGTGATATGGGAAATGTAGATAGCATGCTTATTTTTCTTTATTAAAGCTTTTTTATTTGTGTAACATATGTATGGGTAGTTCCTCAGCATTGATCTTTACAAAGCTTTCCATTACAAATTTTACCCCCAGTTCCCTCCCCTCCCCTAAATGGCATGAAGACCACTACATGTTGATAATGTTAAAATACTTGACAAGTTGTTGTGCAAGAAAAATCCTATCTACAAGAAAAAAAAAAGAAAATCAGAGAAAGGAAACACAATCCAAGCAAACCTCAATAGAGAGCATGAAAATGTTATGTTGTGGTCCATATTTCATATCCCTCTCTCTGGGTGTATATGGTTTTCTTCAGTGAACCATTGGAACTGGTTTGAGACAATTCTTTGTTGCAGAGAGCCATGGCCATCAGAATTGATCATCATGTAATATTGTTGTTGCTGTGTATAATGATCTCCTGGTTCTGCTCGTTTCACTCAGCATCAGTTCAGATAGCATGCTTATTAAATATGTTTATAATACTAAGCTGAGAGGGAGGTCTAACACTGAATGATAGAGACAGGATCCCAAACAGATTTTAAGAGGTCAAAGCACTGGACTAATGGTAACAAGATCATATCCAGTACAAATAAATATAAAGTTTTACATTTGGGTACAAAAAATCTTAAATCTTTAAAATACATGAGGAAAGGAAACTTAGGTAGTAGTTTGAAAAAGATTTGAGAGTTTGAGTGGCCTGCAAGCAAGTTCAGTAAGAATCTACAGTGTAATGAAGAAGCAAAGTTTTAAAAATATATAATACATTTGAGCTGCATTACGCTTGTAGGAATAAGGAGTTGATACTATGTATTTTGCCTTTATTAGACATTATCAGGAATACTGTCTTTGGTTCTATTGCCACAGTTTAAGTGGCAAAGTTTAAGACTTTGATGAACTAAGAGAATTCTGAGATCAATCTGGATGCTGATTGACCTTTAATCTATAGAAGAATCAGCTGAAGGTGTTTAGCCTTGAAAAAGACAAGACTTAAGCGAGGAGACATGATAGAAGTCTTCATTTATTTAAGGGCCAGTCATGTGGAGGAGATATTAGAAATATTTTGTTTGGCCCCAAGTTTCAGAACCAGTATCAATGGCTACACTAGCAAAAGAAGCGAATTTAAGCTAGATGTCAGAAAAAAAAACACAAAAAAACTAATAATTAAAGCTATTGAAAAGTGGAATGGGCTGTTTTGAGAAGATGACAAAGGCCTCTCCCCATTCTTAGAGGTTTTAAAGCAAGGTCTGGATAACCCCTTTTTATATAGTGGATATCCTATAGGGTATATACATTGGACCTGGTGAATGAAGTCCCTATCTCAAATTCTGTGATTCTGTGATACTATGCATATTCTGTCATCTTTCTAATAGCTTCTTCTCTCTTCATTGTCTTCTCCTCCTTTAAATTGAATTACGCCAAGGTTTTTCTTCTCTTTTCTCTATTCTTTTTCCTTAGGTAATCTCATTCGGTCTCAAAAGGTTTTATGCATATTATCTTTACGCAAATTATTACCCTTCCCCCCATACACAAACGTCTTCACCTGCATGTAGCACATTTCTACTGTTTTCATAAAATTGCCTCATGTTCTCCATATTCCAAAAAGACCTTATTATTTCCCTCCTTCATCCAGGGTTTCCCATTTTTCCCTTTTTCTGTCATTGAAAAAAATCATGTTAACTCAGTCTCTCATCCTTGGAAATACTGGTCATATCTTTGACTCTTCCCTCTTCTGAGCCTCTCATAGATTTAGTTACCAAATTCTTTTAATCCTGCAATCTTTCCTATGTCTTTTGCTCTCTTCTACCATTGTTGTCATGCTAATATGTCCTTACTACCACCTGCCTATGCCACCATATTATTTTACCAGGTTTTCCTGTCTCTATTCCCTTCCCACTTCAGTATCACTTCTGGCTTTATATTACATTATGCATAGAAACAGTCATTTCATGGAAATGCCAAAGTTGATTGAAAAGTTTCAAACCTTGACTATTGATAGAATACCAGTAAGATGGTGACATCAGTAACAGAAATGGTGAAGTTGGGAGGTGGGAAACATTTTGATAGGATTTAATTATATTAAATTTGCAATGGGATAGCCTTATCCCAGATAACCACCTTTTGAGATATTTGAAGGTGTTCAATGTGAATTCAATCAATTCAATGAAATATTTATTGAGTACCTACACTGAGTGCATTCTCTGCTCCATGTCTATGTGTCTAGCCTGCTAATACTCATTTCTTCCTCAGGAAAATATACATATTACAGATTTTCTTTTAAATTCTCAGGCACTTACTTTAACCTTGACCCATTATCTTCTAAGAAGGGCTAAACTTGGAGACCAGTCTCCTGCATATAATTGGGATGCTAAATGCCTGTGGTAGGATGAGGTAGAGGAGAGATTTCAAAGAGAGAAAACTGGAAAACATTTTTTTTTCTTTAAAGAAATTCACAAATATAAGGGAGACACACTGGCTTGTGGGTAATAGACAGAAGAGAATGCCTTCTAGAATTAGGGAGAAGCCACTCAGTATAGGTATTACAAGACCTAAGTAGCACAATATCAGAATCAGACTCATCTTCCTGAGTTCAAATTTGGCCTCAGTCACTTATTAGCCATATGGGCAAGTAAGTTTATCCTGTTTATTTTTTATGTGTAAAATTTTCTTTATATGTAAAATGAGATGGAAAAGGAAATGGCAAATCACTCCTTCTAGATGGGTCATGAAGAGGAAGACACAACTGAAAAAGACTGAAAAAATAGGTGTTCTGATAATTAGTAATTTCATCTAGTGGAAGAATTATGGTATTCAAAGAGTTTTTGAGTTAGGGAAGACCTTAGAAATCATCTATTTAGGGATTCTTAATCTTTTTTTCTGTATCATGGATTCTTTTGGCAATCTGGTACAGCCTATGGAATGCTTTTCAAAACCTCATTTTTACATGCATAAAATAAAATGCACATTATTGAAAAGTGAGCCAATTATATTGAAATATGGTTTTCAAAATATTTTTCAAAACAAGTTCAGGGACCCCAGGTTAAGAATATCTTGTCTTGTCTAATACCTTCATTTTGCACTTAAGGTAAGAGTTTTAGGGAGGTTAAAATCTTTCTCCCAAAGTCATTTTATGAGATAATGGTAGAATTGGAATTTGAAGCCACATCTGATTAAGACTCTTAGTCAGCATTATTTTTTACATGCTTGAGTTCTATTATAGTTTTTATTGTTATCTTCCTTTGTCTTCTACAACAAATAATCCAACTGTTCTAGGACTTTCTTTCCCCATCTATAAATGAGGTCTGTCCGGTTCCTCTTAAACTAAAAATGACATAATAGATAGAAATAATTTTAAAGCCATTAATGGTTCTATAAAAGTAGAAAGAACATGCTGCCCCTACTTTAAAAAGTTCTGAAATGCAAAGAACCACTGGGGACAAGTATCTAGGTCAAGAGGGATTCAGAGGCACCTGTGGGTGAAAATGTAGCTTAATGTATACTTATCAAAAAAAATATTTCCTTCAATGCCATTGTCCTTCTACTTTTCTACTGTCCTGCTGTATTCCAAGAAATGACTGAGGAAGCATAGTACATTTTTTGGGGGGGGGGACTTGTAGGCTATAATATTTTAAACAAGCAAAGACAGAGGTGGGGAAATTGCTACCAGGAGCCTAGTGGATTCAGGGGAAGAGTCACTGCCTGGATTTTACACAGGTGTGAGACTTTCTACCTACAATAACATTGCTGTTCTCCTGACTGATGATTGCTTTGTGTAACTCTAACTCTGTGCCAGCTACTCTGTAGAACCTTGCCATTACTTCTAAATTCCCAGGGCTGAGTTGATGACTTATTTTCAAGTTGCCTGGTCTCTGAAATGGCCTCATTGCCCTAAATTCCTTCATTATTCCAAGAGATGCTACTTTTCAGCTGTTTCCTTCATAAAATATTAACCCTTTTGAGATCTCCAGGGGAATTTCTCCTTATATGAAGTCTTCTACCCACATTTTCTTTGCTCTCTTGGCCCAATCAACACCTGGTTAATCAAGGGCTGGAAGCCTAGGGGGAAGCAGGCAATCTCAGCAATAGTCATGCTAATAAAAAGATATATAATGGAAGAGCACTTCCTAACAGGGAATCATCAACCCTCAATTAATAAAGAGTTTAAAAGTCTGTTGCTGGGCTATCTATGCTCATTAAGTCACATGCCAAGCTGCTTCTGCATTTGCAATTCATCAGGGCTCCTTTCTCTAATTACAAAATTGAAACTGGCAATATCCGGATTCTCTCAACTATTTCTGTCTGTTTATCATTGAAACATGCTCAGAGGGAAAAGTTAAAGGCCTACATGAACTATGACATTTTTAGCATTTTAATTTGCCAGTTATACCTGCCTGTATTTTTCTGGATTGTATTTTCTTAGTCTGGTTTAACTCCGATAAGGTAGACAGGCAAGGAAATAGCAGCAGAAGAAAGTAAGAAAGAACATCATCATTACTTCTTATTTCATTAAGTGTCTTTTTAATGTAATAAGAATTGCTCTGGGACTCTTGCATATTTCTAGGGGTGAAGTTTTTGTGAGTTCTCTCTGGTACCATGTAGTTTGGAATATTTTTTTTTATTTTATTTTATACATTAGGTCTTTAGTTCATAAAAGGCAAGCTTGATACAGATAACAGCCAGATTATCTTATTTGATTATGAGCTCTTGGAGGCAAGATTTGGTCATTCATACAACATAAATTTACCATGTACCTACTGTGTACAAAGTCTCACACTGGGTGTTGTTAAGCCTACAAGAATTAAGGCTCCATTCTTTCCTTCAAGCCACTTAAAGCCCAATGGAAAAACAACAACACTTAGTTTCTCTCTCTTGTTCATGTCCTGTAAAGTTTATTTCACAACATAGTTATATCTTTGAATGTTTCTCAGATGTGGAGTATCAAGCTCACCAAGGAAGAAACCTTTATTTTTTTTGTCTTATATCACCTCATATCTATCTTAGCAGAGCCTTTGAGGGGTTGTGGTGCTAGAGAAATATTTTATGAGAAATTATTATTTATCTCATATTTAATAAAAATTATTTTATTGGGGTCAAGGTTTTTCTCCTTTTTTACTTCCTTATCCAAAAGTCAAACAATGTGGGATATTTCTCTTAAAGATTTATCTAGACCAAGATCTAAATAGACAGTAAAACAAATTTTAAATTGGGGGTAATGGGTGTTTTCCTGCTCAATGTGTTTGCTTAGACAGGTCTAGGAAAAAGCTGATTCTTCCTGTTACCAAGATAGGTGATAAGGAAATTGATGTCTCTGACCAATATTTGAGTGACCTAAGTTATGCATTCCATTTTAATATAGTCCACATGTTCCTCATATTAACCAATCAGAGTTGATTGCTATGCTCTAGGAACACCTATTCTTCAAAAATCCTATGAACTGTGACCCCACTGCATTCCGTACCTTATCTCATTGGCAACCTGTGAAGTAAATATAAGCATTGTTTTCTCCATTTTACAGATGATGCTACTGAAGCTGAGTGAATTTAATTCTCTTGCTTACAGCCATAGAATTACTAGATGTCAAGCAGACTTTGAATCTTCATCATTTTGCTTTCAGATTCAGTAGTCTGTTCTCAAAGCCATGCTGCTTTTCATATGGATGTATTTCTGGTGACATAACTAGTATACCTAGAATTTCTTGAGTCCATCTGCAATGTTTCACTCTGTAGTCAAAATTCAGTTGTAGCAAGTGCCTCAGCAATCACATCTGTCAGTCCCTTGGGTATCCTGAAATGTAGTTCATTGGACTGGACAACTTTGAACTCATTAAGGGCATTTATATGTCCTCTGACTATCTCCTCACTTATCTTGGTTTCTCTGTATCTTCCTGTATATTTCCAAATGCATGACAAATCTAACTGTCAATTTTGGTCTATCCTTTCCAATCCAGAGATAAGTCTCCTTGCAGTATACTTTAAATATCACCTCATCCATTTCAAGTTGTCTCCCTCCCCAAAAAGAAGGACATTTGTATACTACCGCAGATAATCAATGAAATATTTTGGGAGGTGGCATATAGCAGGGAATGGTAGTTAGATGTCTCAGTGGCTAGTGCTAGGCCTGGACTCAGGAAAGTGGATAGTATTTTTAATCATGGATCCTTTGCAATTGTCTTGGTTCATTGTCTTAATCAGACTAGCTAAGTCTTTTTCAATTGATCATTGTTACAATATTGCTTTTATTGGGAACAATATTCTCCTGGTTTTGCTCACTTTGCTTTTCCTCAGTTCATTTAAGTCATCCCAGGTAAAAACTGCCTCTATTAATACATCCTAATATTACATTTTAGGTAAGTAGGTGGCACAGTGGAAAGAGTGCTGAGTGAGATGTTAGAAATACTCAACTTTTTGAGTTCAAATCCAGCCTCAGGCACTTACTAGAAATGTGAACATGAGAAATCCATTTAATCTTGTTTTCCTCAATTTCCTCAAATGTAAAATAAATTGGAGAAGGAGAAGGCAAACTACCATCTTGGTTAAGAAAATCCCAAATGGGGTCACAAAGAAAATTGATTGAAAAATATGATTAAATAAATAAATTGATTGAAAAATGATTGAATATGAATAGGGAGGTTTTCAATGAGTGGAGAAAAGAGTAGAGAAAGGTTATCCAGATAAAAGGAGTAAATATGAGCAAAGATATATGGGAGAGGTCAGAGTGCATGTTTTGGGTCCAATGTGCAACCTAGTGTGGCTGAAGAGGTTAGTAGTGGGAGGAATATCTGGAAATTTATGTTGGAGGCCATTGCAGAGGGCTTTTAAATTGTTTTAGAGCTTATTCAGTAGGCAATTAGGGATCCATTAAAGTTTTCCGATGAGTTTTATCACTATAGGAGCAGATCTGTACATTATGAAGATAAAATTGATGGTAACAAAGAGGATGACTGTATTGTAATCATTTTTTCCCAGTCAACAGGAAATCTAGGTCCTTGAATTCCACTATTCTTTAGCAAACTAGTTTAGGTGGTCACCCTACTTCTTACCTGAGCTGATGATAAATGAAGCTTAATTTATATGGCACATTTACAAGTCATGTATAAATATTAGTTTATGCAATTGGCTAATCACTTAATGCCAGATAAATGTGCACAGGCAAGATGTTTAATATGTTTACATAAACTCTGAAAACCACTGGGTCATTAATTGTACTCACCAGGCTCAGTGAGTAGTGCAAGGATGTGGAACTGTAAGCCAGGTATGGGAACAAGTTCCCCCACAATTTTCATTCTGATGGAGCTGTGATTTATGTAGTGGGCTCCCTCCCACGCACCTTGAAAGTAGAATTTGAAAATGTTTATGCATGTGGTGCGTTCCTGGAGTTGGAGACTCAGAAGGTATTATCTCTGTCCTCCGAGGTACTGAGCATCCCAGTGACACTCCATTTTTCACTGAGTCAGAGCAGAAGACAGAAACCTCGGGTATTTTACACCTGGATGTCAAATCTTCTTTTTTCATTTGCTTAAGTTTTATCTCAAGAGGTCTAGTACAACTTTGTGGTAGTTATGAGAAATTATTCAGGCATGAAAAAAATTCTCTAGGTTTTTGTTCAATTGGTTTTTATGGGACTGTGGGTAGCTATAAAATAAAAGCATGGCCCAATTCAGTGGTCTTCCCAATAATCCAAACCCGGTAAAGGCAGTCAGGAAAGAAGAAACTGTCAGAATAGATGAGGAGATGAGGGAGCATAAGGGTGGGAGGTGGGCAGCTTATTTAAAAATTGTCTGTGGGGGATGGTGGTAAGAGACAGAGAGACAGAGAAAGATAGAAATAGAGAGAGGAAGCAATAGAAAGACAGATATGGAGAAAGGGAGAAATATTGATACAGAGAGTGACAGAAAAAGAAAGATATTTAGTTGTAAGAGTGAATGGAGAAAATGGGAAGCAATATAGAAAAATGAGATTTGAATTAAAAAAATCTTTCTCCTCTTTTCAATCACTTCATTCCTCATGTCAAATATGGAGTATGTCAAAAGCACAATTTTGAGCCTTTTGGAATACTTGGTACTGAATGAATACGTCTAGAATTTATACACTAAAGGAAGGAGAGAGATGGACAGGTAGCTCTATAGGTTTGAAGAGAGACTTTCATGGGGAAAGCATTGAATTTGGGAGATCTGAAATTATTTACAGTCAGATGGAAAGAACCAGTAGAAAGAGAGATTGAAAATATGAGAGAGAAAATATATGATGAAACAATATAGTATAGTATACAATATAGTATACAATAAACAATATAGTAATACAATATAGTATAGTGTAGAAAATATATGAGAAAGAATATATATATGATGAAACAATATAGTATAGAATATAGTATACAATAAACAATATAGTAATACAATATAGTATAGTGTAGAAAATATATGAGAAAGAATATATATATGATGAAACAATATAGCATAGAATATAGTATACAATAAACAATATAGTAATACAATACATATGAGAAAGAATATATATATATGATGAAACAATATAGTATGTAGAATGGAAAGAGATATAGAATTGAGGACAATAGAGGGGTTAACCTATGCAATTAAAAGGGATATTGTTTCTGAGATGGAAGGGAAGAAAGAAACCATGAAGTTTTGGGGATGAAGGAGGAAATTGAAGCATTCATGCCCTACTGAATGTCAGTGAAGAAGAACGTAAAGTCACCTATCAGAAGTGTGAAAAATTGGCATGGAGAAAGCAGGGGAGCATTCAGAATTTTAAACATTGGGAATAGGCTTTAGAACATTTTTAGTGGAATGAGATAGAGAATCTAATGCAAAGATACTGAAGAGATAACAGAAGGAAAGTTTGAAGGCGAGTGTCTTTATCATTTATTAAAGGTTCCAAAAATCACAGTGCAAGTGGGAAAGAGTCATGGACAGAGTTGAAATAACTAAGGGTAAAAAAAGAGATAGGGGATGAAAAATGTGTGGGAATGTGTGTGTTTCTTTCAGAGTCTACCTTTTAATGTACTAATCCCCCCTACCTGTTCCAGAAACTAGGGAAAAAATGCAGAATCATCTAATGTAACTCTAATTAGAGAAGTAACCCTATGATGTTGGGTCAGTCAGTCAGTCAATTAAAGGCATTTCTTTTTAAGTATTTATTATATACTTGACACTGTGATAAGTGTTGAGGATACAAAAAATGGTAAAAATAGGACCTAATATTAAGGAATTCACATTGTAATTGGGGATACAAACAAGGGAAAAAATCTAAGTAGATATAGGATATGTAAGGAAAGAATGGAAGGTTACAGGAGATTACAAAGGATTGAGGGACTATGACAGACCCAGAAGAGATTTCAGAGATAGGATTTGAATCAAGATCATCTTACTTAGCTGTTTGTGTTGATTTTCTCATCCATAAAATGAGAGAAAGGAATAAGCATTTGTGTAGCACCTACTGGGTACCAGGCACTGTACTAAATACTTTTTACAAATAACATCTCATTCACTCTTTAAGAAAGGTTTCTAAACAAGGTTCATTATACTTTCTCAAGACCTTATCTTTGATGGTATTTGCTTCAATTTGTGAAAGTTGAAGCCCAAAGTATTACATAAATATAAACATTACATATGTATATACATAGCACATATGGGTGTGTGTATGTATATAATATACATATAATATAAAAGAATAGATTTTAGAACCAGAAGGACCCCCAAAGGTAACCCCTCATCTTACAAATTAGGAAATTGAGATCTTAGAGAGGTTAGAATCATTTGTTCAATGTTAGGATTAAAAAGTAGAGTCTAACTCGATAATTAATGCATGTCTCCTAATTCCTACACTAGGACTTCTACTAATACAATAACTTTCTGTTAAGGATCAAGCCTAAGTGTGAAAGACCAGGTCAATTCTCCAAAAGCCCCTATAGCTGTGAATCCTAACACCCCTAAAAAAATTGCAGATCAGCCTTGACTGATGCAGATGTTGCTTGTGGATTGGGAATGGAATAAATTGGCGGCAAGAGAGAAGAGGAGAGACATCAGAGAATGCACCTGCCTCCCAGTCTCCTTGCATTGTTATCATCTTCTCACATGAAGGGCTCTATTCTGCTGGTCAGGATTAGATCCCCAGCAGCCACTGGCAGGTGGCTCCCCTAAAACCTTTCACTCCCCAATCCATATCATGGTTAGACATTTCAATCAATCAGTGAGTATTTATTGGGCAGATATCTATTTGTCCAGCCCAGCAATGGTATTTACAAATGATACAGAAAAGTAGGTAGCATTCTTCCTGCCTTTATGAAGTTTACAATCTACTTGTTGAGACGTGATCCATACAAATGAATGGTAATTACATATATTGTCTTGATTCTCACACAGTCCTATGAGGTGAGTACTTCAGGTATTATTATTCCCATTTTCTCCATACAAATGAGAACATTAAGGCTAGAAAGCATCAGGATGAGTTCATGATCACACAGTTATTACACATGCACATAGTCCATAGTCTGACTCCATGTCTCAGATTCTTTCTAAATTGCTGTCTCTGCATATGAGACTGTATCTGATATGTGGCAAAAGGCGGGTCCAGGTTTTCAGTCTTATAGAAAGTCAGAGAAGAAGATCACTTGTCACCAGCTGTTCAGCTTGGTTTAGACTGCACCATCATTACCTTACCCAAGCTGAATAAACTCTTATGCTCCTCCCTCTCTTCCAGTTCCTTTTATGTATTGTCTTCCTCCATTAGATTGTAAACTCCTTCAGGGAAGGGACTTTTTCTTATTTGTATCCTCTCTATAGTGAGTTCCCAACACATAGTGGACACTTAATAGATGTTTATTTGTAATAAATTAATGTATATATCTTATCTTATCATATCTTATCCCTATGGTCTGGTAGGTCAAGAGTAAGGCTTGGGGCAGTTAGGTGACACAGTGGATATAGAGCATCAGCTCTGAAGTCAGGAGGACCTGAGTTCAAATCTAGCCTCAGACACTTAACACTTCCTAGCTGTGTGAGCCTGGGCAAGTCACTTAACCCCAATTGCCTCAGGAAAAAAAAGAGTAAGGCTTTATTTATAAGGTAAGATTTGAGTATGGATCACAGGATACAATCTAAATGGGTGGAAAGTGAACCAAAAAAGGGAAATCCCAAGTGATGGGAATAGTGAGAGCAATTTAATCAATTCAGTTTGGTTACTTCCATGGATATGAATTTCCCTAAGGGAATCCCTTTCCTCCTCCTTTTCCCTAGATCACAGAATACAGCCTTTGAGACTCGACTTTGAAGGCTTTAAAGCCCACTTCCCAGGGTTCTTCTATGATATTTGTCTGCCTGCTTTGGTGGCTGTGGTTGCTATTTTCAGTTGTGATGTCTAATGCGGAGAAGCATGGTGTGAGTCATTTATGATGACAGGGCTTTCTGAAAAAGATGGCATTGTTTGTAGTGAGTGTTACCAAGAAGCTTGACTAAAGGCAGTTTGCCGGAGACAGTGGTGAGTTTTGATAAAGCTCTGCTTGGGAGCCTTTTATCAATTTTTGATTGAAAATGAAAATTGGGAACACAGAAATAGATGGATGAAAAGAAAACAGTTTTGTTTGACAAGTTTTAAATTCATAGAAGAGAAACAATCATTTTTAGAAGATTGGGAAATAGGAAATATATAAATGGATCAGTTAATCAGATACTTATTGAGAGCCTCCTGTGTGTCCAGAGTCTTCCATAACATGCTATAGGAAATAAAAAGAAATAAAAACACAGAATCAGGTAGGCAGATTTCTAGCCAAGGTGATGGTAGGAAATTATCTACTATTTCCTTCTAAACAGAAGCTTTGGTGAGAGGATGATTAATTTGACTTCAGATAGAAAAAGAATTTAGACATTCTCAATTTATCAAGTATGTGAAGTCAAAAGTTCATTTGTCATTGGAATCAGAAGACTTGGGTACAAATCTCACCTTTGTTATTGCCTGAGTGATTTTGAACTATTCACTCAATGTTTGTGACCTCAGTTTCCCCATTTGTAAAATGAAAATGTCGAACTAGAATAAACTCTTATAGACTCCCTTTTAATTTCTAGATCTTTGCTCTTAGCCAAACAATCTCTCAGACAATTTTTAAGCATCTTAATAAAGCCTCTTTGCAAAAAGGGGAACTTTTCTGGTTTCCAGGTATTCTTCTTATCAATTGTACTTTTCAGGTGACTATGGAGATTGTGGTGTAGTGAACAAGGACAAGGGGGTCTGCCTTAGATTTGTAAAGAAATATCTTTGCAGGCAGTAACTATGCATGTCCAGGTAGAACTGGTTCCTCCAGAGTATAAACTATAATCTCTCCTGAAAAATTTCCTCCTCAATAGGCCTCCAAAGATGGGGAACCATAGCTTTAAGTTTCTTTCTAGCTAATATGCAAGTTTACAGTGCATTGCTCCAGCCACTCTTGCGTTCAATAAACATGAGGAATTGCACCATAATAGCAACCAATGCACACAGACACGCACTTTAATTAAAGGAATACATCACACAATAAAGTACATTTAAATGAAAAATCTTTCCATTAGAAATATGGTTTCTATTTTTTTCCCTCCCATTGCTGAACTTTTCTGATGTTTAAACACTTCTGAGAGAGCAGGAGAGGGCAGTCCAGGGTCAAGGCAGGAGTGTGCTGGGGAAATATGGAACTGCAGGCCTGGCTTTGGACCAGGGTCAATGATAGCAGAGCTTTACATGCTGACAGGCAGAGATCTTTGATCCCATGTGCGCAGAGAATCAATGGAATTGATGAATAAAATTGATGTATGAGATGATTTATTTCTTTTTTTTAATAACATGTAATTTCCCCCTAATTTCCCTTAATAAGAATTTATTTTTCTCTCCTCTCTTAATTTAAAAGAAAAAAGGGAAAAAAGGCCAAACTCATTTTAAGAAATACATTGAATTAAGGAGAATAATTTCTTACAAGGTCCACATCCCAAATAACTTGGAAGCACGCCTTTATTTTAAATCTACATTTTATTGAAATTCTTTTTACATAACTTACATTTCCTTCCTCTCTACCCTTTTCCAGAGAAGCATTTCAAATAATAAAAAATGAAAAATTTAGAAGAAAAGGTGATTTTTAAAAATTTCAGGAAGAGAGGAATGAGATGCTGTGGCAGGGTAAAAATAATTCATATGCTTGAGCATTTACTTAGACTATTCTTGATTCCTTGTGGCTGGTTGACTTTGTCCATTATCCCCAGCACCCCATCACCACCAAAACCAGTGAACAAAATATTCTCTTTATGTGGAGAGGAAGACACCATGCTTCTTTTTGCCCTTTGTTCTATTATGAGATTTCATGAAGAAAAAAGATTTTACTTAATTATGTAGTGGCTGCTACTGAAATTAGCCTCTTGGAAAGCCAACTGGTTTTCATTTTGCAGCAATATACATGGTCATTTTCCTAGTGATAGTAAGGGGATGTATTTAAAAATTAAATCCACTCTTTTGATACTTGGATCTTTAACAAGAGTCAAGTCTAGAAACGTTTTCAAACATCTTTAAAAGGTGAACAAGTTCTTAAAACATTAGAAAGTAAAAAACTCAATGTCCAAATCTTAAAAATTCCTAAGTTTTCTGTATACCTAAAGTTGTCAGTTGTTAAAGATGGCAGGGCATGTGACCATAGCTTATTTGGAGGCTGATCTGAGGCCCACATTTGAAAAGAACAACCTGGAGGAAATCCAGAGAAAATATGCCTTGTCACAGTGGAGAAGAACAGTAGTTTAATGGAGCTTTAACAGTGAATTTGATAGCTGTTGAAGAAGATTGAAGAGAAATCTGAAAAGACAATGACTATTTGAATTTTATGAAGGTGATTCTGAAAATTTGTTTTTGATTGTCAAGGAGGTCAATTAGAAAGGAATAGTTTTTCAGCTGGCCACTAAGTTCTCTCCAGTTTTCTTTAAGATACCTTCCAGTGGCTTTTAAGGTAACTTCTTGCTCTAAAGCTGTGATCTTATATTTCTAAATGGCAAACAAAAATAAAGAACAACTTTCTGAACATTTATTGGATGACCTGAAGAAGGTCATTAAACCTCTGTCCTTGGAGATCTTCAAGAGGTCATTGAAAGAAAAATCAAGAAAGACTTTAGACCATGGCTCCCTGACCTTTCAGAAAAGATAAGGCTAATCTGTTACCTGTTCAATCAGGGTAGTGGGATGCTGAAAGGGAAATTTAGAAGTTTGTGTCCTAAAAGATATGGTATGGGTAAGAAAAAATAAGAAGGAAAAGAGAGAATTTCTGATAGCTTTCCCTTCTCTCTTCCCTTTTTCACTCCCCAGCTAAAAATACCCAGTAGATCTTGCATAATTTCTTTTCCTATAGCCTTTGGATGGATGAATGATGGGAATCCTGAGCCTAGAAGTTTTTCAAGCTGACATTTCAAGTACCTTGGGATTCCTTGATCAAGCAAGTTGATGACCTTCCAGGAACCTCCATTTTAGGTGTTCACCTGGAGGAAGGAGAAGGAGAGGGTGCTCATTTGAAATTTCAGCCCTGATTCTCTTAAAAAGTTAACCTGTTAACCACCTAACATGTTCCAAATAGTATTTTGCACACATTGAACATGATACATGCATGTCTATTTAAATATGAAGGCTGTTGTGTTTTCTTTCCTATATACCATGTTGATGCTCTGGAGTCTCTCTTTAGTCTAGACAGTGGATTCTGAGAGAAGATAGTCCAGACAATCACAGCTGTCCTTGCCACCCTGTTTCCCTTCCTTTTCTATTCTGCCAAATTTTGTCTCATTCTTGTTTGCTGCCTCTATGGGGGATAGATAGCCTGCCCAAAGCTCACAAAATAAATTTCATGCCTAACAGCAGTGGAAAAACAACATGTTTTCTAAATGACTGGTGCAATATTATGAATCTTAAGGAAATATCCTCTGGGGAATAAATGTATTTAAACTGATTGGACTTTATGGAATCAGGAGGACACAAAGCTCATTTGGGTGGCAGCTTGTTAAAAAGTGACTTCAATGAACTGGGAGAAGCTCCAATCTATCTCACTTAAAGATTGAATCCCAGTTGTTCTTGTATCAGTGCTAATATTTTCTTCTGCCACTTGGGGTAATTAGCAGGGTTATTTGTTGTTCTAAAGAAGGGGTTTCTCTCAAGGGAGCCATCTGCTCCTCTTGCTTGGCTCTGCCATGAAGTGTTTTTCAGTGACTGAATTCGTGTAAAAGTGTGGAGATTTTGCTCTCTTTTTATAGGAGAGAATTCCAGGTTAAGGAAAGTTGCAGACAGGGCGCTGCCTTTGACAGCAATGAATTTTTCCTGAATCTCAGAATAATGGGCAAACTCTTAGAGAAGCCAAGAAATTTTATTCAAAAGCATAATTTCCAAAATCAAAATAATACCCACTGGCCAGCTCAGGGGACATTTGGGGATCACAACATAATTGGTGGTACTGTCAGTACAATTATTCTGGAAAACAATTCATAATTATGCAGATAAAGTGGATAACATTTCCATACTCTTTGATCTAGAGATTCCATTGCTAGACATATATAACAAAGAGTAAGAGTTATTGGCCTCCAATGCTGATGTTGTTTAGATGACTAAGAATTAAAAGTACTAGCACTTAGAATTCAGTTAGTCTAAATACATACTGATTGAGAGTCTACCATGTATGTAAAGAATCTTCATAGGTTAATATTCTGGGGATGAATATTGGATTAACATGGAGACTGTGAAATTTGTTTTTGAAGCTACATTTCTTTTTTTTGAAGCTACATTTCAATATAAATATTTTCTTTTGTAATACTGTATATACCTTATTTTGTGATTTTAAATATATTATTGTATTGAAGGGTCTGTAGGTTTCATCAGATTGTCAAAGGTATCTGTGATGAAAAAGGTCATACCTACATTGGGAAAAAAGGGGAGAGAAGGAAAAAAGAGAGAAAAAATGAAATTTACATATAGCTTTATTATATATTTAAAAGGAATAGTATATTGTACATAATAGATTTACATGTACAGTCATCTTTTTATTATAATGTTATGGAAATACTTGCTTTATTCTATAAATTAAATATGAAATAAATAAATGTGGGGAAACAGAATTCCTGAGCTAGGGGATTAGTTTTAAATTTTCTGATTGAGGTATAAAAAAACTTTTTGTTGATAGTTTTTGTTTTCATATCATTTAAAAATTCCCTCTGTATCCTTCCCTCTTTTCCCATTCCCTTATTTAAAAAAAATCAAAAGAAAGTGAAAAAAAGAAGAAAATAATCAGCAAAATTTATCAATGCATAGGGAAAATAAGTTGGCATTCCAATTAATGTTTCACATCAGTAGACTCTCCACCTTCCCACACTCCTTGCCCACACCTACCACCATACATATATACCTCTGTAAAGGTGAAGTCTCTTCTCATGTTTCTTTTGAAGACAAGTTTATTATTTGAGATTTTGCAACATTGATTTTTATATTATGGTTGGTGTTTTTCTTCTTTCATTTACATTATCATAGTTATTGTATGTATTGTTTTCTTGTCTTTTTTTTAACTTCCCCTTGTATTCATTCAAGTAAGGCTTTTCATGCTTCTCCAGATTTGACATTTTCTTTTTTTTTTGTAGCACAATAATACTCCATTACATTCACATATGATAATTTGTTTGGCCATACATTGCATGGAAAACTTCTATAGCTGGAAAACTGCTTTGTTTCAGTTTTTCACTACTACAAAAAGTACTGCTGTAAATATTTTGATGCAAATGGAACATTTCTTTTTATTCATGTATATATTTGTGTATTTATTCTTGGTGTATATGTCTAATGGATCATGGGACAGGAAATATTACCCACTTTGTGTTATTACAAATTGTTTTCCATAATGGTTGTATTAATTGCCAACTTCACTAACAATGCACCAATCTTTCCACAATATCTCAAACATCAGCCATTTCCATCTTTTCTGACTGTCATCTTTCAACCTTTATAAATCTACCTTAATGACTGTTTCTTGTTTAAAAACCTTTCAGATTATTCAAATCCACAAAATGAAATCCATTCAAATTTCTTTCTCTGAACTTCTCCAATCCCTAGAATCTATACTAATCAGAATTTATAATTGTAAATTGTCCAACATTGCTTTCTAATTATTTTACATATTCTAGTCTTCACTCACCAATGTAATTCAATTTAATAAACATTTATTATGTGCAAGTTACTTTCCTAAGTACTGGGGAATCACTGAGGAACATGAAAAATAGTTCTCTTCAAGGAACTTAAGTTCTACTTGGAGATGAATAAATATAAGACAAGTTGAGGTTAGCACATGTGGTGGGTGAAGATAATGTCTGCCTCTTCTCTTCCATGGACTTGAGGAACCCAGTTCTGTTCTATCCAGAGACCCAGAGGAATGCCGTTATCCTTTTTGGAAGATGGTCAGTAACTATGCATATGACCTTTATATTTCCTCATGTACCTAGCATGTATCACATGCTGGATTTTGTTTTATATATAATAGGGGTCCTGGTTACCATAGAAACTCTCCCTCTTCCCTTGCACTGTACTTGGCTGTGGTTCAGACTGGCACAAAATTCTCTTGTTTACTTTCTGTGGATGCAGATTTTAAGATACCTAAACACAAGCCCACAAGCATTCTTAAAAATCAGGGCAGTAAAGAGACCTTTTGCTCCTCTGATGAACCAGAAATTGTGCATGTATTCTTCACTACTGTGGTCATAGCTATGTTTATGTAGAAAAACCTCCCTGGATCTTTCTTGAATCCACATTATAAAAAAGGTCATATTTATACTTATTAGCTTATTGGATGTCCAAAGTATAGCATTTTGCTGATATATCTTATAACATAATATAATACAAATACAGAGTGTATAATACACTACACACAAAATTTAAAGAAGATATGATCTCTCTTCTTAAGGAGCCTCTAGTGACTCCCAGCACAGAGTGCTGGGTCTGGAGTCAGGAAGAACTGAGTTCTAATCTAGTTCCAGAGATTCATTCATTTTATCATCCATTCATTTAATAAACATTTATTAAATACTTAGTATGTACCAGAAAATATTCTAGGTTCTTACTAGCTATGCATTTTGACAAGTCACAACCTCACTTTGCCTCTGTTTCATGTTAGTACTTACCTCTGAGTTGTTGTAAGAAGAAAATGAGATATTTGTAAAATACAAAACCAAAAAGACTTAGCATGGTGCCTGCCATAGAGTATGTACTTAATTAATTTTTATTCCCTTCCATAAATATAGGATCACAGAATCATAGATTTAGAGCTCTAAAGGATATTGGATATCATTAAGTCTGATCCCCTTTAATCCTCTGCCAATTTATACACAAGTAAGAGGAGGCAAAGAGTAGTTAACTGACTTGGCCAGGGTCACCTAGATGACAATGATCTAAAACAGGATTTGAATTGGGTCTTCCTGACTGGAGTCTGCACAGTAACAATAGAGCAGCAACAGCAATATCATATTGCTACCCCCACCATCTCAGACATTGCTCTAGTTATTTAAGTTTTACAAGTATGTCACTTACCATCTCATTTGATCTTGAAAACAACCTGGTGAGGTAGTGGTTATTAGAAGTATGGTTCTTATTTTTTCAGTTAAAGAAAATGAATCTCAGATAGGTTAAGTGACTTATTTGTGGTCACACAGCTATTATCAGAGGCTTAGATTCAACCCATCTCCCTGATCCTGTTCTAATATTCTCTACATTGTCTATAATAAAGGGAATTATGATGTACTTTACACATTTACAAAACTTAGTGTTAATTAAGTTCTGAAGAGGAAAGTTACTACTGACAGGGATTAAAGAGGCATCTTTAATCCTCTTTAAAGAGGGAAAGGGATGTGATAGTGGTGATAGTATCAGTGGGGGAGTCTGCTGTGGGAGGTGATACATGAATTGAATTTTAAAATAAAATGAAAAATTGAATAGGTAAAGAGAGGGGGGGAAGTGAGGGGGTTTTCAATGTATAGGGAACATAGTGTGAGCAAAAGTATGGGGAAATGAGACCATAATAGAGAACCAATTCATTAAGAGACTTTGTACATTAACAAAGGAAAGTATCTTAAGGATCTTAAAACAGCATATAATGAGTTATAAATATTAGCATCACTATTATCCACGGTAGTCCTAACAGTCTCTCTTCCTTAATGGGACTCATAATATCTAATGGCTCACCATTTTCTATGTGATTAAAATCCAAGCTTGTTTTCCTGATATTCAAGACCTTACATGATTTAGACCCAACCTACTCAGCCAATTGCATTTCCCAGGAAGTCCATAGTTTCATTGATTTTATAGCAGGAAAGAAACTTAGTTCCATCTCCCCATTTTACAGCTCAAACCAAGTCCCTCTGATTCCAAATTCAGTTCTTCTTTCATGACAGCTGCCTTTCAGTCACATCTCCTTATGTGAGCTCTCCATCCAGCACAAAGGGTCTGTTTCTTGCCCTTTTAATCTCTCTGATACTGAACTCCATACCTTCCTTTGAGCTATTCTCCCCTCCTCTCATATGCTGTACCACTCCCAGGCATTTTAGGAATAATGGAGAGCATTTGAATTATGCCTCATGCCGTTCCAACTGTGCAAACCTGAGCAAGTGGTTTAATTTTTGTTTCCTCACACATAGAAGAGAAGAAAAATAGCAGAAGAGTTGTTGTCAAATAAGCAAATATATGTAAAACACTTTGTAAACTTAGTGATATATAAATGTTAGCTTTCATTTTTATTATTATTGAGGGCAAAACTAAAATCTAAATTATATATTTAAGTCTTCTCTGATCCCTCAAGCCCTCTCCCCATTCCTTCTTTATCTCTGTCTCTGTTTTTCTGTCTGTCTGTCTGTCTGTCTTTCCTCCCTTCCTCCCTATATTGCTGTATACCTCTTTGTCTCCAGCCACTGTCTCTGTCTGAATGTCTTCTCACTATATTTCTGCCTCTGTTTTAATCTCTCTCTCTTTCTCTTTCTTTTTCTCCCTCTCTCTCCTTCTCTTCCTCTTTCCCCCTCTCTCCTTCTGTCTTTCTCTGTCTCTATCTTCCTGTCTGTCTCTGTCTCTGTTTCTCTCTTTGTCTGTCTGTCTGTATGTGTCTCTGTCTCTTTGTTTCTATCTTCTCTCTCCTCCTTCCTTTCTTCTCTTTCTTTTTGTATATCTCTTTGTCTTCTGTCACTGTCTCCCTCTGTCTTTCTTTCTTCTGCCCCTTTTTCTTTTCCTGTTTCCCCCTCATTTTGGTCCCCACTTCTGCTTTTGTCTTTCTCTCTCCTCTTCCTCCTTTTTCTTTATTTCCTTCCTCCCATTCTTCCCCCGAGGAGCTACAACATTGGACATTTATTCTTCATGGCTTTGTATTTTAATTATTTGTACCCATGTCTAATTGCCTGTTATTTACTTGCTATTAGAATCCTCTTAGAATGCCTTTTCCCCTTACAAATCCAACTCAAGCTTTCCCTTAATTTTTTTCAAGCTTTCCCTCTAGCAATAAGCTTTTCTTGTCTCCCCCACTCCAGTTTCAACTCCCCCTTCAATAACTTTATATTTATTTTCCATATATTTTGCATATACTTGTACAAGTAATGCACATGCTGCCTCTCTCAACTGAATATAAGCTCCTTGGGATCAAGGACTGCTTCATTTTTATTTTTATGTTCCCAGCATTTAACAATATTGCTTGAGACACAGTAGGTGCTTAGTAAATGATTGTTGATTAATTATATTATTACTCTCCTGAAAGTGTCAGAAACTGTTTTACTCATCTTTGTATTTTCCTGACTATTCCAGTGCCCTGAACCTGCTAGAAATTCATTAAATACTTATTGTCTCAAATATCTGCCCGCTGGCAATATTCTAAATAAATATGCCCAAAGGCAAATAGAGCCTAAGGAAAGATCTAAGTCAAGCAGGTACTTCCCAACAATGCAACTCATCCAGAAAGGGCACATGGCTTCTACAAATCCTCATGTTGGGTGAAGGGTTATATTGGAATCCCTCCCTGATTCCAACAAACAGAGCAAAAAGCAAAATTAAAGCAGGGAGATAAGGGGTCGATTTGTTTTCATTTCTATTCCTAGTTTTTACCCCCTCCTCTTTTATAACTGTGTGTAAACACTGGCTGTAAATAGAAGCACATATGCAGATATGTTTTATCTCCAAATTCCTGTCTCCTGCTGGCTGCTGTTCTAGGAATTGCTTGGCTCAGTACAGCAGATTCCTCCACAGAGCCTGCCAGAAGGAAGAGGACTGATGTTTCCTGATGTTTGTTCGAGGGAGATGCTCTGTGTTTTGGGGACCACCTTTCCAAGTTAGGAGAACAGAGGATGGCACCCATACTTCCTCCTTTGGCCTTGATGTGTGCCCTGTTCCAACGTGTCAGCTTATCCCTCAGATTTTATGCAGGAAGCTGTCTGACTTGGAGATTTGTATAGCAACATCTTGGCAATTGTGAGTTTGCAGTATTTTAGTTGATGTCAGTAGCAAGAGATTGTAGTTGAAACTACATCTCCATAAATTATGTCACAGGAGAGAAATGATGAGCTGGAATTTTATCATACTCTAGATATGATCATGGAAAGATTCAGGCCAGGGCTCCCTTTTTGAGAATTATGTGACAAAGAAGAAGGGTGAAATCCAGAATAAGGAAGAGGATTCTGATCTGTGAGGGGAGATAAAGATGAGAATTGCATTTCTCCTCCACTTCTACCCTGAAATGTCCCAAGCATCCAGACAGAGAAGAAGGTTCTGGGCCAACTTTCCTTCAGACAGAGATTCTCAAAGTAGAAAATTCTAATAGAGAGGTTCCTGGAAAGTGTCCTCTATATTCAGCATTTAGTGTTTTCCTACTTGAAAAAGAAGAAAACAGCATGGTCTCCTTTTCTCTCTTCATCTAGACCCTGTTCTAGTGGAGTGTCCCATTACTTCTTCTGGAAATTTCTGTGAGGTCTTGGGACATTTTGGGACAAAATTTCTGGGTAATGTGACCATTTTACTAATAATGACATATTTTAATAAAAGGGTGGCTATTTGGCCATTTTTCTGTTAGATTAAAGAAAATCATGGTGTTAAAAGAGAAGTGTTCCTGAGGATGGCAATCAACTCTGGTCATCAATTAAAGAGAAGTGGACTTCACAAAGAGAAGTGAGCTTATTCCAATGAGAGTCAGAGAGTGACATCACGCCACTTTTGGATAGAGACTATCCATATACCTAGAATACCTGCCAGTCTAGACAAAGAATTACATTCCTCACCCAAGCTGGAGCTAGTTGGGTAGGGTAGCGACACTCAGAATGAGGATATTGTTAATCCTATTTTACAACAGTCCTGTCCTTGAGAAGAGTGGACAAGGAAATAGTATACTCGGAAAAAAAAATTGAGTTTCCCCAGTTTTAATAATTGGCTATTAATATGAGAGAGAAGTAATCATTTCTCTCAGCCTCCTTATTGGGCTCCTCTTTACAGTGCCTGCACCTTCTAATCCACCCTCCACTCAGTTGTCAAACTCATCTTCCTAAAGCACAGCTCTTACTATTATCTTCCCTGTTCAAAAAACTTCCAGTGACTTCTCCCTCACCCCTACAAGGAAGCAACACATCTTAGCTTGGCATTTAAGGCTTTTCATGATTTATCTTTCTTCACCCATTGCAGTTTTATTTCATTCTACTCTTATTTACACACTTCATTTCAGGCAAACTCTAGGAGCATCCAGCATCTTAACTCCCTTCTCTTATCTCCTCTATGCTTTTGAAATGTACTCCCTCCCCATCACATTTCTAAATCCTCTAAAACCATCTTCTCAGTGAATACTTCCCCTCAATTGCCAGTATTCTCCCCCTCTTCAGCTTTTCATTCATTCTTATCTCTGTACCTGGTACTACCAACAGAATCCTTTGAAGCTCCTTGAAGCAAGGGTTTGGTTTTGTTTAATTTCTCTGCCTTTCTTTGTGCCTCCAGCTCTAAGTACCTGTCACTTAAGTACTTAAATACTTGTTGACTAATTGATTTGAAATTCCTAAATCAGGAAACCTAGGTTATTATCCCTTTACTTCTATTATCAATGTGACTTTGCCCAAGTCCTTTATTAATGAGCTTTGGTTTCATCTAGAAAACAAATTAGTTGATATAATTTCTTAGGTTCCTTTCAGCAGAGATTTTTGCCACAATTCTATAAGCATTCATCCATCACTAGTAATATCAATCCACCTGCACTGAACCAATCATACATGCAGACAGCTCAGGAATGAATCAGATCTTCATTTTCAGCCATTTGATACATTTGATATCCAAACAAGATAGTAACTTTCATCATCTATCTGTCTGTCTACCTACCTACCTATCTATCTACCTACCTATCTATCATTATCTTCCATTCAGTTTCTATATCAGATTGTGACATCATGATACTATTAGCTTGTATTCAGTTATTTTTGCTTGAAAAAGTCCCCAAAGTGTGTGCATTAGGAGATAATAAAAAGGATAAAAATCTCTATGCCTTCTATTGATGTCATAAAGCAACCCAAAGCTCTGTGAATAGAGGCATTCCTAGTGGGAACATTTATTGTGACTTCATGTAGAAAAGACATTAAACTTGTCTTCAGTGATCACAGAGGACCAAGTGTGTAGAAGCAACAGAGAGGTTTTAATGTTTAATGATTAGAGTTGTACAAAGATGGAAGGAGTTCCTTTGGTTAGTTAGGAATTTGTTTATTAGAGGTTTTGCTATGAAGATTCAATAAATGACTATTTGTTGGGGCTGCTACATGTTTCTGGTAGGGAACAGATTAGATGATCTAAGAAGTTCCTTTTATATAACATAGCTTAAAAGAGAGACAATAGCAACACACAAGAGCATGCTGACCTTGAAGTCAAGGATCAAATCCTGCCTCAAATATGCACTATGTGATCACAGACAAATTAACTTCTAAAATAATTAAATGTAGGAATCATTTATTATTTTCGATGTGCTAGGCATTGTGCTGGTTTTGGGGGATAACAGGACAAAAACAAAACAACAGCCCTGACCTCAAAAGGCTTATATTTTCTAGAGTGGAGGTGGTGACAGTGGAGCATGCATACAAATAATTGAATATTTATAAAAACATAGAAAATAATTTTTGTATTTATTAATGGAATATTCACAGTTAAAATCATCAGAAAAGACATGTTAAGGGAAGTGGTTTTTGATCCTTGAAGGGAATTTGAGCTTCAGAAATTTGGAAATGAGGAGAGAGATTATTTCAGGCATGGGAAACGTCATCCTTACAAAAGCAGGGAGAAGAGAGATGGAATAATATATAAAAGGGAAAAGGCCAGTTGTCACATGGGATGAGTGATATGTAATCAGTCCAGAAAGAGTAAGTTGGAATCAGAGAGTGAAAGGTTTTAAATGCCAAAGGGAGGAATTTATACTTGATTCTATAAGCAAAATGGATCCTCTGATTTTGGAGCAGAAGTATAAAGTGGTCAAACATGGACTTTGGGGACATGGAGAGCAAGGAGGCTGTATGCTGGGAGATGAATTAAGAAGCTTCTGCAATAGTCCAGGTGAATTATGTGGTGAGAAAGAAGGGATATGAATAAGAAAGATACTGTGGAGATACAATCCATAGGTGATAGGACCTGGGGATGAGAGATCCCCTCAATGAACTTGAAGTCTTCTAGTAGTTATCTTAATATTTGAAGATATCAGAGAGTTATACAGAGATAATTTGCTTCTGTGTCAGATATGTCTTCATTGAGAAACAAAGGAGGAAGAAGGAGTACATTGAAAGTTTGAAAGATAGCTTTGCTAGTTTTAAGAATGGGAGATATTATGGAAGACATAATCAATAGATAGTAATATGTTTGGGATACTATAGATTGGACTCAGGTTGTTGTCCTAGGCAATAGTTGGTCTAATTGAAGTGATGACCTGTTTAATTGTATTTAGTAATGAGAACATTAGATGCATACTTCATCTACTTGTAATTAACTTTATTATATAAAATTTATACTGTGCATTGTATACAAAATGTATAATCCTATTAGAATCCATTTCCCCTTTATTATTTAATTTGATATTCACAACATCCCTGGGAAATGGATAGGAATTCTAAACCCTGTTTTACAGGTAAGAAAACTGATATTTCTTTCACAAGGTGGTATCAGAGCTAGAACTAGAACATGTCTCAACTTGTAGTCTACTGTTTTCTTGCCATTTTTTTTTCAGACAGTATAGTGGAATACTGAACTTAAGAGTCAAAAAAACTAAGTTTAAATCCTGTCTGGGACACTATTTGTTGTGTAGCCCTGGGCAAACCCACTTAGTTCCCTCAACTGAAAAATAGGAATAAAAACATCTATCTCCCAGGGTTGTTATAAGGATAATTATTTTTCAATATAATTATTTCTCTCTCTTTCCCTCTCTTTGTATATAATATATATTATAGAAGTCTATAATATATATGTCACATAATTAGACTATGAACACGTGTATATATCACTTATATTGCTCTACAAGCCTTTTGCATTATATAAATGTTTTCATATGGCCTGTTCTCCTCAGGGTAAATGACAAACACCTTATAAAACTTTACTTTCCAATACTGCTATTAAAAAAGTCTTTGAAGATGAATGAGGCAATGTGACTTTGAATGCTTTGGATAAATGACCCTATTAAACAAGGGATTTTTGGAATTCTGTTTGTCTGTTGTGGACCCCTTTGGCAGTCTGGTGAAAACTATTGATCAGAATAATATTTTTAAATAATTGAAAACAATGTTAAAATGTCAATGAAAGGTTAGCAAAAACAAAGATGTCATATTTACTCCCACTCAAATTTATAGAACTTCTTAAATCTATCAAAAGATCCCATGGGAGTCTGTGGGCTTTGTTTTAAGCATCTCTACTATTGAAAGAAATTGGGTATTATCCAATTATAAGAGATGGCTGAATAGGATATGTTTCTTGAAGACAGAGACCGCTTTATTTTTTATTTTTATTTTTATTATCATCATTTATCACATTGCCTTTCAAAGTATACTCAATATATGATTATCAGTTAATTGATAGAGTGATTGGGTGCTTTGGGCAACTGGTGCTGTAGGAAAGGCCTTAATTCTCAAATCCAAAACAGCATGGTACATTGGAAAGAGCTCAGGAGTATGTCAGAAGTGATGGGTTCCAATCCCATCTTTGCTACTATATGAGCTCTACTCACTTAGTTGATTCAGGCCTAAGTTTCCTAACCTGTAAAATGAGGGGTTTGGACTTAATGGCCTGTGAGATTCCTTCCAGCTTCAAATTGATGGTTTTATGACTTCAGCCCTTTCTATTTAGGTATCTTTGGGCTACAGTAAAATGCGACATTATAGGCTCAATGGTCTTCAGACTATGATGGAGCTAGAAGGAATCTTTGATTCTCTTATCCAACTTCTTCATTTTATAGCTGAAGCGACTGATACTTAGAGAGGAAAAGTGAATTTCCTGAGATCTATCAGCTAAGAAGTGACAAAGTGATGTTCAAATAATTATGATCTGAACCAAGTCTAACATTCCACCATCCATTGGGTTGTTCAGTCATTTCAAAAATGTAGACTCTTCCTGACCCTATTCAGGTTTTCTTGGCAGAGATATTGGAGTGGTTTGCCATTACTTTCTCCAGCTCATTTTACAGATGAGGAAACTGAGGCAAACAGGGTCACCTACTTAGTAAATATCTTAGTCTGGATTTGAACTCAGGAAGATGGGTCTTGGTGCTCTATACACTGTGCAACCGGGCTTCCCCTCCCCTAGTGCATTGATAATCCCTCCCTCAACCAAAGTTCATTTTAAGAATAAAAAAGAGAATAGTATGAGTTCTTTCCGTCTGGACTGGCTGGACAGTCTGATGCTTACTTCTATAGTTAATGCACAGAGTGGGTTATTTTTGTATTTAGAAAGGAAAGTAATTATGTGAGTAATAAATGAATTTTCTTTTCCGTGACTAGCATCCAGTTATTCCTGAACATTTTTTTTTTTTTGCTGAGGTTGTATTTCCTCATATTTAATTGTACTCCAGGGCTGGCAGCTGGACAAGGAAAATTCTGGGTGGATTCAGCCTGCTTCTCTGGACTGTCAAGGCCAGGTTCTGTTGGCTGGCACAGAAGTTGGTTCCCCAGTGCTTATACAAGTGATTACAAAGTAGTTCTCTGATGAGATTGAAGTTACTCTTCTTTTATGGATTCCTGTAAAAATCCCTTCATTATTTAGTTTTATGACTTCATCAAGATGTCAACCATATGAAGCATTTTTGGTTTGGGTCTATTTGATGTTGTGGAGATTCTCTAAATGCTAGAGCTCCATCTTGTATCTTGGGACATTTTCTTTGCCTGTCCCTCAAACCTGGAATTCTATCCCTCTTCAGTTCCACTTATTGATCTCCTTGGCTTCTTTTAAGTCTCAACTTTTCTTCCTTTATTGGAAGCTTTCTGTACCTTATTTTAAATCTATTGCCTTTCCTCCATTAATTATTTCCTATTTGTCTTGTATAAAGCTAGCTTTGTATATAGTTGTTTGTATGTTATCTTCCCCAGTGATTAATTGTAATCTCCTTGAGGGCAGGGATTGTCCTTTGCCTCTTTTTGTGTCTCCAGCACAGAGCTTGATACACATTAGGCATTTAATAAATGTTTATTGATTCATTCATTGATAAAGTTTTAGGGAGGCATGGAGGTTATTTAATCCAATGTTTCCAATACATCATTCCATGGAACCATTAAGTTCCATATAGTATTTTTGAAAAAACTTTGGTACTATCAATATTTTCCTCTAAAATATTTATTAGCAATTCAACATTTTTCTAAAATATTGAATAACAATTCAATATTCCTCTAAAATATTGAATGTCAGGATGAAGCAGAGTGATTTACCAGGGAGACCACTGGTTTCGAAAGCAAAGAAGCTCCAGGTGAATCTTGGTTACGCTGCTGTCATTTCCCTTCAATAAATCTCATAGGTTCTTTATCTTTAAAAATTAGGATATGAATGTAGTGGAATACTGCTATGCTCTAAGAAATAATCAAATAGGAGAAAGTTGGAGAAACTTTGAAAGAGTTACATGGATTATTGCAGAAGATGTGGAATAGTTCTGAGGCAGCATGTACAATAATCACACTGGTGTAAAGAAGAGGTATCAAACTCAGGCCAGCTTCTTGAAGCCCACAAAACTCTTGAGTATACCTAGAACCAGATTAAAATGGAGTTGAGAAACATTTAACAAAATAAATAAAAATACAATATAATAAAGATGGTATTTCAGGTTTTTAAAGTCAATGTTTGGTAGGAGAGATGTTTCTATTTAACACCACTGATTTAAAGTTAAAAAAAATGGCTAAAAACATCAGAATTTATATAGATATTGACTAATCAGAGGACTGATGATAAAACAAATTTCTCTTTTTATTGTAGAGAGGTGGTGGGTTACGGGTGCAGATTATTATTATAGTGTTAGGGAGAATTTGTGTATTGTTTTGTTTCTCTGCTTCTTTTTCTTGTGGAAGTGAAAATTCCTTCTAAAGGGAAGGTTTGTTATGAATTGACAGTAATATAAAAAAAATCCCCAAGGCATCAATGAAATGTTAAAAAAAATAAAATTAGTGTTTTTGATGAGATGTTCTCTAAGAACTCTTCTAACCAAAATAGTTCATATATGTGGCCAATTAAAAAACTTTAAAAATTAGTTTTAATTCCTCCACTTTGATCCCTGTTTTTCTTTTCCCTATTTTAACATAGGGATAATATACAACTCTTGTAATGCATTTATTGATTACAGTCAAGTATTTTAAGCCCCCAAATGATCCTCAGCTAACATAATTTGAGCTGAACTATTCCAATTCATTCATTTTAAAGATGAAAAAAAAACCCTCCTATATAATATAGTTAAGTGGTTTTCCAAGGTCACAGAGTGAAATTGGCTTAAAATCAACGGGAAAGCTGAAAATCCAGGTCTCTGACTCTGAGCACTAGTTACTCTTTTAACACTAGTTGGGTGCCACGTACCATCCCTGATTGACTGAAGTTGAAAGCATTTTCAATCCTTCCTTTCTGAGACTGTCTGTGCAAGGTAGTGTTCATATCCCCATGTTAGTACATTTATATACAATGGATGCTAGGACTAGGGCTATTCAAGGACACTTACCTCAATTCACTCTTAAATTTTTAAAAGAGGTGTAATCATTGCCATGATTAAATATAGATCAGGGCATACCTTTTCAAGTGAATTCCTTAGTAGGAGGAGGAATGTGAGAAGCTCCACTTTCCTCTCAGGCAGTAGCACTATTTTTTAAATTGCTTTGATGAATTAATCTTAATAAAAAGCCTAGAAAAAAACCTAAATTCTCTCCATTTCATTTGAAAATTGTCATAAGAGGCTCTTGGAGGTAAAAAGGGATCCTGAAGTAGAGTCAGAGAAGACAATGAGACATAAAGAGAGGAGAGTAGGATTTTTAGAATCAGAGAAATTCCAAATTGGGAAATTGATAGAAGACTGGACTCAAGGGAGAAGGGAAGAGAAGTAGGAGTGACTAGCAAGACCCCTTCCAACTATGTGATTCTATCATTGTAATAGGTCCTAAGTGGAAGATAGATTGGGTTTTCTCTTCTCTTTAATTAAGAGATACTCCTAAAAATAATGTAAAAATTATTAGATTGAAAAGAAAAAGGGGCAAGAGACAAATAATGTGGAGCCAGAAGAATGAATTTTGGTAAATCATGAAATTTTAATTGCATTTTGTGAATTCTTCATTTTTCTATCATCTTAGAGAAATGCTCTTCAAAAATTAAAACAATCTAGATAAGGTTTAAATAATTGTGAAAATGGATTGGAAATACAAATGCCACTCATGATTCTCCTCATACATTTCTTTCTGCCAATCTATTATTTATTTGTTTGTTTAATTAAATTTCAAAAATTAATTTTTTTAATTTTTAAAATAAAAAAATATGTTTCTGGCAAGATGTGATAGTAGCATTGCTAGTATGTCTTCACAGCAGATATGGAAAGAGAACAGGCATGAATGTGTCACAAACAGCCCCAACTGCTATATAATCATAAACAACAGGGAAAAACATAGCTCCTTTGCAAAATGGACAGGAATGAGGGAACAGGACAATAGGTCCTCCTGCCCACTCTGCAATCAGTAGAGATAGGCAGGATCATGAGGGATAGGGATGAGCTAAGCATGGCCCAATAAAAGTATATTTATAATAGCTTTTCACCTCTCTCTGGGAGGGTAATTATAAGATAGCCCCTAAAGGAACCAGCTCAGCAGGGACTTGGGGAGCTTGTGCATGAAACAGACCTTTCCCACTGTTGTGTTTTTGTTGTCATTTTGCAGTGTGACAGCTATCTGTTAGTTGAATTTTGGATCCTTTTGTATGAATTTATTTTATTTTTCCGTGTCTATGTTCTTGTGCTATGACACAATTCCTGTCATGTTTGACAGCTCTATTAGATATGCAATATAAAGAGTATTCCTATTTTGAACAGATTGGGAAACTAAGGATTTCAGAAGCTTGTATATTTCATGATCATGTAATTAACAAGATTCCTGATCAAAGTGTGACTCTTCTCCCCTCTTCCCTCTTCTTCTCCCTTACTCTCTTCTTTATCTGTCTGTTTTTCTCTATCTCATTTTCTGATTTCTCCTCCTTGCATCTCTTCTCCTATCTCTACCCCTTTGTCTTGGCTCTCCACCAAGTCTGGAATTCACTCCCATTTAATCTCTGCCTTCGAGAATCTCTTCTTTCCTCCAAAATTGCTCAAGTGATACCTTTAATATAGACTTTTTGTCTACCCTACACCAAATTAACTTGTGTTAATTTTGTTTGTCTTGTATATGATTATGTGTGAACTGCCGCATTATCTCCCCCAACAAAATGTAATTGGCTTTTCGTCGGAGCTATTATATTTTTGTCTTTGTATTCCCAGTGTTTACTCAATGCCTGGCACATGTAGATATTTAATAAATACATCTTGTAGGTATGCACATCATGTATCCTATGAAGGGTAGAAGCTATTTGGCTAAAAGTGTGTTTGGTGTTTGTCTGTAGGCAAAGTGAAGGCCTCAGGGACCAATTTCAATTTTATCTTGAATAGGCTTTTATAACCTTTCCGACCATAGAGGATGGTGTTGTGTGCTGAGAGAGACACAAAGGTTTATCCTGAACCTTTTCTTTGCCCTGACAATACTCACAGAACTCACAGAACACACTATATTCACAAATAAGACTCCTACAAGTGATATTTGCTAAGGATATCCAAGGCACAAACCAAATGCTCCATAGGAGTTGAGGAGAAGGATTATTCTAGACAGAATCAATCAGAGAAAGCTTCTTGCAGGAGGTAACATTTGAACAGGGACTTAAAGACTTTTTGTAGGTATTTATTTAAGGGAGGGGGACTGATCATCTTAAAATGACTATAATCTCAGAAGTCAAGTATTAAAATTATAATTCACCTCAAATTAATAATAATCTGTATTTATGGAAGGTTTTATGGTTTGCAAAGCACTTTCTTCCCCATAGTTCAATTCTGAGAATTTTAATGATTTGTGCATGCATGATCATATAGTTTAAAAGAAATTATACTAGGATTTGAACTTGGTTCTCCTAACTGGAATCTGTTAACTACATGTTCTCTCACTTACTAGGTTTTCTTATTTTCTGAGGCTTCTCCTGAAGTATGCAGAAGGAGCTTAAATAAAGTTAAAATGTTATATTAACTCTAATTTACAGAGAGGATTAATAATGGAGACCAAGGGACTTAATCTATAGCATGCATATGCAAGACCAGAAAGCCCAGGCCTAGAAGAATCTACCTTTCCATGTTTTTGGGTGAATTTGAGCCATTCACCATTCCAGCTGTTTTTACATCAATGGAACCCTGAAGGTTCAGCTGCAAATCAGTATTCTTTCAATTGTGGACTGGATTAAATAATTCATTTGATCAAATTATATGCTTGCTTCATGAGATACCAAGGTTTTACTTCTAGGAAGATATGATTAGGAAATTAATGAATAGATCAATAAGAAAGATCACATGTACACTCTCATTTTCTGATGATTCATTTAGAGCTGTATATATGTATTGCTGCTGAATGAGGTCCTATTAGAATTCAGAAAATTCAGGCATGCAGTGGAAGGTTTGAAAAAGATGAGGGAATTAAAACTGTACTTTGTTCTTCTGTCCAGGAGAGTCATACCTTCCTGGACATCATCCAGAGAGATAATTATGTGTATAGACTCCCTGTCTATACACAGCTGGGGAAATGAGCTGTTTTCTCAGTTCCCAGCCTGAGACATACATCTAAGTAGGCACAATTGCTTTGACTGGTGCATTATAATATTTTGACTGATGATAAATAAAATGACTGATGTAGAGGCCTTATGAACTAATAGATTGGCTGTTTAAGGTATGATATTCTCAGTGTCTGAGATATGCCATATGAAAAAATAGGGTCTTATTCTCCCATGTTTTCCTGTTTGATTTTAGTTTCCCATATCATAAAACTGGGATATTCATACTTTGGCCATTAACTCATTTAACAAGTGTTTATAGAGCACTAGAACATTGGGCTAAATGCTCCAGGATTATTGAAATATATAATCTAGGGTCCCTGTCCTCAAGGATCTTAGGAGATAGCTGTGGAAGCAAGAGTAATATTCATGAAGAATTAAATAACAATATCATGCACAATGCTTTTTTAATTACTTGTAAGCTTCTTCTTGAAGGTACAGCCTGAAGCAATCATTGTTCTGATGATGCTATTTGGCTGTGAATCACAAATTATCACATTTTCTCCAAAAATGAAGTTACAGATTAACCAAAGGACAGAAGAGAGGCACCTGGGAGAAAGGGAGCAAATGCACCACAGCCTATTGGCAGCAGAATTATAGACTGATAAAAGTAAAAAATGAATCCAGATACACCATCTGGAAACAGAGGTGGTCATGTCATTAAAAAGGGCATGCGATTATCAATAGATCACTCATGTGTTCTATTTATATTCACATTTATGTTGAAATGACTAGAGGAAAGCTGCCAGCCTTCAGGATGGGCCTTTTGTGCAGGTTATAGACTCAGTCCTATAGGATAAGAAGAGTTATAGCTTTTATTTCCATAGCTCTTTAAGATTTGCGAAGCCATTTACATGTATTTGGATATCTCAAAACCTCACTGTGAAGCAATTGTTACTTTCTTATGGCTGAAGTTGAGAGTAGGGAATGTATAATAGATCCATTGAAGTATCATTATGAGTTTATTATTGTAGGATAGTCCACAAATTGCAACAAAGCCAAGTCTGATAGAGCCAATGAATCCAGCTTTCAGGTAGATTGCCAGACTTGGTCACTTGAGCCATGAGTTTGACTGTGGACCTCATAATATTAGTCAATTCATTAAAGTAACAATAATTGAGGGAACAAAAAGCCAAAGCAATTCATATTGTTCCCCTCTATCCTTGCTTTCTCTATCATGTATTAGGACACCATTCCGTATATTTATCTCTGTTCCAATGTTTCATCCTTCTAGTTCATTCCTCAAAACTCTCAGCTTAAAGATCTTTAATACAATATAAAAACTGCCACTACCCCAATATGCATTAAGGTTACTACAAAACATTTTATATCATATCTGCCTTCTCCTCCATTCTGCCCCTTTTTTAAATCATAAATTTTGATTTTTATTAATTTTTTAAATTGATAAGCTTTATTTGCTCCTCTCCCACTGCAACACCAGCAACAATACTAATAGCGACAATAACAACAACAACCAATAAAAACAATACCCTTGTAGCAGAAAATTCATAGTCAAGTTAAACAAATTCCCACTTTGGTCAAGTTCTAAACTTTGTGTCTCATTTTGCACAATTTTTCGTCAGGAGGTGAGCATTATTCTTTATTGCTTGTCCTCTGGCATCATAGTTGGTCCTTGTACAGATAAGTGTTCTTAAGTTTTTCAAGGTTCATTTTTTTTAAACATTGCTCTTATATGTAAATTGTTTTTCTGGTTTTGCTCACTTCATCATTGCTTACAACATTATTTTCTAACTGTCTTTCCAAGTTTCTCCAGGGATTGAATCCTGGTTATCTAGGATTAGGGAGAACTGGCTTGATAAAAGAAGGAGAAAGCAACTTTGGAAAAGGGATTTTAATTAAAAAGAATAATAGCTACTGCTAAAAAATAAAAGGAGGTTAGAAGAAAGTGAATAATTTTCCCTCTCTTTATCGAGTCAGTCCTCACTAATTCTAGGTAAACAGGAATCAATCTTTGCCATGTTGTCGTTGTCACATTTTCTACCAAGGAAGGTAATGAAAGAATAGGCTACACAAATTCTCTTAAAGTCACTAAGTATATTGTTGAACTCTACATCCTTGAATCTAAGCTGGTTAGGTATACCTCAGCTATACCTGGCTCATCACACTAGCCTTCAAGCCATTTGAACCCTTTTACCTCTATCATACCGAATCATACTTGCACTAAGCATTACTAACTTACAGTGGAAAAAGGATTCCCTAAAGTTGAACAATTAATGAAGGCTTTGTAAAAGATAAAGGACTGAATTGGGCCTATCAGAACAGGTAGAATACAGAAGTGTAGGAAAGGCATTCTTCAAATGGGAGTTGGGATGTAAATAGCAATGATATGAAATGCTATATGGAATAAAGGGGGCTCCAAGAATGCTGGGGCAATATTGGAAAACTTTAAATAGTAGAAGAAGGAGGTTGTTCCTATAAGCATTAGTGAAGCTGGGGTTGGAGTCTTGGTCAGGGGAAAGGATGAAGGTTTATTACAGAAATGTTTAGAGACTTCCTTAATGAATGTTGATGTTTAAAAAATGAACACCAGTTCTGGGGTGGAGCCAAAATGGCAGAGTAAAATTGGGAAGCTGCTCAAGCTCTCCCACTTTCCCTCAAAAACCACATGAAACCAAACCTCTGAATAGCATCTGATGGAATGAAACCATTCTCCTTCTCAAGATAGGCTGGAAAAATTCAGGAAAGGTCAGTCTCACTGGGATGAAAAGGGTATTCAGCCGAGCTAAGATAGACTCTAGGAAAGCCAGTGAGAGGGTCTGAATCACAGCAAATCAGCAGCAAAGACCCTCAGTCCTGTCACAGTAGAGAAGTAAATCAGGGAGGCACCCTTTATTCCATGTTCAGAAGGTAAACTCTGGGAAACCAGGTTGTTTCCTGAGAAGAACAGACAAAGCTACCTCCCATAAATACAAAGTGCTCTCAGGAACAGAGCTCAGCCATAAAAATAAAAAAAGAGGAAATACCAAAAAGAAAGAAAATGGGCAAGAAACAGAAAAGAATCTTGACCATAGAAAGCTACTTATGGTAACAGGGCAGACCAACTCAGATGAGGCCAAAATGTCCACAGAAGAAATCTCGAAAAGTGATATGAATTAGTGTCAAGCCCAAAGAGCCTTCTTGGAGGTGTTCATAAAAGACTTGAAAAAGCAAATAACAGAGGTAGAATCAAACATGAAAAAGGAAATGAGAGGAATGCATGAGAGTCAACAATTTGGAAAAGGAAGGGAAAAATTATCTGAAGAAAACAACTTCTTAAAAAGAAGAATTAACCTATTGGAAAAAGAGATACAAAACTGAAGAAAATCACACATTAAAAACTAGAACAGGGTAAATGTAAGCTAATGACTCTGTGAGACAGCAAAAATCAGTCAATCAAACTAAAAACAATGAAAAAATGGAAGAAAATGTGAAATACATCATTGGACAAAACAGCCAAACTAGAAAATAGATCCAGAAGAGACAATTTAAAAATTATTGACCTTTCTGAAGGCCATGATAAAATAAGAGCCTGCATAGTATTATTCAAGAGATTAAGGAACACTGTCCCAATATTTTAGAAACAGAGGGGGAAATACACAATGAAAGAATCCATCACATCTCCTTTGGAAAGGAGATTTCTACAAGGAAAACCCCAAAGAAAATTGTTAACGAAACTCTGGAACTACAATCTCAAGGAAAAATATTGCAGGCTTCCAGGCAAAACAGTTCAAATATCAAGAATCAACAGTCAGGATTACCCAGGATCTAGTAGCTTCTACAATAAAGGATTGGAGGGCCTAGAATACCATATTCTGAAAGGCAAAGGACCTAAGATTACAAGTAAGAATTAACTACCCAGCAAGACTCAGTATCATTTATCAGGGTAGGCAATGATTTTTCAATGAAGTAAGAGACTTTCAGTTATTTCTGTTGAAAAAACCAGAACTAAACAGAAATTTTAATCTATAAACACAGAACTCAGGAAAAGCATCAAAACTGAAAAAGGGGGGAAATACATATTATTTAAAGGTTAAACTGTTTACATGTCTAGATGGGAAAACAATATAACTCATGAATTATAGCTTATCACTAGAGCAGAGGAAGCCATCATGTAGACTGAGTTTGTGGTTATGAGTGGACTCTGATATGATAACATCAAAGAAAAAAATATTAAGGGTGGGAAAAGGTCTGTACTGAAAAAAAAAACAGGAAAGGGGAGGTTTAATGAGACAATTAGCTGAAGAGGCACAAAAGATCTATTATAATTGAGGGAAAGAAGGGAGGGGATAAGATCTGAAGCTTGATCTCATCAATTTTGGTCCTAAAAAGGAATGATTTAATCATTTACTTGGGTATAGAAATTTATCTAGCCCTCTAAAGAAGGAGGCAGAGAAAGAGGAAAGAAAAAAGGAGGAGCAGGATAATAGGGAGGGCAAAAACACTAGGGAAAAAGGTAAGAGAAGGGGGGAAGGAGTTATAGGAGATAAAACAGTGAGTGAGGTGGAAAAAAACACAACTAATGACAAGGTAGAAAGAGAAGAAAAGTATATATGGGGAGAAAATAGGATGGAGGGAAATACAGAGCTGGTAATCATAATTGTGAATGTGAATGGGATGAACTCTCCTGTAAAACAGAAGTGAGTAACACAGTAGATTAAAAAACAGAATCCTACAATATGTTGTTTACAAGAAACACACTTGATACAGAGGGACACATGCAGAGTAAAGGTAAAATGTTGGAACAGAATTTATTATGCTTCAGTTGAAGTAAAAAAAAAAGAGCAAGGGTAGCAAATCTAATCTCAGATAAAGTAAAAGTAAAAATAGATCTTGTTAAAAAAAAGATAAGCAAGGAAAGTACATCTTGATAAGGCGTACTGAAGTGGTAGCATAGCTAAATTCCTGGAGAAGATTTTAAGCCAGTTGCAGGAAGAAATAGATAATAAAAATATACTTGTAAGGGACCTCAAAAAATATAAATTGCCCAGATTAACAGAAGAGGAAATAAATTACTTAAATAGTCCCATTTTTTAAAAAAAGAAATTGAACAAGCCATTAGTAAAGCTTCCTCAGAAGGATGGATGCACAAGTGAATTCTGCCACACATTTAAAGAACAATTAATTCCCATACTTTGTGAACTATTTAGAAAAATAGGCAAACAAGGAGTATTGCCAAATTCATTCTATGTCACAAATATGATACTGATACCTAAACCAGGAAGAGCCAAAAGAAAGAAAGAAAATTATGTCAATCTCCCTTATGAATATTAATATAAACATTTTAAATAAAATATTAACAAAAAGATCACAAGTTATCATCAGGATAATGCATCATAACCAAGTAGGATTTATACCAGAAATGCAGTTGGTTCAATATCAGGAAAACTATTTCCATAATCCATCATATCAATAACAAAACCCACCAGAAATCACATGATAATCTCAATAGATACATAAAAAACTTTTGACAAAATTCAACACCCATTCCTATTAAAAACACTAGAGAGCATAAGGATAAAAGGGAGCTTTCCTTAAAATAATTAGCAGCATCTATATAAAACCACCAGCAAACATTATTTGTAATGGAGAGGAGGTGGATGCATTCCCAATAAGATTAGAGGTGAAACAAGGATGCCCTTTATCATCTCTATTATTCAACATTGTACTAGAAATGTTAGCTTTAGCAATAAGAAGAAAAAACAAAATTTAAAGAATTAGAATTGGCAATGAGGAAATAAAACTATCAATCTTTGCAGATGATATGATGATGTATTTAGAGAATCCTAGAAAATCATCCAAAAACCTCTTGAAAACAATTAACAGCTTTAGCAAAGTTGCAGGATATAAAATAAACCCAAACAAATCATCAGCATTTCTATATAATATTGACAAAGCCCATGAGCAAGAGATAGAAAAAGAAATTCCATTTAAAATTGCTATAGGCAAAATAAAATACTTGGGGATCTACCTCCCAAGACAAACCCAAGAACTATATAAACACAATTACAAAACACTTCTCACACAAGTAAAGTCACATCTAAATAATTGGAAAACTATCAATTGCTTGTGGGTAGACCAACCTAATATAATAAAAATGACATTTCTGCCTAAATTGGCCTAGTTTTTCAGTGCTATACTAATTAAATTACCAAAAATTGTTTCTAGAGACTAGAAAAAATAATAGCAAAATTCATTTGGAAGAATAAAAGATCTAGAATGTGAAGGGAATAAACGGAAAAAAACTACAAAGGATGGTGGCTTAGCAGTACCAAACCTAAAACTGTATTATAAAGCAGCAGTCATCAAAATTATTTGGTACTGGTTAAGAAATTGAGTGGTCAATCGGTGGAAAAGATTAGAGATACAAGATACAATAATTAAGGCCTATAGTAATCTACTATTTGATAAACCCCCAAATTGTAGCTTCTGGAAAGAATTTAGTATTTGACAAAAATTGCTGGAAAACTGGAAAATATTATGTCAGAAACTCAGCATAGACCTATATCTCACACCCCATTACAAAATAAGGTCAAATTGGATACATGATTTGGAGATAAAGAATACTATAAAGATATTACAAGAACAAGGCATAATTTACCTATCAGATCTTTGGAGAAGGGAAGAATTTATGACCAAAGAAGAACCAGATAACCTTATGAAAGGAAAATGGACAACTTTGATTACATTAAATTAATTTTTTTTGCACGAACAAAACCAACAGATACAAGATTAAAAGTACAAAGCTGGGGGAAAAGTTTATAGCCAGTGTTTCTGATAAAGGTATCACTTCTAAAATATATAAAGAACTGTGTAAAATTTGTAAGACTACAAACCATTCCCCAGTTGATAAATGGTTAAAGGATATAAACAGATAACTTTCAAATGATAAATTTTTTTTATTAATTTTTTTAAATTTTATTTTATTTGCATAACATATGTGTGGGTAATTCTTCAACAATAACCCTTACATAGCTTTCCGTTACAAATTTTTCCCCCCAACTCCCCACCCCTCCCCTAGATGGCAGGATATCCACTACATGTTAATTATGTTAAAATATTGGCAAATCGAATATATGTATACATATTTCCAAACTTATCATTGTTGTGCAAGAAAAATCTTATCTACACAAAAGATATATCAGATAAAGGAAACACAATGTAAGCAAACATCAATCAAGGAGTATGAGAATATTATGTTGTGGTCCACATTTCACATCCCTCTCTCTGGGTGTATATGGCTTTCTTCAGTGAACAATTGGAGGTGGTTTGAAACATTTCATTGTTGAAGAGAGCCATGTCCATCAGAATTGATTGTCACA
>JAJPUD010003814.1:127579-141848 GCA_023553655.1 Myrmecobius fasciatus | reverse complement strand
TCATTGTTGAAGAGAGCCATGTCCATCAGAATTAATCGTCATATAGTACTGTTGTTGCCGTGTATAATGATCTCCTGGTTCTGCTCATTTCACTCAGCATCAGTTCATGTAAGTCTCTCCAGGCCTCTCTGAAATCATCTTGCTGGTCATTTCTTACAGAACAATAATATTCCATAATATTCATATACCATAATTTATTCAGCCATTCTCCAATTGAAGGGCATCTATTCAATTTCCAGTTTCTAGCTACTACAAAAAGGGCTGCCACAAACATTCTTGCACATGTGGGGCCTTTTCCTTCCTTTATGATTTCTTTGGGATATAAGCCCAATAGAAATGCTGCTGGGTCAAAGGGTATGCACAGTTTGATAACTTTTTGAGCATAGCTCCAAATTGTTCTCCAGAATGGCTGTATCCGTTCACAGCTCCACCAACAATGCATCAGTGTCCCAGCCCTCCCACAACCCCTCCATCATTCATCATTAACTTTTCCTGTCATTTTAGCCAATCTGACAGGTGTGAAGTGGTACCTCAGGGTTGTCTTGATTTGCATTTCTCTGATCAACAGTGATTTGGAGCACCTTTTCATATGCCTATAAATAGTTTTAATTTCATCCTCTGAAAATTGTCTGTTCATATCCTTTGACCATTTATTGATTGGAGGATGGCTTGAATTTTTATAAATATGAGACAATTCTTTATATATTTTAGAGATGAGACCTTTATCAGAACCCTTAAATGTAAAGATGATTTCCCAATTTATTGCTTCCCTCCTAATCTTGTTTGCATTGGTTTTGTTTGTACAAAAACTTTTTAAGTTAATATAGTCAAAGTTATCTATCTGGTTTTCAATTAAGAGTTCCAGTTCTTCTTTGGACATAAATTTATTCCATCTCCATAGGTCTGAGAGGTAAACTATATTACATTCCTCTAATTTACTTATAGTATCACTCTTTATATCCAGATCATGAACCCATTTAGATCTTATCTTGGTATGTGGTGTTAGATGTGGGTCAAGCCCTAATTTCTTCCACACTAGTTTCCAGTTTTCCCAGCAGTTTTTGTCAAAGAGTGAATACTTATCCCAAAAGCTGGGGTCTTTGGGTTTATCAAAAACCAAATTGCTATAGTTATTGCCTAGTTTGTCTTGTGATTCTATCCTATTCCACTGATCGACTACTCTATTTCTTAGCCAGTACCAAATGGTTTTGATGACCGCTGCTTTATAATATAGTTTTAGATCTGGTACAGCAAGTCCGCCATCGTCAGCCTTTTTTTTTTCATTAATCCCCTTGAAATTCAAATGATAAAATTTAAGCCATCTATAGTTATATGAAAAAATGCTTTAAATCACTATTGATTAGAGAAGTACAAATTAAAACAACTCTGAGGTGACACCTCACACTTCTTAGATTGGCTAAGATAATAGGAAAAGATAATGATAAATGTTAGAGGGAAAACTGGGTACTAATGCCTTCTTGATGAAATTGTGGAATGATCCAATCATTCTGGAGAGCAATTTGGAACTATGTCCAAAGAGGTATAAAACTGTGCATACCCTTTGACTCAGCAGTGTCTCTACTGGGTATCTATTTTAAGGAAGTCATCAAGGAGGAGAAAGGAACCACACATGCAAAATTGTTTATAGTAGCTCTTTTTTGGGATTTCAAAGAATTGGAAAATATGTAGATGCCTATCAGTTGGGGAATGGCTGAAGAATTTGTGGTATATGAAGATAATGAAATGTTATTATTCTATTAAAAATGATGAACAAGTCAATTTTAGAAAGGCCTGGAAAGATTTACATGAATTGATGCTGTGAAACAAGCAGAACCAAGAATATATTATACTCAATAACAGCAAGAATGTGCAATGATAAATTATGAAAGACTTGGCATTTTCTCAGTGGTTCAGTGATCCAAAGCAATCCCAATAGACTTTGGACAGAAAATGCCATCTGCATCCAGAAAAGAACTAAAAATGTAAATCGTGCTATGTTTGCTTCTTTTTTTTTCTGCCTTTTTTTAATCTCCCCCATGGTTTTTCCCTTTTGATCTGATTTTTCTCTCCCAACATGACTCATAAAGCAAAAAAATTTATGAATTTTATTCAGGTATTTTGGGATGAATAGGCAAATATATGCCAAAAGCACTTGTCTATAGACCTGGTTATATAAGAGCAGAAAGAGCTTTCCTGTTTTAGGCTCCATTTATGGCTTGAGAACCACTTTTTAAAAAAATTTCTTATGGCAGCTGGTTACAATTCTCTAGGGACTTTGAATAGCCCTGCTAGTCTGAAAGTACCAGGAGACTTAGCTCTGTTCTGTTTTTCATCTTACCTATATGAGATGTGGCCTGATGTAAAAAAAAAACCTGACCATGGAAAAATCACTTAACCTTTCATCCTAAATTTCCTTATCTTTAAAGCAAAGGGGAATGAGTAAATTATTAAGTGTGTTCTAGGTGCAAAGCACAGTGCTAAGTGATAGAGATGCAAATAAAAAAGGCAGACAATTCTGGTCTCATGCAGTTCACATTCTAATGGGGGAGAAGATGCATATGGAAAGTTTCAGCTGCAAGTCATATAGAAAGGTCCCATGGACAGTAGGATGCAATAGCAAAGCAGATGGGTAATGCCTTTTCTTTCATTCCATTTCCATAAAACCATGTCAGTCCATGATATGAAAGCATTTCAAGAACTTTGATAACAACATTATTTTCTTCTGGGTCTTTAGTAGCTGTGGCTGTATTATCTGCAAAAGCCGTGGCCAAACTACATCTCTCCAGGGGTTAATTCTCAGGATGATGACTGAGGGCACTGAATTGGAGGCATTGGCTTTTGGGTTTAAGGCCCCAGGTTGTCTCCACCAGGGTCTCAAGAAAATTGATGATCAAAAATATTGCCTGCCCTGTGGGTGCCAGTGAGTTGGGATAGCTGGTCCCCTCTGCATAGGAATTGCTTCTAGTGTCTAGGCTAGAACAAAACCCTGGTGGTCTTAATAATGTGAAGTGGGGAGAAGAGAAATGCTCCTATGCTTGTCTGCCTATTAAAGACAATTGTTCAGCAATTATTTCTGGTGGATGAGAAAGGGTGGGATTCCTTTCCACAATGATTCTCCCCTCAGTGATGGCTTTAGGGTCTTGACTGAGAGAAGGTCCAATGGTTGATACTACTTATAGGGTCATTGTGAGACTCAAGTAATATCTGGTTTTTGTTTGTTTGTTTTGCTGAGGCAATTGGGGTTAATTGATTTACCCAGGATCACACAGCAAGGAAGTGTTAAGTGTCTGAAGCCAATTTTAAACTCAGGTCCTCCGGACTATGGGCTCTCCATTGTTCCATCTAGCTGCCCCTCTCAAGTAATAGATGTAAAGTGCTTTGTGGATCTTAAATCCTAAATTAGTGTTGTTATTATGATTAGTGTGATATGAAATAAGTCCCTTGTATTTTAGATTTCAGTTTCTTCATATATAGCATGATAAAGTTGTATTAGAACTTGAAGCTCTAAGATTCTCTTATATGATCTTTTCCCCGAATCTAATGCCTTTTTCTCAATCCTCATTATCTTCAGCCTCTCTGCAGCTCTTGACTTTGTGTAGTACCATCTTTTTGGTTACCTTTTCTTTCTAGGTTTTACTCTCTCCTGATTCTTTACCTTTTCAGTCTCCTTTGCTAGGTCCTCATTCAGATCATGCCCATCTAACTATAGGTGGTCCACAAGATTATGTCTTGGGCTTCTTGTCTTTTCTCTCTGTCCTTCACTTTGGTGATCTCAGCAGCTTCCATGGATTTAATTATCTTCTTTAAATTTATCATTCTCAAATCTAGCCATTCTGCCCCAAACTCTCTACCTACTTACAATTTTGCATCCTCAAATACCTTTTAGACATCTCAGCTGGATGTCAAATAAATATCTCTTTCTTCCTAAGATTCTCCCAACTTCCTTTTTTACTGTCTAGGGAAATGGCATCCTTTCTGTTCCTCAGGCCTGCATCCTTCATGCTACTGTCTCTCATTCCTCCATACCTCTCCCTTGTCCCCCTCCATATCCAATCTGTTGACAAAGCTTATCAATTTCTTCTTTGCAACAGCTATTGAATGTGTCTTCTCTTTGACATTGCCCTCATCATCTTATGCCTAGATTATCACTATAGACTGCTAGTGGATTTGCTTGCCTCAGGGATCTTCTCACTCTGATTCTTCCTCCATTTATCCCCTAATGTGATTTTCCTCAAGCACAGGTCTGATCATATCACCCCCTTACTCCTCTTCTTCAGAATTAAATATAAAATGCTCTGCTGGACATTCAAAACCCTATATAAACTTTCATTGTTGTGCAGTTGTTTCTAACTCTTTGTTAACCCATGTGGAGTTTTCTTGGCAAAGATACTAGAGTGGTTTGCCATTTCCTTCTCCAGCTTATTTTATATCTAAGGAAATTGAGGCAACAGGCTTACATGAAGTTTTCAAGATTTCATAGATTTGAGGTCTTACTGACTCAAGATCAGGCATTCTTTCTTACTATTTGCCATGTAGTGCTCTTAACCCTCTTCTGTTTTTTTCAGTCTTCTTATATCTTGTTTCCTGCTACATGTTCTTTATTTCATTGATATTGTCTCCTTGCTCTTACACAAACAAGTTACACAATCTCTTGGCTCTGGGTATTTCTTTCTGTCCTCCAAATTCTCCTTCATCATCTCTATCTGCTGCCTTTCCTACCTTCCTTTAAGTCACAACTAAAATCCCATCTTCAGAGGAAGCCTTTTCCAACCTCTCTTAATTTTAGTCCCTTCTCTTAATTATTTTCTATTTCTACTCTACATATCATGTTTGTTTTCTTGTTGCCTCTTCCATTAGATTGTGAACTTGGCAGAGATTATATTTTGCATCTTTTTGTATCTTCAGCATTTAGCAGAGTGCCTGTCACATAGTAAGTGATTAATCAAAGCATGTTTGTTTTTCTGACTTGCTAACTACCTAAGTCAGATACTTGATATATATGGAGATCAACATTTCCTATGACTTTTCTTCTTAGTCTTGAACATAAGCTCAAACATTTGACCTGACAAAAACTTCTCAGTTGAAAAATACCAAGATACTATCCAGACCAGAAAAAAAAATTCCTTCAGGCTGTAGAGACTATGTAACTAATCCCCAACTTTCCTGATGAAATTACTTTTTCTGTTTATCCTAGTCAGTCTCTAGGCAATGAATTCAATTTAATCTCTCTGTCAGCCATCAAACATAGGATCTGATATGGAAAGGTAAGTGGAGGTAATGGAAGTCCAAAAGCATATAGTGTCTGGGTTTTTCTGGATAAAGCATATTCCCTCTGAGAATAATGAGAGTGAAGAAGAGAGATTCTCTTTTAAGGGAATCAAGTATAGCCACATCTTGTGTGGACATAGACAAGTCACAGATATCTCCTTTGAAAGAAAAGGAAGAAGCACTAGTAGAAACAAATTCCAAGGAAGCAGAAATGAGCATAACTTCCTTGGAGGTTGTGGTTGTCATTGTCTATCTCTCTTTTGCTCTAAGTTCCCTGACAAATGACGAGGTGATTAGATCAAGGATTTATTTCCACAATGACACTGATGCTCTGGCTAGTATAGCGGGGATCTGAGCAGACGGAATGATCCAAATCAATAAGATATAGAGGAATCAGGTGCATACTTGTTAATGAAATTAATTGGCAAACCGATAGGAGCTCATCAAGTCATCCAACTTGAATGTTTAGACAAACCCAAGAATCACAGGCAATGTTATCTTCTCTTATAAATTATGGTACTGTTGGTCCTATCATTAGAAGAGAAGAATTGGATTCGATTGTTAGCCTTTCTAAAAGGAAAAGATAATGTTTGAGAGACAGCATTACATAATGGATCTCATGGTTGGAAAAGATCTCAAAGGATATTAATCAAAACTTTATTGGAATAACAATCCTTTCTAATGTATATCTAACAAGGATCATCCAGTCTTTAAAGTCCTTTAGTGATGGGTAACTCATTGCCTCTCAGGAGAATCTATGCTACTTTTGGATATATCTAAATGTTATATAAAGTTTTGTACTGTATCAACACTAAAGCTCTTTGCAACTTTCACCTGCTACTCTTACTTTTGTTCCCTGGATTCAAGCGGGACATGTCTAATATCTATCCCACATGGCAGCTTTATATACCTAAAGGCAGTCTAAACATGACTAATTTCTTTAGTCCTCATATCACATGATATTGCCGCCTTTCACTGTCCTCATTACTCTCCTCTGGAAAATTTCCACTTGATCAATATCTTTCTTGGTGACCACAACAAAATATAATGCTACAGAAAATTTCCTTGAGTAAAATAAATAAAACAGATGGATTATTATCTCTAGAGTCCTAAAACCTGCTTGACTCTCTATCTTTAGCATGCTTAAATATATTTATTTATTTTTAACATTCATTTTTTAATAAAATTTGAGTACCACATTTTTACTCCCTATTCCTCTCCTACCAATTGAGAAAGAAAGCAGTATATTATCAATTATATATGCCAAGTCATGCAAAATATATTTCCATCTTAGCCATGTTCCAGAAACATTAACAATAAAAAGCAAGAAACATGGGGGCAGCTAGGTAGTGCAGTGGATAGAGCACCAGCCCTGAAGTCAGGGAGACCTGAGTTCAGATCTGCTCTCAGACACTTAACAATTCCTAGGTATGTGACCTTGGGCAAGTAACTTAATCCCAATTGCCTCAGTGAAAAAAAAAAGTATGCCTAAATCTGCAGTTAGAATTCATCAGTTCTCTTTTTTTAAATGATATTTCATTTTTGACAAATATATGTAAAGAGAGTTTTCAGCATTTATTTTTGTAAATTTTTCTAAACTCTAAAATTTTCTCCCTCCCTTCCTTATTTCACCTTCCCCAAAACAGCAAGCAATCTGATTTGGATTAAATATGTACAGTCCAATCAGTTTTCTCTCTTTGAAGGTTGACAGCATTTTCATCATGAGTTCTTTGGAATTATCTTGCATCACTGTTTTGAACAGAGTAACTTAAGTTTTTCACAGTTGATCATTGTTATAATATTGCTGTTACTGTGAATAATATTCCCCTGGTTCTTCTCAGTTCACCTTTCCTTCTTTCAGATAAAAACTGCCTCTCAAATGCACTCTAAAATCATGCTAGTTTTTATTTTTCATATCGCCTATTTGACTAATATTGAGTTTTCATTATATTGAAGGTTGCAGTTCTTTCCCCAAGAACTATTATTTAACTATATCCTCTTCATCTTATTGTTGTGAGCTGACTTATTTTTAATTCTAATGTATGATTTTACATTGATCTTTATTGAATTTCATCTTGTTAGATTTAGTTCATTCTACCAAGCCTTGGCATGTTATGATTTTGGATCCTAGCTATGGAATGAAAGATGATAGACAGCTTGCGTAGGTATAAACATTTATAGGAAGAAGAGGCAACAGTGTTCTAACATAGCCAGAGAAGGCTTCCCAGAACTGGGAGAATTTAAACTACATCTTCAAGAATAGATAGATTGTGGGTTTCTTGAGTATTACTGGTTGATTCTAACTAGAATCAATGTTTCTGGATATACTTTAAAATAATTTTTTTTGCCAGAGGGTCTCTGGTTGAAGAATACATCTGTGGGCATCAATGGGCAATAGACAATCCACTCTCTTATCTCAAAGACTGACGTGGTGTACTAAAAGTAGCTCCATTCTGGAGAATAGAAAACCCTGTTTTCTGTCCTAATTTTGAGATTTACCAAGCTATGTGACCATAGGGAATTTGATCTTAGAATCTTGGTGCCACCTAAATTCTAAGATGAATAGCTCCCCCCTCTATAAAAGGGGGATAATAATACTTGCACTATGTATCTCATAGGAGTTTTGTGGGGAAAGTTGTTTGCAAATTTGGAATCTATAGATCAATGTAAATTGGCCTTCAGTTTACTGATGCTTTTCAAATGTGCAAGGACCTATGGTAGACATCCAGTCTTAAATTTTATTTTTCTGGATCAGTTAAGAATGATGATGATTCTTGAAATTTATGTTTTAAAAACAATACCTTAATGTTCTAGCATAAACATTTCTGCAGCATGCAACCAGTTTTCTTAAGATCTCTTGGTACTTACTGTCTCCTTTTCCCCACTTTGTCTTTTGCAGCTCTATAGCTCCATCGATTTTGGGAGAAGATGGCAACTGATGCATGAGCACATTACACCCAACAGGTTTTACTGGTAAGCTCTTAGCTCCATTGGTATCCACTCATTCACTTAAGTATTTATTAAGTACCCATTCTATGCAAAAAAATTATCCTGGTGCTAGAATCAGTGTCACACAAAGTACTATTTACAACCTATATTGAGTGATCACATATATACTTAGATAGGGTTCAATACTATTGTTCTGTTAAGCCACTCATCTTAGCATGTACTTTGAACTACCTTATTAATTTACTTACTGTTTAAAAAACTATCTAGGGACAGCTAGATGGCATAGTGGATAGAGCATTAGTCCTGAAATCAGGGGGACCTGAGTTCAAATCTGACCTCAGACACTTAACAGTTCCTAGCTGTGTGACCCTGGGCAAGTCACTTAACCCCAATTGCCTCAGCAAAATAAAATAAATAAATAAATAAATAAAACTAAACAGAATTCTTAGGATTAAAGATTTGGAACTGGAAGGGATTTTAAGGATAGGTCATTAAATCTAATCCTTTCATTTTTCCAAGGACAAATAGACAAAGTGACTCACCTAACATCATATTGGTTTTAAGTGGCCGATACGGGATTATGATCCAAGTTTTTGATTCCAAATCTAGTATTCTTTCCACAAGACTGGATCCAAATTGATAGCCAATAAGATGTGATAATTTCAGAGGACATAGGATCAGAGTAGCAAGGCATGGAAGAGGGTAAGAGCTTATGCTATATTTAGCTTTCTTGATAGATAGATGGTATCTAGTAGTATTAAACTGCAATAAAGAGGAACATTAGGCTGGGTTTAAAACCAAAAGACTTGGATTCTAGTCCCAGCTTTATGATAAGTTAACTTGGGTAAATTATTTCATCTTTCTGAATCTCAGTTTCTTCTTTTATAAAATGAGAGATCTTCACAAGAAAATCCCAACCAGCTCTAATAGTTTCTCTGTTGTTATTCAGTTTTATGCCTTACATTGAGAGATAGTTAATGGTTGATGACCATATAGGTTTATCAATACCTGGTTGCATAGATCCCTGTTGTAGTCAGCCAGAGATGGTTGTCACTGCTTTCTTTGTAGAACAGCAATTACCTACCCTGATTCCTCATTCACAAATTATTTTTTGTATTGAACCATAATAGATTGGCTCAGTCCTCTGGGATTATTTGAAATAAGGACTAATAAGGATTTCCTATCCTTCTATGCTCAGTTTGGGAGGAGGAAGCACTGAGAATAGTGGGTATTAAGCCTTACTTAAGGGAAAGCCTTCTTTTCTCCAAAGTTGGAGTATTTCAAGGATTTTTGAACCAAACCACTTCCTTTCTCATTTGAGAAAAGTAGGAGTCTTTAACAAATTGTGAAGAAAAGGAAACACTCTATGTATGATTCTACAATGCTCTGTCTATGTGGCTTTCATCAGCTCTCCAGCTGAAATGGGACGATTTCTCCAAGGTCTGATGCTCAGGGCTTCTGAATAAAAACTATATTTTATTCAGACTATTAAGAATTTGAAGTGGTCAGCCATCAGGGGGAACTAAGTAGATGAAGAAAAGTAACACAGTAGACTGGATAAGCTTTGTCATCAATTCTGAAAGAAATTAAATTAAATGGACTAGGGACTGCATTTTTCCCTTTTTTGAAAAAAGAGAGGGAAAAAAGATGTTCTGATCCAGGGGTTTTATCCCCTTCCTTTATGAGAAGAAAAGAATAAATTCCCAAGTCCTGTTTGTCCCTGTTAATTGTACCTCAGATCCCCTTATTCTGCACTTTCTTTTTACCTGCCCCCATGGGGGAAAATAAAAGCTAGTGCCAATGATCACTTGCCAAGTAATGGTTGAAAGCCTCGGTTTGCAATTACTACTCATCCTTTTCTGATATATAATTATCTCAATTATTCCCTTTTTGTGTCATAGGAGGCATGAAGCACTAACTTATTTTATAAGGCATGTTTTTTGATGACTTAAGCCAAATGTACCTTAATTCCCTAACTATTTTTAATACAATGTAAAGGCCAACAATGGAAGTGGCATGGAATAGAGTGAAGGAATACTTTAAATTTGAAGGGGCATTGCAGTGGCCGAGAAGAAATATATTCTACATATTAAGAACATCTTTGAAAGATATATGTCTTCCTCCCTTGAGAGACACTGGGTAGGGATGATGGCTATGGGTTAGGAAAGTATCCAACAATAATAACAATACTAATGATGATGATGATGATAATAATAATACCTTACATTTATACAGTTCTTTCTACTTTTCACAATTCTTTTGCATCCATTATCTCATTTCATTTTCATAACTACCCTATGAGTAATGTAGGACAGATACTATTATGTTTCATTATCCTTGTAAGTATGAAAACTCATCTGAAGCTGGCATTTTCCCCTATCCCAAAATTCCAGATATGCTAAGACTAAATTTGTAGGATACTTTTTCTGTGGATTGTCTTAGACATCAAGACCTTTCCTAAGAAGAGGGAGCTGTTGACCAGATGTCCGTATTAGATACTGTTCTCATGGACAGCCCTATTCTTTCCTTCTCATATGTATATCCCAATTCTTATCTATTATTATCAGAATAATCACCACCACTACTTAACATCTGTTACTCATCATTTTCCTTGCCCTTTGTTTTCCCCTGCTATATAAATGGTATAGAAAGTAGAAAAAATGGAATTAATTCCCAAATCCTTTCCTTCTATCTTTCATCTTTTCTCTGTGAGAAGTTCTTTTTCACAAAACTATGTTCTTTGGCCTCCATCTAAGAAATGGATTTTCAAATCTTCCTTTGAGATAAGTTTCGTAGACTGGTAGGATTTAGAATACAAAGATTTTCCCCCCTCTCCTCTGTGGGGATCCTTATTTTGTTCAAAGATTTTCCTCTGTAACCTTTCCTTTCTCCACCTATGAAGTTTGCCTTCTTTGGAGAGTTTAAGGAATATTATCAGAGCCCTACTCAAAGTGATTCCCTATCTTACTCCCACAGAACTATTCCAAATCTTTTCCCTCCTCAAATCTTTCCTTCCTGTCAAATTTTCCATTTCTATTTTTTTTTTTTTTTTGCTGAGGCAATTGGGGTTAAGTGACTTGCCCAGGATCACATAGCTATAAAGTATTGGGTGTCTGAGACCAGATTTGAACTCAGGTCCTCCTGACCAGGGCTGGTATTCTATCCACTGCACCACCTAGATGCCCCTCCATTTCTACTTTCCATTATATATATATATATGTATTATTTCATACCCAAACATGTACCTGAGAGTTACTTGCACATTGCAAGTACCTATTGGACACCAGATTGGGTATCAAATATGCCTAAAAATAAACTAATTTTCTCTCTATCTCAACCCTCTCTTTTTCCAAATGTCCCTATTTCTGAAAGCAACCATCTTTTCAGTCTCTAGGTTAGTATTCTTAGCATTATGTTATATATTTCACTTTTCCTTAATTCATACTACTCAGTTGCTAAATCTGGCTTGTTTCTATCATCACATCTCTCATATCTGACTTCAATTGGTCTTAATTGATCTGCCTGTCTTGTGTCTTACCCCTTTTGTCTGTTACACATCGATGAGATAGTACTTTTCTTTAAGCTCAGATCTGATCATGTGGTTTCCTAATTCAACCAACTCTCGTTGCTTCCTATTGCATTTAGAATAAAATATAAACTTCTTTGTTTAGTTTTTAAAGTCTTGCATAACCTCTTTTCAGTCTGTCTTATCTGTCTACAAGGCTCCATTCAGTCAGTCCCACACCAATTGTTACTCACGTACCCTCCTCTCTTTTATATATAGACATCCAAGTCTAAACTCTCTGATCTTTTACAGCTATTTGCACACATTTTGACTAAAATCTTCAGCTTTTCATTATCAACTTTGTTTCCCTATTGCTTTCAAGTATGCCCAAATTTCCCTTATGTTGGTGTTCCAAATTAAATTGTGCTTAACTGATATATATATATATGCTTATTCACATATGAATGTGTAGTAGTTATATATAAGTATCTTATTAATTTTATATTTACATATATCAACAAAAATATATGTATATATGCACATAAACAAATATATGTATACACACACATATACAAATGTTCAGTGTGACCTTTCAGCTTCCTTTTATGTATTGTAGTCTCTTATTATAATATGAACTTCTTGAGGCAAGGAACCATCTTTTACAATTGTCTTTGTATCCTCAATGTGTAGAGTGCTTGTCACATAATAAGCCCTTAAAAATGCTTATTGACGACTTCATTTGGGAAAAATATTGTAGAATTTCAACTTGGCAGAGGAAAGATATTTCAAAAAAAATCAAAAAGTTCCCAACATCACAATGGGCTGCTCCACTAAGTAGAGAACCCCCCATAACTACAAATTATACCTTCAATAATTTCAGTGGCTTACACTTCAAAGGGACCTTAAGGACCATATAGTTTACGTCATTTTATGGATGAGGAAAATATAGCCCAGGGAGAGGTAAAGTAAGGCTTTTTGGCCACTTGTCAGGAATGCTATAGAGAAGATTATTTCTCTTTGAAAGAGATTGGAGGAATTTTGTCTGTTATCTCATCCATCTTTGAGTTTCTGGCCTGACCTATATACTCACAGTATAGATGATAACTGCCAACTAGACATCTGGAGAAGACCAAAGATGGGAGGTAGGGAGAAATAAGTGGATAGCACGGCTTTAGGAGAAATTAGATCTCAGAATAGGTGACTCTTAAAGTGGCAGGCATGGTTAATTGAAAATGAACCATCTAGTAGGGAGCATGTGGAACAAATGGCTTGTTTGAGAAGGAAATGAAGCCATCTGTATTAGTTATGAATATTCTGTGACCTGCCTGTGAGCACTTATTGCCTCTTGGTTGCTATTTCCCTTCTAAATAATAATATATAAGCCAATTGATTCTTTAGTATGAGAGGAGATACATGGAATAGCATAGTTTAATTAAATGGGTCATATTCTCTAGTCTTGTGTTTCTCTGATCAGTCTCTGAGGGGTCTTCTTATTTTGCCCTTCTGTTATATAACCTCACTTTCCTCATCTACAAAAAGGAAATGATAGTTTACACTGCCTCTTTCAAAGAGATAATTGTGAAAAATTCACTTTGTATGATTTAAGACTTTTTAAATGGCAAATATCTTCATTGTCATCATTATTCTATGCTCATCACTGCTATCAAATAACCGTGTTTCCAGCAGCAAGTCCTTAAATCTCTCTGGTTTGACTAGGTTGACTCAGTGGACAGAGTGCTAGTGGAATCAGTAAATCTGAATTCAAATCCAGCCTCATACATTTACTGTATGTATGACTTTGCTGTCTCTCAATCTCTATTTCTTTACCTGTAAAATAGAGATGATAACAGAATCTCTCTTCAGTTGTTATGGAAGTCAACTGAGAAATTTTACCAAGCACTTTGGAAACTTCAAAGTGCTATATAAATGCTAGCTATTATTATAGGCTTCACTTGTTGCTATTTCTATTATGAGGGGATTAGATCAGATCTTTAAAACCCATTCTTGTGCTGGGATTTTAGAATTCTAACAAACAGGATGTCCTTACTTTTCCTTACTCCTCAAGAAGTCACTATCATCTTTCAATTCTGGTCAGCCAGAACCAACCAACTACTTTAAGGAGCTCTCTTTTCAACTTTCTCTTTTTGATTTTCCTTGAATTATTTCAAAAGCAATGTCTTTTAAAATAGCCATAAACATATAGCATAGTACACGGGGAGGAAGGGACAGAGCTGTCTGTCTGTGGAAGACTCCAAGTCACATTTGTTTTACAAACTCTTGTTTCCAATTGCAATTGTACTTTCCTTGTGATATAGTGAAGACTTTGCTTAAGAAACAGTTCCCTTTTATTCATCCAGGGGTTATATTCTTGATCCCTGGAGAGCATACAATTCCTTAACAACCATATGCAGAGTCATCCATAGAATATTAATATGTTGTGTTGTGTGTATGAGAGAGAGAAATAGAGCAAGAGGGAGAGAAAGCCAGAGAAAGAGAGAGTGAAAGAGAGAGAGAGAGAGAGAGAGAGAGAGAGAGAGAGAGAGAGAG
>JAJPUD010003814.1:80173-127479 GCA_023553655.1 Myrmecobius fasciatus | reverse complement strand
GGAGAGGGAGAGGGAGAGGGAGAGGGAGAGGGAGAGGGAGAGGGAGAAGGAGAGAGTGAGAAAGATTCAGACAGACAGACAGACAGAGACAGAGAGAAAGAGAGACTCGGAGACAGAGAGAGAGACAGAGACAGAGAGAGAGAGAGACAGAGAGAGAGAGAGAGAGAGAGAGCTCTCTAAGAGGCTTGTGATTGCTTCCTGGAAAATCAAGATCTTTTCAAACACAGTTAACATTACTGGCTGAAATTTCCAAAGCTGCCTCCAAATTTCCATTTACAATTTTGCAAACACAGTTGTTTGCGATCTCAAGTAATGGGATTTAGGCATCGACCTGATATGTGGGACTAGCTTGAGAGAGGCCCTTTGAAAAATAGGTGTACCACAAATAATATTTAATTTAGTTTTCCTTTACATTTTTAAAGTGGTGCAGCAATTTAAAAATACATTACATTCAAAGTAATACATTCAAGGTCAAGAGGGGAGGTTTGAAGCACAGCTTGGAAGCAGAAATGGACTCTCCATCTCGGGTGGCATGGGTTTCTGGTGCAGCAAGCCAGTTGATATCCTTGCTCTGGAAGAAATGTCTTAATGCTGTGAGCAAAGAACACTGTCTAGAAGCCAAATTGGGGAATTATCATAGAGAAAGTGTTTGGAGAATTGAGAAGAGTTGGGCACAAACAGAAATTATACTTAGGCAATGTGAAATTGGGAAGGACAAGCTAGGCTTGCTGGGCATAACTCAGGCACAGCTTCAGTCAGGAAATCATGAGAAATATTTGATAGAGCATAATTGGCCTTGAACTGAAGGGGAAATTAGAAATTAGAAACTCCCTCTTTTTAGAGAGATGGAGACTGAGGCTTGGAAAAGTTGTGTGAATTGTACAGAGTTTTACCAATAGGTGTCTTGAGGCAGAATTCAAATTCAGGTCTCCCTGTCACTCTACTGTGACTCTTAGAGTTGGATTACAAAGGAATGGATAGAAGTTTCAGGGATGAAATAGGAACATGCAAAGAGAAATACAGATATGCCTGGATATTTCCAGTGTTGGATGGGAGGATATCTCTCTCCCAAGATACAAGTGAAGATTCCCATTCTGTCTGGGCATTCAAGTACTAAATTTAACCATAGTATTTGAAGGCTTATTCCTGGATTATTATGAAGGCAAAATGAAAAAAAAAACTTTATTCTGCTCAGAGGTAGTGGATCCCAATAATAATAAACTCTTCCAGACAGCAAATTAGAATATTTTCACACACAAAGTGAGATTTGAACTATTTTATTATAGTGTAAGGGCTGAAGTTAGAAATCCTTCTCTCCTTCCACTAGAATATAATATTACTTGCGTGGCTTTTGGAGCACTGGGCTGCTTGTTGGAGGACTGCTTATTCAGCACTTGCATGTTAGATGAAAAGAATGAAGTAAAGTGAGGGTAGGAGGGAGAATAAATTGAAGCTTATCTCTATTAGTTTCTTTTATCCTTTCTTAGAACCCTTACAGTAGGGACTATGAAGGCGGCTAAGTTAGGAGAGAGATTTATGTGCTAAATAAAGTACTTTGAAGTGCACCTTAGGGAGGCATTATGGGCCATTGGAAAGAGCCCTGAATTTAGGGTCAGAAGACCTGGCTCTGACCCCTATTTGACTCCAGGCAAGGAACAGATTCATTTTTCCAAACTTGAGTTATAGGCTTCAAGAATCGTTGTTATGTCATAAGATCATAAATCAAGACTAAGTTCATTTAGAACTGGAAGCCCAGGTATATAGATCTATGACCATATGATATAACAATGATTCTTAAGGTCTCCATGTTTTTCCATATCTACAAAAGACTGGATTCTTTCCATAACATATACAAATCCTCCTGGGACATGCACATGCCTGGGCTAAAAAAAAGTAGGCATGTCTTAAATCATAGGGTTGTATCTCTAGAAATGGAAGGGACCAAAGAGGTAATTTCAATCCAACTCCCTCGTTTTACAGATGAGGAAACTGAGGCCCACAGAGATTAAAAAGCTGGCCGAACATCACATAGATAATTAAATATCAGAAGTGGGTTTTGCAAACTCTGGTTCTCCATCTCTTCATCTTATCACACTTCCTCCGTCAATATTCACATTTACAGTGTAGGCAGAAGCAACCAAAAATCTTGTTAAAGTGTCTGAATTAATTAATTGAATAAATTGGTTAGTGCAGGTACTGTCTTAAAGACGTAAGTTTGTTGGGAAACCAAATTTCCCATCTCCAGTGGAAATATAAAGAAACCTGGCTATTTCCAGATGCCTTAGCAATGAGATTGTTGTGGTCTGCAAAATGGCGAGTGAGTTTTGACAGGGAGAGTGAGCTGGAAGAGATGTACTGTTCTTGTCTATTTTTTTTTTTTTTTTTTTTTTTTAGCCAAAAGTTGGATTGGCCCCATTTGGAAAGAAAACATCCAATAGTATCAAGGTAGGAACGTCTCAGCTTTGTGTTTGCTAATTAGGGATTTGTTCAAACCTTCCTCCTTCTGGTCTGGCATTCTTTACCTAACAATGTATATTTTTTTTCATTTCAAAATAGTGAATTCCCTTATGTAATTTCCTTTTCTTTTCTGCTCTGGCAACACAGTGCTTTTGAAAGATACCTGTGTGATGGGGGGGGGAGAGAGAAGGGGAAGGAAGGAGGAGAAGGAGAGGGGGAAAAGGGGAGGGAGAGGGGGAGAAAGAGGGAAGCAAAGAGGGAAGGGGAGGAGAAAGGGGGAGGGGGAAGGGAGAGGGAGAGAGATAGCAAACAGAAAGAAAGTGATCAAAGAAAAATAAATCAAGAGAGTGAAATAAGTGCACAGGTGCAGACACACACACACACACACACACACACACACACACACACAATCTCCATGTCTATAAAAGAACTTCTGAATTGCTCTGATATCAGCTATTTATAGTCAGATATACAAATGTCAGTTCAATGAATCATCTGTACTTCCCCCCCCCCCCCCAGCCGTTTCTTTGGGATTATGTTTGCAGTACTAGATCTTGTGTATTTTGAAGATTGATCTGTGGAGAATTAGATTGGACCATGTATTTATCATGTAAATATTTTTCCTCGTTTTGCTTACTTTTCTCTGAATCACGTCATATAACTCTTCAAATTTCTCTGAATTCTTCATATTCCCCATTCCTTACAGTACTTTAATATTTATCCATCATATCACACTTTTCTCACCAATACCCCAATTGATATCCTCTCTTTGTTATAGGAAAAAGTGGTTACATTGGTACATGTGATAGATATTTTCCCTCAGTCTTTGACTTCTTTGGAATATATGCCTAGTTACTAGGTCAAAGGGTATGCTCAGTTAGATGATGACTTTTGAGTTTCAAATTGCTTTCTAAAATGGAACAATTTAAAGTTCTACCAACAGTGTATTAAGATGCCTGAACTTAGACAACCTCCAATGTTTGCCAATTTCAAGTTTTTTTCTTTCTTTTTTCTTTCTTTCTTTCTTCCTTCCTTTCTTTCTTTCTTTCTTCCTTCCTTTCTTTCTTTCTTTCTTTCTTTCTTTCTTTCTTTCTTTCTTTCTTTCTTTCTTTCACACAGCTAGGGAATGTTAAGTGTCTGAGGCCAGATTTGAACTCAGGTCCTCCTGACTTCAAGGCTGGTGCTTTATCCACTCTGCCACCAAGCTGCCCCTTTTCTCATTTTTTCTTTGCCAAGTTGATAAATATAAGGTAAAACTTGTCTTTTGAAATTCACATTTCATCCATTATTATTTGATTGATTGATCATTGCTTTTATTTCTTCTTTTCAAAGATGCTTTTTAATATCCTTTGACACTATATCTATTTGGGAATGGCTCTTGTTTTAACATGTTTTTATCAATTAGATATCTAAATCTTAGTTATCAAACTTCAATCAAAGATCTTTGTTTAGATTTTCCCCTTTTAATGGAATTTTTTCTAATTCTGGTTACATTGATTTTGATTGTACAAAAGCTTTTCAATTGTATGAATCAAAAATTTCCATTTTTCTTTTATGATGGTATCTATCCTTATTTAGTTAAGAATTATTTTTCCGGCCATAGTTATGAAAACGATCTTTCCATTCTCCCCTCTTTATTCTGTGATATTTTAACTTTGCATGCCTTAGTTTCATCTGTAAAATAAAATGTTTGAACCCAGTAGACTCTAGATCCTTTCCATCTTAAAATGTATGATTCTATGAACCTTAAAATTATTCAAATGAATTATGTATTAATTTGGAGCTTATTAGGGCATATGGTATAAAATATTGGCTAACACCAAATTTCTTCTAGATTGCTTTCCAGTTATATCTGTTGTACTTTCCAAAGGTTCCTGGTCACTTAAAAAAGAATTTTCTCACATTTAGAGCTATTCAAAAGTTCTTGTCAAAGGAAGGGTTTAAATAAAGCCTCTATAAACACTTAGGATTTTTTTTTGTGGGGTGGAGTAGGAGTAGGTGAATTCTGCCCAAAATGATCTCTGAAATCCCTTACAATGCTAAATTTCTGTGATTCATCTGTGATTTAAGTGATTCAGTAAAGACTACAGGACTATGAAAGTGTTGTTTAGCCTCCTACATGATGTGATGCAAAGAGTAATAAATAGAAAGATCCATTCTCAAATTAGAGAAGAAAAAAAAAATTACCCTACTAATCTGAGATAGCTTGTAAATCACAACCCCAGAGACTAATTTGACTAATTGTTTTGGGAGAGAGAATTGTTGCCTCTAGGTAAATGTTCCTGAGAAGGATACTATATTAATCCAGGGCCTTTTCCTAGAATGCAGATAAGTTTATAAAAATCACTGTGAAAACAGATACTTTTTCTAATAAGAGAAAAAGAGAACTTTGGTTACAGAGGTAAGAAGTTTAAGTTTTTGATTATATGACCCTATTGAAGGAGGGTAGGTCTATTACTGAGAGATGTTGAGGGTGCCTTTGAGAAGACTAAAGGGTATACTGGATGAGGAAAATGAGAGGATAATTAAAAATGACTTTGAAGTTGTACCCAGATCTGATCTACCTTAATATCTCAGTACTGATAATGCCTGATGGGATTTAGCTCCAGTGAGGCCCATTCTGGATGTTGTGTGCTCTCCTGGAGGCCAGGGACTACATTGCCTGATTATTTCCCTACAGTGACTTGCCCAGCAGGAGATGCAGTTCAGCACTTTCAGGTAATAGTGATAATGGCCCCTTAATCTAATTTAGGTTCTCATCACTTCTCAGTTGGACTATTATAATAGCCTTCTAATTAAGTGGCTTGACTGCTTTCATTCCCTCCCCTAATTCATTCTTCTTTTATTCACCTGCAAGACTAAATTTCCGAAGGCCCAGGCCTTCCACCTTACCCAGTTCTTCTACTCAAAAACCTTCAGTAGTTTCCTTTTGTCTCTGATTCACTAAAAGTTTTTTAACTCAACACAATTTGAATATAGCCTACATTTCCAGACTTATTTCACATTATTTCACTTCAAATACTTTATGTTCCAACTAAACTTAACCTGTTCAGTGTTTTCTGAACTGGACTGTGCTATTTCCCCACTCCATGAAAGCAATTAAACTACTCAGCTTTATCTTTCAGCTGGATGGTACAGGCACTGGTATCAAAATGAAATAGAAATGGATCCCTGTCAGCTGCAGATTGACTTAGAAAACTACAAATTAATATTATTTAAGCTTTATTATATTTTGTGTTTATTTTGTAAACATCGCCCAGTTGCATTTTCATTTTATTCTTGCCTTACTTGGGAGTTTTGCAGTCATTTGTAGTCCAGGATATGCATTTGACCCCAGAGGGTGAAAGTCATCTTTTCTCAAGGTCACTCGGAAGGTTAGATACAACATGGATTTGAACCTATCTCCTTGCAGGCAATCAAGTGGGTATAATGCAATGATGTCAAACTCAATTAGAAAGAGGGGCCTCTAATCCATATATAAAAGTCCCTTCAGACTTCAAATTGATTTATTTTAAAAATGTGATATTATTACCTTTTGTTTTCATTTTTTTCATTAAATATCATCCAATTACATTTTTTTCCATCCAATTGCATTTTAATCTGATTGGGAGGAAAGCTAAGAAATGGGTCCACCTATATATGACACCTCTGCTACAATAGATGAGTGTTGGACTTACAACCAAGAATACTTACATTCAAATCCAGCCTCAGACACTTAGTTATATAACTATACAAGTTACTTAACTTCAATCAGCCTTCGTTTTTCTTCTCTGAAATTAGAGGATAAAAATGGCATCTACTCCACAAGGTGATTGTAAAGATCAAATGTATAAAATATGTTGTAAGTTTTAAAACTCTGTAAATGTTGACTATTATTGTAATTAATATTATTTAAATTATTATTATTATTTAAAAATATTTCACCAGTTTCCTTCTTCACCTTAGTTTTCTTGATCCCGCCAATTAAAAGTTTGCTCTTCCTCTTTTAAGTTTTCTAGAGCACTTTATACAGATCTTTCTTCTGGTCCTTTCTCTCCATGTCATCTATTATACTTGCCTGTGTACTTTAGTCAACCAATAAGCATTTATTAAGAATTTACTATGGGCCAGACATAGTGGTAAGGATTAGATACAAAGAAAGACAAAAAGAGGCTCTATAGTTCCTGCCCTTAAGGCACTAAAATTCTAATGATGGATACAACAGGTAATAGACAGTATACATTTAAGTACATATAATATGTACTGTCTATATCCAGCAGAATTTAATCTTTTTTAAGAGAACTTTTCATCTGCAGTGCCATAGCATTGTCAGCTCTTAACTTTTGTTGAATGGAATAGAAATGATCTCAGAAAATCTACCATGGTAATTGAGACATAGGCTAATTCCATCCTGGGGTAATTGATGGTTTGGGAAATGGGGGTGAGGGAAGTAAGAATAAAGAGAAGCAGGGAAGCAACTGGGGAAACTCACTGTTGTAGGCTATTAATCACTAATTGCAGAATGACTTTATTATACAGCACTCATAAAATATCACTTGAGGTTTTATAGCCAATTCTTGCTTTAAGAAAACAATTCCTTGTGTCAAAATGACTATTAAATTAAGTAATTCCACATTAAATGTTCTAGGGAGTTGGGGATAATTTATGATGTTCTGTAATGAGGAAGAATCATTTCTTTCTGGATGCTCACCAGAATATACCTATGGACTCAGAATCAACCAGTGTGACCTTGGGGAGGGGTGAACAAGAGGAGAACAATTAGCATTTCTGGGCATCTATGTGATCATAATTATTATTGTCCACTCAGACTGTCCTGCTACTTATCGCCATATATTTTTTCTTTTTTCCTCTCTTTCATGTTTTTATTCCTTTCTTTGTTCCTTCCTTCCTTTCTTTTTTATTTCATTCATTTTTTCTTTTTCCCTTTCTCTTTCTTCTTCCTCCCTCCTTTTCTTTTCACTCTTTTCCTTTCTTTCCCTCCATCCTTTCTTCTCTCCCTCTCTCTGTTCCTCCTTCCTTCCTTCCTTCCTTCCTTCCTTCCTTCCTTCCTTCCTTCCTTCCTTCTTCCCATTCCTTCCTTATCCCTCATGTCTTTCTCACTTTAACAGAGTGTTTTTGCTTTTCAGGGACTGCTTTTTCACCTGATGAATTTATCAGGAGTGGGTTACGGAGTTGGGTTCTGGAGTGGTCTAAATATTTGTTGCTTCAATTCAGCAACTTAAGTCCTTTAATAATCTCTCACATTTATAGAAGCCCTCAAGATTTACAGAGCACTCTCCTCAATATGAGATAGGTAGTGCAAGTATTATTATTCTTATTTTACTGAAGAGGAAACTAAGGCCCAGTGATATTACACGAGTTAACCAGCATTACATATCTAGTCTTGGATCTGGAATTCAGATCTAATTCTGTCATGCCTCCAGGTCCAGGATTCATTCTATTATATCCCACTTCCTTCAATCAGAAAAAGCAAATACACTTTGACCATTGACTATGTTCAATGACTACTGATGAGAATGTTAAAAGGCATAATAAAATCTTGTTGACTTGACTTTTTATTTTTAGTATTGTTTTTCACAAGCTGAAGGAGATGAGATTCATACTACCAGAAAATTAAACCAAAATTTTGGGACAGACAATAATAAAGGATATTAGTTTAGGACATGGAGACCTTCTTCCAGATAAGGCATGTAAATTCCTTCTCAGTTCTTCTTGGCATACATATTATTGTCTCACTGGAAAACTCCCTTGTCCTCTTAGATCCTACGTGGCATTTCCCAAATTTCAGGTTTTCAAGTTCATAGTTAAACAACAGTTTAAATATATTAGAAAGAGCGTAATAGAATTAAGGAAATGTATTAAGAATAGATACTCCCATAACACCCCAGTGAGTCAGTTCTACTTATCCTAATGCTCCAGGATGGAAAGTTGTGAGTCTAATCTCTCCCTCTTTGCTGAGTTTGTTACCCTAGGAAAGTTGAGAGGAGAAGGGATAGGGAATCAGGCAAACTTTTATGTCTTTCAGGGCTGAAAGAGAGGCTGTTAATAAGCAAACTTCCATTAGAAATTGGTGATCAGTCATACCAGGATGATCACAGTTCCTCTGACAATAGATAAGTATCAACCTGAGTGTGGGACTTTTTCACTTGACCTTATCTGCTATAGGAATGCTGGTCCCTTGAGTTGCATATGCTATGACTGTTTATATGTACCAGACAGGAACTAACAGCTTTGTCTGTCATCCATCAGGATGAGTGGGATTGATTACTTACTACAGAGTCCTAGGCCAGTGGAAGGGAATGATACCCAGAGAAGCATCTCTCCTAGTCCATCTATCCCAATTGCTTCCATTCTTGTACTCTATAACATATCCACAGTCAATCTGCCCAAGATTATGATGGCACCAAACCCATCCAGAAAATGTCCCACTTTAAGCAGTCTTTGGACACATTATTCCCTACAAAACATTAACATTTGAAAGAACCTTTACAGAGGGGAAACCATTCTCAAATAGAGAGAGTGACTTATCCACAGTCATATTTTATTAAGGGAAAGAGGAAACTGAAGCAGAGAGTGCTTAAGTGATTTGTCTAGTGTCACATAGTTACTAAGTGTCTGACAGGGGATTAGAATTTATACCTTCCTAACTTCAGGTCTAACATTCTATCCACTGAACCACCTAGCTACCTATTAGAAAGAGAAATAACCCAGGGAATAATAAAAATAGCAACAGTAAAAATAATATTAGCTAATACTTACATAACTCTTTAAGGTTTGCAAATTTCTTCACATATATTGGCACTTTTGATTCTCACAACAATGCTGTGAGATAGGTAGGTGCTATCCCTATTGTACAGATGAGGAAACTGAGTGTGAGAGACATCAAATAACTTGCAGTCACACAGCTAAATGAATAAGTATCCAAGGCAGGATTTTTATCTACATCTTCCTATTTCCCAAGAACTCTTTAGTTATTTGGCATCTCTTAGATATCTATAAGGAGATTTGGGTTCAGGTCTGTGTTGTGTCAGTCTACCTGACCTCGAGCAAGGAAATGCCTTTCTCTAGGTCTCATTTGCCTCATCTGTAAAATGAGAAATTTGAATTAGAAAGTCTAAATTTTTTCTAACTCTAATAATTTTATTTTTATTTATAAATTTAATAAAATTTTCAGCAATTGAAAATTTGTTACTCAGAAGTGTGGATGTAGGGTGTTGTTTAAAAGGGTAAAGGCATCCTGGTTCAGCAACACTTATGAATTATCATGGAAAAATGGAGATTGGATAGGGAGCAACCTGAAAGAGTAAGTTTTCCTTTCTATATCTCAGAAAAAAACTTTTGTTGTTTTTCAGTTGATTAGTCTTGTCTGATTCTTCATGTGGACCAACTATCCATGGGTTTTTCTTGGCAAGGATACTGGAGTAGTTTACCATTTCTCCAGTGGATCTACTGTATCCTTTTGTTAGATAATCAGAGGTTAAGTGATTTTCCCAGTCACACAGGTAGAAATTGTCTAAGTTTGGTCTTCTTGTCTCCAGGTTCTAGTGCTCTATCCACTGAAGCACCAACTGCTGACTCTTTGTAATGCCATTGAGGTTTTCCTTGGCAAAGATACCGCAATGGTTTGCTATTTTCTTTACAGATGAGGAACAAGGCAAATGGGGTTAAAGGAGAGGGTCACACTGCTGTTGAGTGTTTGAGGTTGTATTTGAACTCAGGAAAATAAGTCTTCCTGATTCCTGGCCCAATGCTCTCTCAGAAAAACTAACCAGTGACAATTTGATTATATCTTTGAAATGAGAAGCCAGGCCACTTACAAAGAAGTTTATGTCAATCAAGCATACCTTTATTTCCATATTTCAGATGCACTTTGTACTTCTCCTAGAGGGAATGTGTTTTGCTAAAAGCTTGAGATGCCAGTCTAAACTCAGTACATCCGAGGCAGATGCATTTGAAGAGATGGAGGGGAAGAGATTTTATTTACTCAATTTTTAATCTCTTCTTCCTCCCTCCCTTTCATCCAACTACTCCAAAATTACCCTGACTTATAAAAAAAGAATGCACAAACCGAAATGGAAACAGTTTATAAAGTTTGAAAAGTTACTACTGCTAAACCTGAATCAGGCTACTTATTTAAGTGCCTCCAATTTCCTGAGATCAGAGGAGCCAGATGGATCCTGATGTTTCCATCTGATTGGTGGGAAGAGGCCTTTGAAGAAATGTTGCGTACTCCAGAAACTGGATCTCTGTATTTGTTATGATTAATTCTCATTCATAGGATGAGCAATAGAGCAGTCTGTAGCTGATATCCTGTGACTAGCACTCAACTAAGGCATGCAGATAAGAATAAGCCCCACTTGCCAGACTCTAACTAAGCAAATTTTGTTAGTATGCACACTCTGTCATTCCCATTCTCTACCACTTGTTAGTAGAAACCTTTGATAGTGTGACCTTTCTGAGGAATATCAAGGAGGAAATTTGGGGAAGTGGGGCTTAGAACCAGAGAGTCTAGACAAGGTAAAGTGCATGATGCAAAGCTGAACCTAAAGGCAGTGCAATTTAGACGAAATTTAGTACTGCTACTACTACTCCTATCATGTCTTTAGGCCATTTATTGAACCTATATGGATCTCAATGTCCTTCTATCATTAAAATAAAGGAGTTGACTAGGTTGATTTCTAAGGTTCTTTCTGGCTCTTGGATGGGATTAAGTAAGTCTTTTCAGAGGAGGCCAGATGGTAGAGCAGAATTAGAAATGGGTTGGAGCCAGGGGATTGGAACTTGAGTGCCATCTTGAACACTTTGTAACCTATGTGACCTCAATCAAGTTGTCCCATTGTATATGCATGTGTATTTATCTACCTATCTTTCTAAATAGATAGATAGATATATACATGGGAAAATCATTTCTCTCTGCCTAAGTTTCCTCAATTATAGAAAAATATAAGAGAATAATAATAGCACCTGCTTCAAAGGTTATTATGAAGACCAAGGAGATAACATTTGTAAAGAAATTAGCACAATTCCTGACAACAGAGTAATAATCAATTATTAGTACTTAATTATTAAGCATAGTAATACTTAATTCTTGATGCTTAATAAATGTTTATTCTTCCTTCAAAGTCATATAGCCAATGTTTCAGAGGTAAGAATTTGTACCTACATCTTAGTTCCAAGCTCAGCTTTCAATCCAATATACACTGTAGTTGTTTAGTCATTTCTGACTCTCTGTGACCTTATTTGGCATTTTCTTAGCAAAGATACTGGGTGATTTGTTATTTCCTTCTCTCACTCAATGATGATGAACTGAGACAAACAGGGTTAAATTACTTGCCGATGGTCATAGAGCTGATACATGTTTGGGGCTAGATTTGAATTTATAAATATGTCTTCTTGATTCCAAAGTCAGTGATCCAACTACTGTGCCACTTCACTGCCATATATATTTCCCCTCTGCACAGTCCATTCTTTGTACAACAACAAAAACATTTGAGTGAATAGGTGGGGAGAGGGAAAGGCCTTCTGCATGAACTTATTTCAGCTAGTATGGCTGTATGTGAAATGTCACCCATTCAAATCTCCTATCTCTGAAGAGAAGAAAAAGAAGTTTTCTCCTCTTTGGAGCTAAATTTAGTCATTATTATTATTATTATTATACAGAATTTTTTTAGAGTTTATTATTCTTTCCATTGACACTTTGTGATAACTTTATTGTTTTTGCTTAGTATTCTCTGCATCAATTAACAGAAATCTCACTGTCTCTGAATTCTTTTTCCCTTGTTGTAATGTAGCAATATTCCATTAAACTCAGAAACTACAATTGTTTTATCTAATACCTAATCAAAGGTTAATTATTTTATTTTCAGATGCTTTCTGCCACAAAAAGTGCTACTGTGAATATATTGATATAATTTTCTCTTTGACCTTCCAATGCTCATCATTAGAATTTCTTAGTAAAAGGCCACAGACATTTTAGTGATTTTCTTAGCTTAATTTCAAATTCCTTCCTAGAACTGTCAAATCAATTCATAGCTCCACCATTAGTGGGTTAATGTGATTATGTTTCTATAGCTCCTTCAATATTTTTTTGCCAATTTTCTGCATGCTCAGTGAAACTTTTGAGTTGTTTTCATTTGCATTTTTCAAATTATTAATGATTTGTGGCATTCATTGGTTGTTAATAGATCTTAATTTTCATCTATATTTCATTAAATATTTCCCAATTACATGTAAAAATGTTTAACAGTCACTTTTAAAAAAATTTGAATTCTAAATTTTCTTTTTCCTCCCTCACCCCTTGAGAAGGCAAACTGTTATATCAATTATACATTGAAATCATGTAAAATATATTTCCATATGAGCTATGTAGCAAAAGAAAACACAAAAGTCCCCCAGGAAAATTAAAGTTTAAAAAAATTATACTTCAATTTGCACTCCCAGGGTTCATCATTTCTCCTTCTACATCATGGGTCCTTTGGAATTAGGCATGACATTCTTTTTTTTAAAATTAAAACTCTTTATTTTAAAAACATATACATAGATAATTTCAACATTCATCCTTGCAAAACCTTGTGTTCCAATTTTTTTCTCCCTCCCTTTCCCCCACTCCTTCCCCAAGTCATCAAGTAATCTGTTACGTGTTAAACATATACAATTCTTCTATACATATTTCCACTAACATCATGTTACGCAAGAAAAATCAGAACAAAAAGGGGAAAATGAGAAAGTAAATAAAATTCAAGCAACAACAACAAAAAGTGAAAATACTATGTTGTGATCCACACCTAGTCGCCACAGTCCTCTCTCTGGGTGTAAATGGCTCTCTCTATCACAAGTCTGTTGGAACTGGCCTGAATCAATTCAACTGCTGAAAAGAGCCATATCTATCAGAATTGATTATTCCATAATCCTGTTGCTGTCTACCATGTTCTCTTGGTTCTACTTACTTCATTTAGCATCAATCCATGTAAGTCTCTCCAGGTCTTTCTGAAACCCCCCTGCTGATGGTCTTTTATAGAACAATAATATTCCATAACATTCATATACCATAACTTATTCAGCCATTCTCCAACTGATGGGCATTTACTCATTTTCCAGTTTCTAGCCACTACAAAAAGGGATGCCACAAACATTTTTGCACACATGGGTCCCTTTCCCTCCTTTAAGATCTCTTTGGAATGTAAGTCCAATAGACACACTGCTGGGTCAAAGGGTATGCACAGTTTGATAACTTTTTGAGCATAGTTCCATATTGCTCTTTATAATGGTTGAATTAGTTCACAACTCCACCAACAATGTATTAGTGAAGCATGACTTATTCTTGATAAAGGCTTTGTTTGCTTCATTTTCTAGATATCTATTAACTAGTGTTTTTTAATCTGTTCTAGATCCCCTTCCCTACCATGAACAACAAATCAGAGTCAAACTCATTGGTCTCTAGTTTGCATTTTCTGTTTTTACTTCTATTTTGAATATTGCTTTCTCATTCCTGTATATCTCTCTCATTTTCCATGATTATCAAAAGATCATTAGATAGTGTCACAAAAACCACATTCACTAATCTTTTCAATTTTCGGGGGCTATAGTTCATCTGAGCCTGGTGTCTTGAACACATCAAGAGCACACACATATTCTTTACTTACTCGATTCCTATCTTGGATATTAACCTCCTATTAGCTATTTTTGGCTTATTCTTTCCATTCCTACCCTATTTCTCCTTGGCAGAGAGAGCAGGCAAAAAAGGGGGGTTTCATAACCCTGCGTTCTCTCTGTCATTGGTTATCATAATCTTATCCTCCTGAGCAGTTGTCCTATTACTTCTTCGACTATGCTCTATTTCTTAATATAGCTAAAAATAACACCCTTTGTGTTGTCTTTAACCTTCCTTTCCAGCAGCAGCTTATTCTGAGCATTAGTTCTCTTGGCACAATTCTTATGAATCAATGCCACACTTTTGTATTTATCTTTCTCTACTTGCCATTATAACCATTATTTGAATATGATTTTTAAAAAGTCTATTTAAGTCCCCTCATTTTGAATAGAGTACAATTCTTGAGACCTCCTGGACTGACATTCTTGTTAAATTTTATTCTATGGGATCTTGCCTATTGCTTGTCTAAATCCTTGGAAATCTTGCTTACATGACAGACTTTTCTGTTTTCCTCTACTTCTCTATTACAAATACTAAGATAGATTAGATAACTTAATTCTCTCAATAGGCTGATGAATTTAAATGACATGCTTAGATGAACTATATCTTTGAAACCAGAAAGATTTCATAGAGGTGACTCTTGAGCCACTATTCCATTCCTGCATTTTCTCTCATGAACATATCTGCCCAATAGACAGTGTCTCCACTCCGCCTTTTCTCCTTAAGCTTCTGCCTATCCTACTTATTTTGAAAAATACAAATTTTCCTTAAGTCATATTCTTGTCATGGTTGCCATCCTTCCACATTTCAGTGATACCAGTGAGATTAAATGTGCCCTCTTATGATGGCATCTCTAGTTCACTTCGCTTATTCTGAGGAAGCAGTGTCCTATCACATAGGGTACAGCCTTTTAATCTATAGGTTGTGTATTTGGATATAAACATATCATGGATTGGTTGCTGGATTTTCTCTAAAATTTTGTTTCTTGTGAATTGCTTCTATTTCTACTGCTGTTCTTCCTAGATTATAATTATACTAGATACTATATATTATATTAACAAGAAAAATACATTATTACCTATGGTCCAGGTGTCATGCTGTCATTCTTTTTTATTTTCCTATTTTTATACTTATCTTTATTTTTAAGGTCTAGGGAATTTTCTTACATAATTTGGAGGATACAGGGACCTTCTTACAGTTCTTTTACCTTTTCCTATAATAGAGAGTCCAATCTGTTTTGTTCACACATACACATTACTTAACACTAGCCAAAAAAATTAAAAAAACAAAACAAAACAAAGCAACAAACCACATTACACTCTTTCAATTTACTAGTAACCCTCTTTCCTCTATGCTTTCCTATAGTCCCTGGTTACTGCATTCATTTTTACTTGCTACTTCTGCTAGCTAATTGGCAATAACCAGAATATGTGTACACATGCATGTACTATCCTGTCTCAATGAACTTGAATGTCTTTTTGTGAGAGGATACTATCGCTACATGTTGAGTCCCTCCAGAGCATTAAAATAACCTTCAAAGATTGGTAGTTATTTGGCTGATCTCAGTCAAAACCTTAATTCAAACAGTAACCTGCCTTCAGTGGATATTTGTGAGAAGTTTTTAATTAGAAATACAACTTGTAGATTTCCTTCTTCCTTTGTCATCTGTCTTCTCAGAACAATCAGACTTCAGATAATATTTATGTGCATGTTATCTTTTTGCTTTCTCAGCATCTTTGTGCAAAATCTAGTTTCTCAATGTGACTTTTAAAATTTGGACTGCAGAATTGTGTGCTAGATCAGATCTGTCCAAGATAGAATAGAAGGGGTCTATCCTTTCTCTTGTTCTGGGTAAAATCCATCCTTTAATGTTATCTGTGACCATATTATCTTTTTTGGGCTACCATGTTATTCTGCTTACTCTTAGTGAGTTTGTAGTTAACTTCTTTGTCCAATATTCAAAGCATATCATAATCTGGTCTTTTCCTACTTCTCCAGTTTTCCTGCATGTGACTCTGCTATATACACTGATGTTTGATTTACTTGTTACATATACATATAAATGCATATGCATATTACATATGGACATATCATACCATCGCCTGTATTGATGACTTTGCACTGCCTGCTCCCTATTCTTTCCTTTCTGTGACTAGAATCCTCTCCCTCCTCACCTCTGCTTCTTATTTCCTTTAAAAGTCAGCTAAATATCTGTTTCCAAAGAAGAAAAATGATGGCATCTGAATATAGACCAAATCCATATTCCTTTCTTTTTCTTTCCTTTTTTCTTTCTTCCTTTTTCCCTCCCTCTTTCCTTCTCTGTCTCCCCTCTTTCCCCCCTCTCTTTCTTTCTCTCCCTCTTCCCACCTTTTTCTCTTCTTTTGTTCTTTTATTTCTGTTTTCTTCTACAAAATGACTTATGTGGTAGTGTTTTGTTATTTTATATGTATAACCTATATCAGATTGTTTATTGTCTCAGGGAGAGGAGAGGGGACGGATAGAATGAGGGATACAATTTAAAACTCAAAACTTTAATGAAAGATCAAATGTTATAAATTGTTTAATAAGTAGGATAATATAAACTGTTATTTAAAAAAAACCTTAGCTTAAGTCCTTCTTAATTCATGAAAACTTTCTGGATCCCTAAACTTCTATGCTTCCCACCCCCAGACTATTTTGTATTCATTTCATATATATTGTACATATTATTTATATACATCTGTTTTCTCTCTTTCCCTGTCCTGTTAGAATAAAGTTCCATCAAGGTACAGTTTGTTTTAGTTTTGTCTTTGCATCCCCAGTACTTTCTTAACCAGTGTCTGATGCAAAGTAGATCCTTAATAAATACTTTTTTGATTGATTGATAAATACAAATTAGATCATATTTCAAAAATGTTTATCCTACATCTAGCAATTATATAGTTTCTAAACCCAAATGTAGAAATAATAGCATCAATAAAGTATTTTTGTTAAGAAAATGCTTAGATTCAAGGTTTACTATTTATCCCTTTTAAATTCCCTGTTGTAAATGTCTACTATTCCAGATCTTTTCATATATTAATTCTGTTACCAAATAATCAATTATTTTCAGATTTTTGTCAGCCAAAATTTTGATGTATGCCATCTGTGACTTCTTTCAAGTTACTGGCAAGAATTTTGAAAAATTAAACTAATAACTGAGCTCCATGGTACTCCACTAGAGACTTCCTCCTAATTGATGTTAACATCAATTTCTTAGCCAATTCAATCATGTTATTCAAGAAACATTTACTAAGCATTAACTATATACAGCACATTATATAAAGTATTTATGCAAATATTTAAAATAGAATTTTATCTTCTATTGGAAGAGAGGGGAAATCAACATTCTTTGGGTAAATAAGTAGAACAATTACTAATCCAGATGCAACAATATTTACTAATTCTGATTAGAATCAAGAGTGTTATTATGCTTCTTAGTATTTCGTAATGTTTCAAAGAGGGCTAGAAACATATTATATGGTCATTGTACTTCTTGTTGATTGTGTCAGATTTTTATTTAGCTGCCTAGTGACTTTTCCAGGGTCATGTGGCTAGTATATATTAGTCTGGTCTAGATAGAGGAAATTGTTTTACTTTTGAGAGTTTCTCTCTCACAGGTCCTTCCTGAATACTTTGGTTCTAATGAATTTCTCCTACTCATTCACACAATAGTGGCCACCCTGAGGTCAGCCAAAACCACTCTTTGCATCTTTTTCTAAAGCAAATATAAACTTAAGAGCAAATTAATCTTCAAGAGCTAGACATTAACTCCAGGTAATTCTCTGTTATTCATTTCAGTAGGGGAGGAGAGACTTTGAAAAACCAGCCCTCTTTTATTTAATATATATTATTATACTGCACCACTTGATAGAATGATCATTATTATTGGGCATAATAGTGGTCTGTTTACATCTTATGGCCTCTGTAAGTTCTCCTTCTGTTGCTTTTTCCCCCAATCCTATTTTTCAGGGGGATTTGATAGTCTTGATATCTAGCCAGAGCTTCAAAGGCATTCTGGTCAAAGGCATTTATTTAAGACATGAGTCACCACATATCAAACATATCACATTCCTCCTTACCCAAATAACAGGGGGCAGGAAGGTGGAAATCCCTGCTCTATCTAGCCTCCTCCCCTTCCTGATTAACAAGGGCAAATTCCTAATATTTCCTGCTCTATGACAGGCATTGTTGATGAGATATTATTGCTTTCAGTTATGCTGTGGGCCTCAGCAATGCTTTGTGTTTCTCACTTGAGTAGAAGCATATGACACATGGCTCAAGCCTAAATAAAGAGGGACTTTCAAGCTCATTTCTCTGATTTAATAACTGAGTAAACCAAGGTTCAAAAAAGGAACTAAGTGGTCAAGCAAGAATGATAACCCATGTCCTTTTCATTCTAAATCTATTCTTTTCACTACCTTTACAGTAGTGTGACCTGAGCTTATATAAACACAACCAATTTCCCCTAAACCTTTTGAGAGTGAAGGGGGAAGGATAGGGTGCTGATATTCACAGCAAACAACAGGACTCACCCTGGGTGATTAAACAGGATACTATCTTTGGAAAAATCCGACAAGATGTTTCCATGTTTGTTAAACAAGAACCATTTGTTTAGCTCAGGAGCATCTGTTGAATAAAAAGAGATATCTGATGTGCAGTTTGCTCATTGGAAATTAACAAACCCTGTAAAAATGGTAATTTGTCAGCAGTTATATGAGGCAGAATTCATTCTCTGTGAGAGAACAAATTGGAACTTCCTCCCCTGGTCTTCCAGAATACCCCAGAGCCAATTGAACAGAATGAGTTTAGTATAATTCCTTGATCATTAACAAGAGCATGCATGAGATGACTGGAGGAAGCAAGAAAGTAAGTGTCCTGTCAGGCAAATTGCAGGTTCTTGGAGGACGTACCCTGGACCCAATTTATTTGCATAACTTTTCTCCTCTGGGAATAGGGGAAGAAGGTCAGCTGGCTGGTCGATTGGTGTGCTGTTTTCACATGTAATCATAAAAATCTGATCAGCCAGCTTGAGTCTTTTTTTGGTTCAGTGGAAAGAGTAGAACACTAGCTGAAGAGTCACAGACCCTCAATTCAAATCCCATGTTTGATACTATCTTGATCCCATGGGTCCAAGACTTAACTTTCTTGAATTTCAGTAACTTCATTTATGAAAATGAAGGGGCTAGACTGTGGTACTTTTTCCAGCTCTAAATCTTGTTTTTATAATGCTATGATTTATCTTACTCTCTCCCCCAACCCTTTTATTTCTTTCTTTTTTTATTTTTGAGGTTAAGAATAAGTAATGGTAAATGATGCAATAACTATACATATATTCGATTTCTTAAGTATTCTAACATAATTATCATATAGTGGATATCCTGCCATCTAGGGGAGGGGTGGGGAGTAGGGGGGAAAATTTGTAACATAAAGCTTTGTAAGGGTTAATGTTTAAGAATTACCCATACAAAAAAAAAAGAATTACCCATAAATATGTTTTGCAAATAAAAAGTATTAATAAATAATTATAAAAAAAGAATAAGTAATGGCAAATACAATACATGTTACAGCTGATACTGTCAGATTTAGTCAATGTTGATCAAAAGAAAATTGGGAAATTATCTTTTCTTGATCCATTTCTGTCCAAAACTTTTCCTTGTCACACAATGGTGTCATTGTCTAATATAGCTTTGTTTGTACCTTTTATTGATCCTCCATTGCCCACTGTATACCTGATCCTGAATGAGTCTTTAGTGAATCACAAATTGGAAAGGAAGATGATCTTTAAGTGACAACACTTCCCAGTTCCTTAATAATTCCAAGAAACTGGAAGATGAAAGTTGTAGACACAAGGGGTAGACTTGTCAATACATTTATATTTAAGTAGTATGCCAAGAAGATTGTTGATTGGCTTGAAACTAGTAGTTTGTTTTGCTAAATTGCAATTTATATTCTTTATTTAGGATTATTTTTGGAGGTGAAAAATGTTGTTTACTTGGGAATGTGGGAATTGGTGAAGACAATTCCCAATCACTAAATATGTAGGTTTCTCTTGGCTCTGGCTAAAAGCAAAGAGAATTAGCTAGCTATGTGTGGACACTTAGAAATTTGCTGTCTCATCTCTGCCCATTAGTACAGCTTGCAATTGCTCTTGCATACTTTCTGAATAAAAGAAATTAAAGAAGAAAAAAAGCCTATTAAATGATCCAGCCCTATCCCTGGCTGATTCAGAAATGTTCCCTAGAGAGAACTCCAAAGTATCTGGTCTAGTTTAATTTGAATAGTCCCAGAGTTCCACTACTTCCTTTGTGAATCCCTGCTATAGTCCAATAAATGTCCATTTGAATGATTTCTTGATATTCTGGTCAGAATGGGGCAGTGCCTTATTTGCTCTTAGGGATGCCAAATAAACTAACTGTGCCAGGCCTATAGGGAAGTAGATGTGATTGGTCAGTGATTATATTGCAATATAGGTCTTTGTGATATGTCCATTTATGTATAACTCATGAAACTGTGCAATTTATTACAGCAGAGAATGGCAAAAAGTTCTTTGTTGGGAGAGTTGGGAAACAGAAGACCCAAGTTCTAATCATGGTCCTGAGTTCAATGTGTAACCATGACCCAGTCTCTCTAATGGAGCTCATCCTAATAAAAACAGTGGTTTGTATCAGCTGATCCAAAATTCTACTTACCATAACTCTTAACATTATACGGTTCTGTGAAAGTGATATGGACACCAGAAATAGATGAAAAAGTGGTGGGAAGGTACTGAAATGGAACATCACATTTTTTTCCAAAACCAAATGATGATGATGAATTTGATGAGAATGATAATATTTATATAGAATTTACTATGTGCTGTTTAATATATATTGGATTATTTGCCATCTAGGGGTGAGGGTGAGGGGAAGGGCGGGAAAAAAATGGAACACAAGGTTATATAAGGGTGAGTGTTGAAAATTATCCATGCATATGTTTTGAATATAAAAAGCTTTAATAAAAAGCATTTAAAAGAATTTACTATGTGCTAAATACTTCAGATATATTTTCTCATTTGATTCTCATAACAACCCTGGGAGGTAGAAGCTATTATATCTCCATTTTACTGTTGAGGAAATTAAAGATAAATAGAGATTGAGTGACTTGCTTATGATCCCACAGCTGATAATTGTTTGAAGTCTCATTTGAACTTAGGACTTCGATTCTAGGCCTAGCAGTCTATCCTCTGTGCCATCTAGAGAAGGAGAAGGTACAGAAGGACAGATGCTCATTTTGCTCTCTCTGTCATTTGGACTTGGGGTTTGTACTTTGGAGAAATGATGTGCCCAGTGGCATATAAAGTGATAAGCCCTAAATGAGTGCATTTGGTATATATGAGCTTCATATAGCCTCTGTCCAAATACATTTCATCATTCCAAAAGGCAGGAACATTTTGCCAAAGATATTTTCCCTTGTCTAGGCCAGTGTGTGAAATTTGAAGCCAGGAGCAGTAGCACAGAGACTACCTAAGGATGGGTTCACAGGTGCTGAGTCTGCAGCATGTGTGTCTTGTACAGTTAGCTGTGTGGTAAAACCTAAGAGAGGAGCATTTTATGCAGGATACAATTAATGATGTTCCTATGCTAATTGGCAATATCCATTCATTTGATTAGAATGACCAGAGACAAATGGTTTCCCCTTCTGCACATTTTTAAATCTATGAATGCACCTTTTTCCTTTCTGTTTCCCCCCTCTAGAATTTTTATAAAAGATCGTTTTATATGTCCCCTTTCTGTGGCCTTTCTGTTTTCAGAATTACACACTGACATTTGTGCAGACCGTAATCTGTACCACAAAATCTAACACTTTATTACATCCTCCTTTGGAGTCATAGAATTTTAGCATCACAGAACCTTGGAATTTTAAGTTCTGGAGAAACCTCAAAGATCAGCTAAGGAACATGGGAAAGGAAACCAGTTCAGAGGGAGAAAGTTTCTTGCTGAAGGTCACATCCTGGTTTTTCTTGCAGGGATCCTTGATTCTGAGCTCTGGGAGACTTCAGAGGTCACCTTGCCCAACTGCCTTCCTTTGACATGTAAGGGGAATGCCAGCCAGGAAGGCTAAGTGATACTTAACAAAGGTCACCTAGATAGTAAGCAGCAGGGGCAGAATGGGAACCATTTTCTGATTCCAGAGGGAGTGTTCCTTCCAAAGCACTAGGACTGAGAAGCCATTGGTATACCCTATGCAAGCTTTAAAAATTGATGCTTTCTTCTTCTTTCCCTCTGCTGAGATGCCTCCACCCACCTCTCCTCCACTGCTATTGTGTTTGATAAATTGTGCCTGCTGTGTAGATGCTTTGAGTCTGATGAATGTGAAGTAATATGTGTGGGGAGTGTGTGGAAGTTCTAGATCTCTGTTTTTCTTGGTGTGGGGAACCCCTTTTCTGGAAACTACCTGCAGCAGTGCAGACTGATAACTTGGACCTAAGTTCTATAGACACTTGCCTGAGGCACAGAAAAAAACTAAGTAATAAATCCCTTGTTATATAGCCATTATATATCATAGGCAAAATTATCCTCCTCCTTCTCATCTTCGTCATCATCATTTGATTTTGGAAAAAAAATGTGATTTCCATTTCAGTATCTTCCCACCCCTTTTTCAGCTATTCCTGGTGTCCATCCACATCACTTTCACAGCACCATATAATGTTAGAACTATGGTAAGCAGAATTTTGGATCAGCTGATACAAATCACTATTTGTTTTTATTAGGATGAGCTCCATTAAAGAGATTGGGGCAATGAGGTGACACAGTGGATAGAGGACCAGCCTGAAGTCAGAAGGACATGAGTTCGAATTTGATTTCAGACACTTAACACTATCTAGCTGTGTGACCTTGGACAAGTCACTTAACTCCAATTGCCTCAGGAAAAAAAAGAGATTGGGTTATGGTTACACATTAAACTCAAGACCAGGACTAGACTTTGGATCTTCTGTCTCCCAACTAAGAATCTTTTGCCATTCTATACTGCACAGTTTTATACAGCTGCAATATACTGCACAGCCACGAGGCTATGCAATCAATTCATGATTACATACTGACCCCTTCACCCCTTACTGATTGACTGCTTCAAAAATAATATTTCTTGGTTGGACATAGAGAGCATACATTTAAATATTTTTTGTTAACAAAATTCACATTTACCAAAAAGCACATAACAAATATCTTTCAATATGTTCTATCTGTGAAGCACCCTTGGACATCATTTACCTTTCCTTTTTTGATCCAGGCTCTGCTATCTGGTTTGGTGTCCCAGGTTTGCTTTGGTTCAAGAGGAAGTACCTTGATGACAAAGATCATGGTTTATCCATCTTTATATTCTCCATCTTGATTAGCACAGTGGGTGCTCAATCAAGATTTGTTCATTGACTTGATTTGTTATTCCCTAAGTTTGTTGTCCCTAAAAACTTTTATCTGCTAACTATATATCTTCACTTGGATCCCATATATATATATATATATATACACACACATATATATACATATGTGTATATATATGTATGTATATATACATACACATACTATATATAATATATATTTAGAATATGAGCATCATGGAAGCATAAGTAACTGTGGAAAGTTTTGGGGAGAGTTAGGGTAGAAGTCTATATCACAGTGAACAGTAGGATTAGTTTTGAAAAGATATCTGTATTTCTTGCTTTCCATATTTCTCATTACTGTGGACAAAGATAATACTTTCTGAAGCTTTTCTTGGAGCCTGACCAGGTTTTGATGGTTTAAGGCATTTCAGGGGGGAAGGGTAATCTTTGAGATTTGTTTTCCTTCTCTTGGTTGAGATCCATGTTAGATGAAAAATAGATATTTATGCAGGTATGGGCAGAAAAGACATTTGGGAAATGATGAAGTGATAGGACTTCAATAGGGTCTTATCAATCCTAGAGAAATTCTCATGTCAAGGTATATTATGTTGGCTACAGCTTCTGATTTGGCCAAAATCCTAAACAAGATAGGTTCTTGAAATATACAGGTTTTTGTAAAAGGTCATCCAACTTTAAGTGAATCTGTTTCTGAAGCAATTGATAAATTATTACAATTAGATGAATATTGGTTTAAACCAATTAAGGAAGAAACATAGAGCATAATACAAATTATGTATGTATGTATGTATGTATATACACATATATACGCACATATATGTGTGTATGTGTGTATATATACATATATATGCACATATATATATGTATGCATATGTACATATATATACATACACACACAATTCTGAATTTCTTGGAATCAATACTTCAATGAAAGGGCATAATTATTCCATGACTTGTCGTTATTTTTTTATTTTTATTTTTATTTTTTTTGCTTTTTAATGAGGCAATTGGGGTTAAGTGACTTGCCCAGGGTCACATGGCTAGGAAGTATCTGAGACCAGATTTGAACTCAGGTCCTCCTGACTTCAGGGCTGGTGCTTTATCCACTGCACCACCTAGCTGCCCCGACTTGTCGTTATTTAAAGCATGCAATCAAATTTATTTAGTTATTAAAGGAGGGCATTCAAGGTCCCCTAAACAACTTAAAATATATCTATCACTTCTAAAAGAGAAACAACAGTGAATCAAGTTAGAGACCTGAATTTGAATTATGCAACAGATATTTATTCACTTCTTAATAAATGGGCAAATCATTTAATCTCCGAATCTCCTTATCTGTAAAACATAAATAATTTCTATAGTAATTACTACATATAGTTGGTGAGAATTAAAGGAGATAACTGGTCAATTTAAAGAGTTTTGTTAACCCTAAAATGATACACAGGATGTTCCAAAAGTCTTAATGCAGTTTTAAGTTTAAAATGTCTCTCAGAACCCAAACAACAATAATAAAAACTACCATTTGTACAGTATCAAAAGTCTTAATGCAGTTTTATTTAGTACAGCTAGGTGGTGCAGTAAATGGAGCACTGGGCTTGCAATAAGGAAGACTCATTTAGCCTCACACACTACCTAGCTGTGTGACCCTGGACAAGTCACTTGACACCATTTGCTTCAGTACCTCATTTGTAAAATGAGTTGGAAAAAAATGGCAAACCATTCCAGAATCTTTATCACAGAAAACCCAAATGGGGTTGTGAAAAGTTGGATATGACTAAAACTACTGAACAGTTAACAGCAGAACTACCAGAATTTTAGTTCAAAACTGTACTAAGATTTTTGGGACACTGTGAATAATGACATTTAATTATTTTTATTAATCACATCTTTGTTGTTGTTTGGATTCAGAGAGGTATTCCTGGAGCCCAATGGTATCCTGTAATTATTCTTTTCTATTTAATATTCTGCAAACTATTACACAATGTCGATAAAATAAACTTCTTTTTTTGTACTAGAATACAAGCATTATGAAGTAAGCTCATCTTCTGTAAGCTCACAGAAAACATCCTCAGTATAATTTCCATTTATAGGGAAGATAGTTACCTCATCCAGTGCCCAATTCATTTAAATCTCCTTGATCAGGTCTCTATTTTGTATGTGTGTGTGGGGAAATACAACAATATATTATCATCATTATCATCATCATAATCTCTTCTTTCTTTTCTTTAACTCGTCCTCTTCTTTCTTCCTCCTTCCACCTTTGTAATATCTCTCATATATGCCCCTTTCTCTCCCCTAACATCACCATCATGGCACAAACCCTTATTATTCCACTCCCAGATAACTTGTTAGTTAGTCCCCCTATCTTAAATCTCTCCCCACTCCAGTCCATCCTCCACTCCACTGTCAAAGTGATGTCCCTAAAGTGCAGATCTGACCATATATGTGCCCCACTGTTAATTCAACAAACTTCAGTAGTTCTCTATCACGGTCTGTAGGATCAATTATAAAATCATCTTTGGGACTTTTAAAGCATGCATTGATGACCTGCCTTCATTTATCTTCCTACCTTGCCACTCTACTAACACTTTGCTCCCCATTCATGTGCTCTATTATCCAGTGATAGTGACCTCCTTGCTCTTTTTCAAAAATGACATTTCATCTCCTCTTTCTGAGCACTTTACTTGCTTCCCCCGTGCCTGGAATACTCTCTTTCCTCACTTTGTTTCCTTGTCTTCCTTCAAATTTCAGCTAAAATCTCACTTTCTGCAAGATACTTTTGCCTGTCGCCCTTAATTTTAGTGCATTGAGACTACATTCAGTTTTTCCTGCATGTATTTTTGTTTATACATAGCAGTTTGCACATTGTCTACCACATTAGTCCATGAGTTTCTTGGGAGTAAGATCAGATCCCCTTCACCCTCATCTCCTCTCCCCTTTTCTTTGTATCCCTAGTGCTTAGCTCTGTGTCTTACACATAGTAGGTGCTTAATAAATGCTAGATGACTCACTGAATTACTTCAGCAAAGTGGTTGAAACTTCAGTATGTCACGGAAAGCTATTAAAATTTAGCATCTACTAGATGCTTTAGAAGATATAGTCAGTTGGATGGAATTACATACCATAAGGGTATAGAGGGGTATAGAAATAGCCTTTATAAAGTGACAGATGACAAATCCCCATACCATTAGTACAAACCCAAAGTACCTGAAATTGACAAAGTATTAAAACTGTTAATATTTGTAAAAAGTACTTAATATAGTAACTGACATATAATATGGAAATGTTTATACTTTTCCCCCTCCATTTAGTCTCATCAATGAATATAACTATTGCTCACAACCACCAATTCTAACATTAATCCATTAAAATTTTTAAAACGTATTAATAGATGTTGCCATATTGGATATTCATTGTTGCCAAACTACTTCGGAAGGACTTTTCAAAATATGTTCTTCTTAGTTGGAAAAGTTTAAATTATGTAAAAATTCATGTCTTACAAATAATTGGAATTGTCCTGTTATTGTGATTATGTGATTCTTCCATTAGTGTCCTACTCCAATATCTCATCCTGGTGTGGAGATAACCTTGAGCTCATTAAGACTGTGCCACCAAAGTCTGAAAGATTTCTTCCAGCTGGCAAGACTTGTAGTATGGGACCAGTGGATCAGCCTATCTAGATTTGGAAAGGATAATCCTGGTTGACCACAGACAGAGCATTGATTTTGTGTGTGTGTGTGTGTGTGTGTGTGTGTGCGTGTAGATAGCCATTCTCAGAGATCATTTACAGACAGAAAAGTTGACCTTTGAATTATGGAGGGAATACCTGGACTGAAATTGCACATTAATTGACTTATTTTCATCCTCAATCTCTAGCCTGATGTCACTGACAGGGAGAGAGACCTGACATCGTCTAGCAACTGAGTACCCATGTATTTAGAAGATTCTAATATGGAAAATGCCAGATATATAGGGAAGTCAAGGATATTTCATAATCCATGGCTCATACTTTAATTGCTCCTTTGATTTCTGAATTTGTGGTTTTAGGTGTTATCTACTGACTCAGAAGTTTAGCCATTGATACAAAAGCTATTTATCTATGTGTTTGGGGAAAGATATAGATTCACAGGTGAGAGAAAATGATGTCTCTGTGGGTCAACATAACAAGTATGCAAGAGACTAGATTGAGATGCTTAGATTATGAGTATTATTTCTTTTTTTTTAATTTTTATTTTATTTGCATAACATATGTGTGGGTAATTCTTCAACAATAACCCTTACATAGCTTTCCGTTACAAATTTTTCCCCCCAACTCCCCACCCCTCCCCTAGATGGCAGGATATCCACTACATGTTAATTATGTTAAAATATTGGCAAATCGAATATATGTATACATATTTCCAAACTTATCATTGGTGTGCAAGAAAAATCTTATCTACACAAACGATATATCAGATAAAGGAAACACAATGTAAGCAAACATCAATCAAGGAGTATGAGAATGTTATGTTGTGGTCCACATTTCGCATCCCTCTCTCTGGGTGTATATGGCTTTCTTCAGTGAACAATTGGAGGTCGTTTGAAACATTTCATTGTTGAAGAGAGCCATGTCCATCAGAATTGATCGTCATATAGTACTGTTGTTGCCGTGTATAATGATCTCCTGGTTCTGCTCATTTCACTCAGCATCAGTTCATGTAAGTCTCTCCAGGCCTCTCTGAAATCATCTTGCTGGTCATTTCTTACAGAACAATAATATTCCATAATATTCATATACCATAATTTATTCAGCCATTCTCCAATTGAAGGGCATCTATTCAATTTCCAGTTTCTAGCTACTACAAAAAGGGCTGCCACAAACATTCTTGCACATGTGGGGCCTTTTCCTTCCTTTATGATTTCTTTGGGATATAAGCCCAATAGAAATGCTGCTGGGTCAAAGGGTATGCACAGTTTGATAACTTTTTGAGCATAGCTCCAAATTGTTCTCCAGAATGGCTGTATCCGTTCACAGCTCCACCAACAATGCATCAGTGTCCCAGCCCTCCCACAACCCCTCCAACATTCATCATTAACTTTTCCTGTCATTTTAGCCAATCTGACAGGTGTGAAGTGGTATCTCAGGGTTGTCTTGATTTGCATTTCTCTGATCAATAGTGATTTGGAGCACCTTTTCATATGACTATAAATAGTTTTAATTTCATCCTCTGAAAATTGTCTGTTCATATCCTTTGACCATTTATTGATTGGAGAATGGCTTGAATTTTTATAAATATGAGACAATTCTCTATATATTTTAGAGATGAGACCTTTATCAGAACCCTTAAATGTAAAGATGATTTCCCAATTTATTGCTTCCCTCCTAATCTTGTCTGCATTGATTTTGTTTGTACAAAAACTTTTTAACTTAATATAGTCAAAGTTATCTATCTGGTTTTCAATTAAAAGTTCCAGTTCTTCTTTGGACATAAATTTATTCCATCTCCACAGGTCTGAGAGGTAAACTATATTATGTTCCTCTAACTTGTTTACAAAATCACTCTTTATATCCAGATCATGAACCCATTTAGATCTTATCTTGGTATGTGGTGTTAGATGTGGGTCAAGCCCTAATTTCTTCCACACTAGTTTCCAGTTTTCCCAGCAGTTTTTGTCAAATAGTGAATACTTATCCCAAAAGCTGGGGTCTTTGGGTTTATCAAAAACCAAATTGCTATAGTTATTGCCTAGTTTGTCTTGTGATTCTATCCTATTCCACTGATCGACTGCTCTATTTCTTAGCCAGTACCAAATGGTTTTGATGACCGCTGCTTTATAATATAGTTTTAGATCTGGTACAGCAAGGCCACCATCTTCAGCCTTTTTTTTCATTAATCCCCTTGAAATTCTAGACCTTTTGTTTTTCCAAATGAACTTTGCTACTATTTTTTCTAGGTCTGTAAGATAATTTCTTGGGAGTTTGATTGGTATGGCACTAAATAAGTAAATTAGTTTGGGTAGTATTGTCATTTTTATTATATTCGCTCGTCCTACCCATGAGCATTTTAAGTTTTTCCAATTGACTAGGTCTGATTTGATTTGTGTGGAAAGTGTTTTGTAATTTAGTTCATATAGTTCCTGACTATCCCTTGGCAGATAAATTCCCAAATATTTTATACTATCAACAGTTATTTTGAATGGAATTTCTTTTTGTATCTCTTGCTGCTGAACTTTATTGGTAATATATAAAAATGCTGATGATTTATGTGGATTTATTTTGTATCCTGCCACTTTGCTAAAGGTGTGAATTGTTTCTAGTAGTTTTTTAGTTGAGTCTCTAGGATTCTCTAAGTATACCATCATGTCATCTGCAAAGAGTGATAATTCGGTTTCTTCACTACCTACTCTGATTCCTTTTATCTCTTTTTCTTCTCTTATTGCTAAAGCTAACATTTCTAATACAATATTAAATAGTAATGGTGACAGTGGGCAGCCTTGTTTCACTCCTGATCTGATTGGGAATGGTTCTAGTTTGACTCCATTACATATGATGCTTGCTGAAGGTTTTAAGTAGATACTACTTATCATTTTAAGGAAAAGCCCATTTATTCCTATACTCTCCAGTGTTTTTAATAGGAATGGGTGTTGGATTTTATCAAAGGCTTTTTCTGCATCTATGGAGATAATCATATGGTTTTTGTTAATTTGGTTATTAATATAATTGATTATGCTAATAGTTTTCCTAATATTGAACCAGCCCTGCATTCCTGGTATAAATCCTACTTGGTCATGATGTATTATCCTGGGGATGACTTTCTGTAATCTTGTTGCTAAAATCTTATTTAAAATTTTTGCATCAATATTCATTAGGGAAATGGGTCTATAGTTTTCTTTCTCAGTTTTCTATGAGTATTATTTCTAATGAAAAAAAATCTCAATCAAAATTAGATTCTTTAAAAATATATTGTTAATATAACTTATGTTTTTAATTGCCTATATTTTCCCTTGTATATATTTCTTCTCTTCCCATTAGGCTATTCTTTATAAATAAAATATATAATAAATAAAAAATTTAAAAAAATTAAAAAAATTAAAAAAAAAATTTTACAAAATGAAAATAAGAAGAGAAAAAAATATCAAAACCAATCAAAATATCAAACATATCTGATGTTAGATATAACATTTCATTCTTGTGTTGGATTCTTATCCCATTTCTGCAAAAGGAGATTGGTGAAGAGTTAACGTAACTTCTAATAGCTTTCTTGAGGCCAAACTTGTTCTTTATACTTTCCTAATATTACATTTAATTATTTTGTGATTATTCTCTCCCTGATTCCCACAATCCCTATTATTTACATTGATGTTTGCTTTATATTACATGTTGTTTTCATGGCTCTGCTTACTTTACTTTGCATCAGTTCACATAAATCTTTCCATGCATCTCTGTATTAGTCATGTGTATCATTCTTAAAGTATAATAATACTCTTATTACATTAGTCATACTTCCAATCATTGGGCATCTATGTTGTTTCTAGTTCTTGCTGCCATAAAAAATAATGCGACTATAAATATTTTGGTTTCTATCTGAACATTTTGTCATTTATCTCACTTTACATATGAAACCTTTGGGCTAAATGGTATATACATTTAGCTACTTTCTTTTCACAATTCCAAATTGTTTTCCTGAAAAATTTTACTGATTCATAACTCTATCAGTAATATATTGGTTTTTCCACATCCCTTCCAGCATCAATTATTCCTTCCTTTTTGTTAGCTCTGCCAATTTTTTGGCTGTGAGATGAAACTTTAAGGATATTTTAATGGACATTTCTTTTATTCTTTCATGTGGTTAATAGTTTATAGTTCTTTATTTGGGATCTATTTGTTCATAACACTGAATTAAGTTGCTTTGTCCTTTTCTGAGATTGTGGCTCTGAGCTGACATCTATAGTGACCATCAGGAAAGTTCTTGTAATGGAGATAGATGTTAGCACCCTCTCATTCCTCCTGGAAGAGTCTAGAGACATCAATGATCTGACTAGGCTAAAAGGGATAGAATAGGTTTTAAAGGACTTAGTTCACTGAAGTGGGCTATAGAAGGAGGAAGAAAATATATATTATATAGCACCAACTTTGTACCAAGCACCATGCTAAGAGCTTTAAAGATATCTCTTTTGATCCTCATAACAACCTCATAAGGTCCATGATTTTCTTAATATTCTGCCCATCCCCAACACTACTTATTTATGGTTGGCTATATCATTGGATGATTGGAAACCATTAGATCCTTTTCTGATGTTTCTGTCTCTTGGCTGGGCAGCTTATGGGGCTCTGGTGGGGAAATGGGCCTAGCCACCAACTTGCAGGACATAGGTAATGCACTTATCCAAGAGACAACAACAAATCCTTGTCATTGACAGGATATGGAGAGAAGATGTAGTCTGTATTGCTATCACCTGTCCAGTTATGAGTATAGATAGCACAGGGGTAGGCAATGGGAAATTTGATCTATTAATCCAGGACCTGATTGCTCCAATTCCTGTAGGAACTAAGTATCTTTTGTAGGAGATAGAAACAAAGGTCTCTCTCCACTTTATGGATTGCAGCTAACTTTCATTCAATAGTCAGTCAAACATTTATTAAATTTCTATGTGTGCCAGGTACTGTGCTAAGCAGGAAGGGTATAAAAAGAGGCAAAAGATAATCTCTGTCCTCAAGTTGATCAAAATCCAATCATAACAATTTCTCATTCATTGAGAATCTAAGAGATTTTTCTTTACTTCTGGCCATAAGCAGGCCACTGAGTTCCCTTAAGCCAAATGAAGAGTTGAAAACACTGAGAAATCTATATAAATATAATGAAATAAATTTCCTATATGGGATTCCTCATCTTTCAATTAGTCATGTATCTATTCTTGTGAAGCCTGTGAAACCATGCCAGGAAACAGAATCATTTCCATTTAAATTGTCTTAGGAAGATTCTGAAGATCACCTGAAAGATTAAAGTGCAGAATACTGAGGTCCTTTCTTGAACTAAACTGCCAAGCATTCAAATCCTATTGCAAAGAAGTCAGCTCTGATGAGATGGTTATGCTGTTTTAATGCCAAATGTAGTGCTTACCTAAAAGACTATGTTATGGACAGTTTACACAAGGCAAGTGCTCACATCATAGTCAGAAGAAATAATGCAAGGACAGTTTCAAGGTCTCATTGAAGAACTTTGGAACTGATTGTGTGAAATGGGCAACATTGGAACAAAATCACCCAATGTGGTGTGCCCTCATCAGAGAAAGTGCCATGCTCTATGAGCAAAACAGAACTGAAGTAACTCAAAAGAAAAATAAAATATGTAAATTTAGAGAATCCACCCCCAAATGTTATAGTGGATTTTCTGTGCCCTGAAGAAGTATACTATAACTGAAGTACCAAGTTTCTAGTTGGGAGAGTGGTTTGAGAAGTGCAGAACTCAAGAGACCTCACAGCCACAGAATATACCATTCTTACTTGAAACAATTCATGAGCTAAATAAAAAAATTAAGCAATGTGTTTGAATTAAGCTGACCTTTAAAAGTCAGAGGGAAGAGGGGGGAGGGAAGCAAGGGCAGATAAGGTCTAGGAAGTAAGGGAAAAATTAGGGAGGAAATGGGGAGGAGCCTTCATTATTAGCTCTCAATTGACAGGGATTCTATCTTCTTTTCTTGATGTCTTGATGTCTTCTAGTGTTCCATTTTAACCTATTTCATAAACTTGGTTCTGATATGAGACCAGTGGTTCTCAAGCTTTTGTTTTCAGTAGCTTTATACTATCAAAACTTATTGAGGATCTGTTTGAAGAGTTTTTGTTTATGTGGGTTACATATGTAGATATTTACCGTATTAAAAATAAAAACCAATTTTGAATTTGTATTACTTTGGAAAGGGTTTCAGAGACCCTTATTATTTTCTGAACCACACTTTGACCATTGAACTAGATCTGGTGACAAAATAGAAAATGGCAGGAATGATTTCAGGTGAAATGAATGTTAGGATAATCTCTTGTGCTACCAAGTAGAGCCTTCATTCCTGAAATAATGGATATCCTTTTACAGACAACATATTCTCCAAATTATTTTCAATCAGACTGCCTGCTAGAAAGCCTTCTCAAACTATGTACCTTAGGGTTTTTTCTCTCCATCCCTATAACACTCAATACGCCTCAAATTTCTATCACAACTTTCTATGCCTATGGCTTAAATCATCGTGATATTCTTGTATGATTTTCCAGTTGCTTTCTGTGTGTCATTTGGTCATCCCTACAAGATTTTAAGATATTTGATATTATTGGTTTGAGAAAAGAGGCAGATTATCTCTTCCAATTCAATACCAGCCAGATGATTCTCAACCATATCATACTGCCTTTATCGTTGCCCTCTAAAACCAAATCTAGTTCTCTCAGTTTCTTTTAATAAGTGCAATGGGCCCAGTGAACTAGGTTTTGTTTTTGTTGTTGTTTAGCTTTTACACTTGTGTCCCACTCTTTGTAACCCCTTTTAGGGTTTTTGTGACAAAGGTACCAGAGCGATTTGCCATTTCTTACTCCAGCTCATTTTACAGATGAGGAAATTAAAGCAAATCTAGTAAATATCCGAAGCCAGATTTAAACTCAGAATGATGAGTTTTTTCTGACTCCAGGCCCGGCTCCAGCCTAGCCAATCAGATTGTCTCTAGTTTCAGGGGGGAAATGATATTGATAACTGGAAGTCCTTCAACATTCAACTCCCTGGACTGCGTTTTGGGGCTGGGAATCTAATCCAATTTCTGCCCCTAAATTACTGGGTAGATTCTGAGCATTCTGAATTCCACTTTTCTTGAATATATGGTGGCAATAATGATGTCTGTATAGGATATATGTAGTTTAGGTATAGATGAACACTTGACAGGATGTTTCAGGAGCGACTTTTTGCTTTAATTAAGGACTTAACTGTACCCCTAAAGCCCCTTTCTACACTAAAATTTTATTCTTTTATGATTCTGATACCTCTTCTACCTCTGTCTTTTTTATGAGGAACAAATAAGATAATAGATATAAAAGAGCTTTATAAAGTAAAGTTCCATATAGGTGATCGTCATAATTATAAATCTTTAGGAATTTTTTTCATATGTAGATTTTGTGAATAACACAAGTTTATCTGAAAAAGTTCATGTTAAGTGTCCAAATGATTTTTTTAAAAGAAATCTCAATTGACTCAAATATATAAGAATTCAAGCCATTCTCCAATTGACAAATGGTCAAAAGATAGGAACAGACAATTTTCAGATGAAGAAATTGAAACTATTTCCGGTCACATGAAAAGGTGCTCCAAGTCACTATTGATCAGAGAAATGCAAATTAAGACAACTCTGAGATACCACTACACACCTGTCAGATTGGCTAAAATGACAGGAAATGATAATGATAGCTTTTGGAGGGGATGTGGGGAAACTGGGACACTGATACATTGTTGGTGGAACTGTGAACGGATCCAACCATTCTGGAGAGCAATTTGGAGCTATGCTCAAAAAGTTATCAAACAGTGCATACCCTTTGACCCAGCAGTGTTTCTACTGGGCCTATATCCCAAAGAGATTTTAAAGGAGGGAAAGGGACCCACATGTGCAAAAATGTTTGTGGCAGCCCTTTTTGTAGTGGCAAGAAACTGGAAATTGAAAAGATGCCCATCAATTGGAGAATGGCTGAATAAATTATGGCATATGAATGTTATGGAATATTATTGTTCTGTAAGAAATGACCAACAGGAGGATTTCAGAGAGGATTGGAGAGACTTGCATGAACTGATGCTGAGTGAAATCAGCAGAACCAGGAGAACATTATACACAGCAACAAGACTATACGATGATCAATTTTGATGGACGTGGTTCTCTTCAACAATGATGTGATTCAAACCAGTTGTGCTGCGATGAAGATAGTCATATACATCCAGAGAGAGGCCTGTGGGAACTGAGAGTGAACCACAACACAGCATTTTAACGCTTTCTGTGAATATTTCCATGCATTTTGTTTTCCTTTTTAGGTTGTTTTTTCTTCTTCTCTTTCTAGATCTGATGTTTCTTGTGCAGTAAGATAACTGCATAGATATGTATACATGTATTGTATTTGTCATATAATTTATCCTATCTAGCATGTACTAGATTACCTGTCATCTAGGGGTGGGGGGTGGGGGAAGGAAAGGAAAAGCTTGGGAAAAAAAGTTTTTTTTTTTTTTTTTTGCAAAGGTCAATGTTGAAAGGTCACTCATATGTTTTGTAAATAAAAAGCTTTAAAAAAAAGAAATCTCAGCCTTATTAAACAGAGTACTGAATATAACTAATTTTGATGAATCAGTATCATTCATCTAAATGTTAACAAGTGCTTATCTTTTACTCAATAATATAATGCCTTCAGAGCTGTATAATAATATTTTATTGGGTTATTTGCCCAGGAAGTAAATAACAATAACAACAACTACAACAACAGTCAGCACTTGTATTTGCTAAGCGCTTTACAAATATTATCTCATTCTATCCTCACAGCAACCCTGGAATGTAAGTGTTATTATTATCTCCTTTTTGAACTGAGACCGACAGAGTTCAATGACTTACATAAGGTCATACAGCTAGCAAGAGTCTGAAGCAAGTTTTGAACTCAGATCTTTCTGACTCCAGTTCCAGGGCTAAAATGGTCCCAGTTTGCTATGTTTTTTTCAATTCTTTGTGTGTAAGATGTGTGTGTGTGTGTGTGTGTGTGTGTGTGTGTGTGTGTGGTGTTTGGGTGTGTGTGTGTGGGGGTTATGTGTGTGTGTGAGAAAATCATTTTTGTCCTTGTTCCACCTAATCTGTTTGTCAGCTGAGCTATATCTTTTCCCCACTATCAGTATACTTTTAGCAATTCCCTTTGAAATTTGCTTCTTCAAATATAAGTTGTGCTAAGAAAACAGATAATCAAGCACATTAGAATTGTATCAGAAACAAAGGATAAACATAAATTGAAAGTAGGGATCAGGGAGATCCCTAGTGAATAAAATGCATTGGTTTCAGGGCATGGGCTTTGCAAACATCTGTGATATATTGTCAGGTTTTGATGTTTTCTTCACAATTCCAAATGTACCTTCCAGATAGTTAAGGTTGTCAGCTAAGTGACCCATAACTAAGTGTGGTACAATAACATGATGATGATGATTATTCTGGTAGCATAGGAGTGACATTTATAAAGTAATTTTACAGTTTGCAAGTTATTTACTAATTATTTTCTGATTCTATCATTACAACATCACTAGAAAGAGATAAATAACCACGTTAATTTTCAGAATCTCATGACCACTGATGCTTGGTGTCCTCAAACCTCTGATATTTGATATGCTCTTGGAAGAGAAGAAAAGCTCAGAATGTGTCTGAGAAAACAGCCTATACTGGCCTTGTTGCAAAGATACATCCTTTTTAGATCTCTATGGTGGTCCTTGGGCATCAGAATTTGAGTAGGTTAGCACCATAATAACCATATAAATGGAATCTTCCTGGAAACATATACACTCAGCTACAACTGGAAAATTATTCAACTGTGCAGTCTTGAAACTCTACTATTAAAAAGTTTTTGCATTTCTCTCATCCAACTCTATGAATTCCTACAAGATCAGAATCAAAAGGACTAGTCTCAAAAACTGTCTATGACCTGTTATTTTTCTCCACATTAATTTGCCTTATGCCTCCCTCTAGCTTAGGAAATGTCTGATGGGACCCTTCCTGTCCCCCCTGACATAAGCAGACTTTCATTTCCCTATAGTTTAGCCATAATGCCTTCCTTGTGGTGCTAACATTTAGCCTCCCATTTTATGGGAAAACTGAAATTCAGAAAACTGAATCCCAGAGAGGTACACATTATATAGAAATTGTATTCTAGGTCTTTTGACATTAAACCTAATTCCCTTTTTATTACATCACATTAACAACACAAAGAAGGTTTCAAAGGACCACATCCCATCTTACTCCTTTCATACAGAACTCCATTTTGTAAAATCTCAGAACTTGGTGATGTGTACCTCTGCCATCTGGTAGATTTGACTAAATTTTCCCAAAAGGAGAGGACTATATGCTTTAGACGTGGTCTTATTCTTGGCTCATTCTCATGAATGCTTTCTTTCTTCTCTAGGTCAGTCATAGGCTTGGATAAGGAGCCTGACCTTGTACACATGGAAGCGAGGACGACTGATGGATGTGAGTGCTGCAGAAGCAAGGTTGAAACACAGCAGTATTAAGCTAGGGCCAGGGGGAACCAGCCATTCCTCTCTAATTTACATTTTAATGGACTGGGAAGATGTAGGATGCAGAGCTCCATTACTGACATCTTTCCTTATCTCTGACCTTTTGGGCAAGGGGAAGGAGGGGGAGGAAGGGGGAAAGGCTTCTTTAGTCTTTAGAGAAGCCCCATGGAAATAGACCAACACGGACCAATCTCTAAACATTTCCTTGGGCTTTAGAGTAAGGATTTTGATGTGATGGTATTCAGTTCATTATTTCATGCTACCTTTGGTATAATTCTAAAAGAAATATATAACAACATACAGTGTTTATTTTTAAATGAAATTTAAATTTATATGAAAGTGTCCCTTGCTTTAAGAAAATGTGCTGTACAAAAATTCAGATTTGCTATATCAAGAAGTAATTGGGTAATTATTTTAATTACCACATAGTAAGCATTAAAAAATACTTGTTGACCAACAGGACTCATTGCCAAGGTAATGATATTTGAAATTTTAAATGATATTTTCCTTAAGGATAGGCAACAGTCATTTATTAAACACTGTGTCAGATCCCGAGGACAAAATGAGAGAAAAGTAATAAGAGGAACACAGTAGATACCACTGATCTCTCCTTCCTTGTATTATCTTTTATTTACTTGTTTGTGTACATGGCACATTCCTCAGAAGGGAAAGAAAAGATCTGAGGATGAAACTGAGTCTTCAGTATATTGTGGTACCTTAAATAGAAACAGGAGGAGGGAATTAAAGGACAAGATGAATTTATTTTACACATATTGAATTTTATATACTGACAAAACATAAAGATAGAGAGGCCTATCAGAAAAATAAAAATGATATGGAACTAGAGCTAAGGAGAGATTTGTTGTTGTTGAGTTGTTTTTCAATCATGTCCAGTGGTTCATGGCCCCATTTGGGATTTTTTTTAGCAAGGATACTAGAGTGGTTTATCATTTCCTTCTCCAGTTCATTTTATAGATGAATAACCAAGGTGAACTGGGTTAAGTGACTTTACCAGGAACATGCTGCTAGTAAATGTCTGAGGTCAGATTTGAATAAAGAAGATGAATCTTCCTGACTCCAGATCTGGTATTCTATTCACTGTGCCAACTAATTGCCCTAAGGGGAGATATGTAAACTATATATCTATGAAAATATATTTATAGAGATATATCTCTGTTTATCTATTTATATAATAGATCTATCTATATATACTCATTTCTCCATTATCATATATGTAATATATAATTATATATGTGTATGTATACATATATATATATAAATACTCAGAGAGAGAGAGCTTGCTGAAAGTCAAATACAAAAAGATGACAAATGAATGTCAATTAACTCATAAAAGGAGAAATTAAGCAGTTTCAGTAGGGTGATAGGGTTTCATAAGTCAGTTTTCAAACTTTGAGATATGTGAGTTATGAAAAATTAGCAATAGCAAGCATAAACTATTTTTTCTATAATTAGGTAGTAAAAGGCAAGAAGAATGATAGTTTGAAAAGATAGCAAGGTCAAGTGCTATTTTTTAAAAGGATAGATGAATCCTGACCATATCTATTAATAGGAAGGAAGGAAAGAAAAAAGGAAGAAAGGAAGGAGGGAAGGAGGAAAAAAGAAGAATTTATTATATATTATATGCCAGTGACTATTCTAAGTGTTTTATGAATATTGTCTTATTTAATCTTCACAACCACCCTGTTTTACAGTTGAGAAATTCGAGGCAGACAGATTCAGTGTTTTTTTTCTAGGGTCACACAGCTAGTAAGTGTCAGGGGCTGTATTTGAACTCAAGTCTTTATGATTTCAGGTCCAACTCTCTTTTCACTACACCACCTAGTGACTTCTAGACAGGAAGACCTATTAGATGAGGAAAAATTGGAAATAAATCAAAAGGAGGAAATGCTCTGTGGGTAAAGGTCCCAAAGAGATAAGAGTTGATGAATCAAGTGTAGAACTAGAAGGGTTAGCTATGGCAAAAAGAAAGGTTCTCAGACATTTAATAGTTGTTTAAGTCAAGATAAGTCACTTGATCTATGCCTCAGTTTCATTCTGTATAATGGGTATAATGATAGCACCTATCTGCCAAGTATATTGTGAGGTTCAAAAGCAATAGTATTTGTAAAAATACTTTGAAAATCATAAATTGTTTTTAGAAATACTAGATTTAATTATTATTATTATTCCTCAGACAAATAGCAAGTAACAAGAGGATGGGAAGAGATGTAGAACTATTTTGTGGCATAGCATATGGAAGATTAGAGATCTCATGGCAGATGACATCATCTTTCACAGGAAAGTAACATTATCTTTTGTGAAAGAGGAGAGTAGCCTGAGAAGGGAAGAGAAACACTTAAAACAGTTACTGTGAGGGATAAGAGAGAATCAGTTAAAGATTTTTTAAAAATTAATTTTTAATTCTTTTTTAAGGATTGCTCTGAGACATTGATGACCCAAATAAGATTAGATAATGTGGATTTCTAGTAGATTTAGTCAACATGGCTGCATATGTAGTCCCCTATCTGGGGCTCACTCCCCCAACCTACATTGGCAGGCCGGAGTCCTCTAATTCAACTTGAATGTCATAACTTAAGGTTCTAGGAACTAGGTTTCCAAGGCTATTACTTACAACCCCCCACTAGTGCTTTCTATTAATAATCAACCAGTAGCTTCATTTAGATTTTACCAGAGACATTTACTAAATGGCTTATGAAAAACTGTTAACACTAAAATATCCCCTTAAATCCCAGGTACACACTTTCTCAAAAATACACATAGGCAGGGGAGACCCAAGTTTAGGACATAGTGGTGATGAGATGCGTGTATATATTACATACTTGTAATTGTTGTTGTTTGTCCTTCATTCCCAAAGATGACCAGGACATCTGGAAGGTGATGCCATGACATGCAAATGAATTGGGATTCAGTTAGGGAGGGTTGTAGGAAAGGCATAATTGACATCTCCTGGAGCCTCATGGCCCCAAAATCCTTTCTCTTGAGTCCATGAAGCAACTTCTAGTTGCTTCCTCATCTGCTATTATTTACTTTTCCATATCTTCTTTTTTTTCCAAGCTGGATATATTGCCTATATTGTTTCAGTCTCTCCGATCCCATCTAGACACATTGTCTACCACTGGTCCAGTTTCTCTAATGACCTGGTTAGTGGAAGGAGAAAATGGCTAAGAAAGAAAGAGAGAGGAAAAAAAATATTTTTCTCTCCCGAGTAAGTCTTGGCTCCAACCCTCGATATGGAATTCTCTCTACCAAAATCTTTACTTTTAGACTGATCTGTCATTTGACTGATGGACTTATTACTATTTTTATATGTGGGCAAAAAAGTGTAACTTGGTCTCAGACAATTATAGGAGAGTCCTTATATGGCATCATTTGCACTCATCTAATTACCAGAGCCCTGTCCTCTCCAAAAATTAATTAAATACTTGTTCATGCCTTATAATGGGATTGAGGAAAATTCCTTAATACTTACTTTAAACTATTGATTGATTCAAATATTGTATCTGGACCTTTTGTGTTTGTATTAATTGAGGTGGGGATGGAACTATAGCCCCTTTATATGGTTCCTCCAACAGCATTCTGTATTTCTGAATGGGAATAAAAAAGCAGATGATTAGAGGAAAAGAAGAAGAGCATGACTCTGGGCTGTAGCCTGGCAAAGTAAAAATTTCAAAAAGACAAGGGAATAAGATTTTAAGGGTACAAGTCAGCATGTAGATTTAATTAATTAATTAATAAAAAATAAGAAAAGTGATATCAGAGTAAAGATGAAGAAAAAGTAGAGAGACAGAGATTTCATCCTAGATGATTTCATTTATAATGATTTACATACTGGAGAGTATCCAGCTCTCTTTTCATTAGCATTCACAACTCCCCCAACATTCTATTTCAACTACCAATGGAAACCGTGACAACTTAGACTTTACTGTTATTACCCCAAACTATTCTATCCCTAAGATCTATAATTGTGATGTTCCTATGACTTCCTATTATATTATGTTCTTTCTGTCTCTGTTTCTCTCTGTGTTTCTGTCTCTTCCTTTTCCTCTATATATATGTGTCTCTCTCTCTGCCTTTGTCTCTGTCTTTATGGAATGGATAAGACTGATTTAGCTATTGAACCTCTTGAGAAAGGATGTAAAATGAACCAGAAGCTAGTGAATGATGGCATTGGATATGTGAACCAGGTTATATAGAATGATGGTGTGAACCTGAAAGGAATAGAGATTACTAAGTGACAGCTGTAGAAGGAGGGTCTGGAAGTGATTGTGGAAATAAAGAATAGACCAACTTTTCTTGCATAGACCTGCCATGAAGGAAATCTCAAATTCCAAATGGCTTTTGCAGTGAGGCAGCAGGTATTTTACCTTTCTCAGAGGCAAGTGATAGTTATATTCTTGATTTATCTCTTGAAGAAGAGCAAGAATATTAATGCAGTCCATAACTACCTAAAATAAGTATCCTTTGTTCATTAGTTCCATGAAAACACAGTATTAGAGAAAATTATGCTTCCCAGGATAAAGAATCCATGTTTTGTGTATACATGTAATTTGTGAAGTACATGACCAATATCCAGATTGTAAACACTTGAAATTATATATTTCAGAGGCCTGGGAGTATTGAATATTTGTAAATCAATTCTCATTCTTTCCCTTCTCTCCCTTCTCTTACAAATACCTCTTGTCCCAGAAATCCTTAGGGTAAGGGCGAGGAGTAATTGAACTGCTTAGACTGTTCTTAGAGGTCCTGAGCAGCAGGGGGCTAAAGGGACATATATGAGGCTATATTAAAACCTTGAGCTCTGGTAAATCTTTTGTATTTGAGGAGGGAGCTTATGATTTGCCAGCATGTCTTTAAAATACCACAGCAAAATGTTTTATATTGGCTTGAATTTTGAAGGTTCCCAATTAAGTGCTTGTCCATAAGTCAGAGGCCAGAGATGATTTTTGTCTCCAGAGATTGAATCCTGTTACAGCAAGGTTTTGCTTTATTATGGTAGGGACAAGTTTTAATGCATTAATTAAATTAAAATAATCAGTTATTAAACTGAAAAGTCAGGGGGAGGGAGAAAATTTCATATCTATATGTCTTTATATTTGTGTCTGTATGTGTCTACTACACTAGATACCATACACAATTAATAATATTTTCAATGTAGGAAGAAGACATAGAAATCATAATAGAAAATTCCAGAAAACCAGTAAATTTATGGTCTCAGAAATTTTACATAAATTCACAGAGTTTGGGAAAAGTATCAGGTAAGGAAAACTTAAAACAAGAAGGCATATTTGATTTTAAAGATATCACTAAGTCATAGTGGTATAAGATCCCTAAATGAAATATTGTTCTTGAAGTGTATACCTTATACAAAAACAATAAGATAAGTGATAAGGTAGGTAGGAAAGCATTATAACTATAAATACATGTAAGAAAATCAAATAACTAAAAATGACAAAAATAGCTGAGAGCATGAGTGTGAAGTTTGATAGAGGCAGACTTAGAAGTGATATTACCCATAAAATATACAGCAGATAAAGGTGAAATATATTAGGAATTTAGAAAGTGCCACAAGCTTGGTCCAGAGACATTATGTAATAGGAGAGATCAGTTATATATGCTAGTACTTTCTCTCTGATCAAAGCACACCATGCTCCCTCAAGAAATTTACAATCTTATATTAATTATTTTTGTGGAAATAACATAAATAAAGGTGTAAAGTTTTTTTGTCAAGTGATCTTATTTAGGAATGCTTGTACAAGTAACTCTAGAACACATTTTTATTTTTTAATCTTTTTAAAAAATTTATTATAAAGCAATAAAATTGCTTTATGAATCATATTGGGAGAGAAAAATCAGAGCAAAAGGGAAAAACCATGGGAGAGATAAAAAAACATAAAAAAGAAGTGAACACAACATGTGTTTATTTACATTCAGTCTTCTTAGTTTTTTTTCTGGATGCAGATGGCATTTTTTGTCCAAAGTCTATTGGGATTGCTTTGAATCAATGAACTACTGAGAAAAACCAAGTCTTTCATAGCTGATCATTGCACATTTATGCTATTATCATATACAATATATTCCTGGTTCCATTTATTTTACTCTGCATCAATTCATGTAAATCTTTCTAGACCTTTCTAAAATTAGCTTGTTCATCATTTTTTATAAAACAATAATATTTCTTTACCTTCATATTCCACAACTCTTTTATCAATTGTTTGCTACCACAAAAAGAGCTGCTACAAATATTTTTGTACATGTGGATCCTTTTCCCTTCTTTATGATTCCTTTGGGATGCAGACCCAGTAATGGCACTTCTGGGTCAAAGGGCATGCACAGTTTTATAGCCTTTTGGGTATAGTGGAATACAACACATTTTAAATATTAAATAAAGCACACTACTAGTAGTTTCCTCCTTCAAAATAAATACAATAAACAAATTAAAGATATAGGTCTACAGGCAGAATTACCCAGATCCTCTGTTACTATGAAATAGGCTTTTTACTAGCTACATCACACTATCTTTCCCCTTAGAATTTTACTATTCAAATACCACACTATAGATAATCCTGGCTTGGAGACATATATACAAGTTAAACAGTCCCTACCATTAGTATCAGCTCCCTGGCTGCAGAAACTTCTCTTTTGTCCCTATTCCTGATTCATCGCTTATAGTTGAAGGACTACCACCATACCTAATCTTTAGTTCATGAACTAGATGAAATCATCCATTCCTTCATTTTTCATCTCCTCTCATCAAAGCAGTTGCCAGGTCCTATTGATTCTACCTTCTCATATATGTTCCCTTCTCTCCTATGACACTGCCCTTCCTCTAGTACAAATCACACCAGGACTATTATACTAGCCTTTTAATTGGTATACCTGCCTTGAGTCTTTCCTCTTTCTAGTCTGTCATCTACTTAATGGTAAAATTGTTCTTCCTAAAGTATAGGTCATACTATGTCACTCACCTAGTCAATAAATTCCAATAAACACCAGGCTCCTGGTGACCTCCAGGATCAGATATAAAATCATGCACTTGGTATTAAAAGCCCTTCATAACTCACCTTATTTCTACCTTTCCAGTCTTCTTATAGCCCATTCCCCCTTACATACTCTTCACCTTAATGATGCTGGCTTCCATTATGTTCCTTACACAAGATACCCTGTGTCCCACCTGGGTACATCATCTCTGGCTGTTCCTAATCCTTACAATTCTCACTTGCTTTGTCTCTACCTCCTGCCTTCCCTGACTTTCTTCAAGGCCCAGATAAAAAATTAACCTTCTCTCTAAATTCTTTATTACTCCCCCCCTTAATGCTAAGACCTTTCCCCTAATATTATCTCCAATTTCTCCTGTATATCTTGTTTGTATATAGTTGTTTGCATGCAATCTCTCCCCTCCTCCTTAGATGATGGATTTCTTTACAGTAGGGACTATCTTTTGCTTTCCCTTTTATCCTTAGCTCTTAGCACAGTGCCTGGCACTTGATCAATTTTTTTTGTCTTAATTTATTACATGACACATGAATTGATGGTGATAATTCATAGAATTGTTGAATATCTGCATCATAAGATTAGAGAGTTAAGCTAATTAACCTTACTCTATGCAAGAATCTTCGAACAGGATGAATCACACATTTGCTCTTAAATACTTTTAGTTACAGATCTCACTACCAACCAGGCAGGCTACTTCGGAATTGTTAGAAAGTTAATCTTTATATTGAGTCAAAATCTGTTATTTTCTGATTTTTAATTATCTTTGTTCTGCTCTCTTCAGTTATGTAGGATGTCTTACCTTTGCTTACATGAAAGCCCCCAATTGTGAAAATGATCATCACTTTCCCTGCTCCCCCACTTTGTTTTCCAGACTAAATATCCTTAGTTCGTTAAACTTTCTCTGTGTTGCATGAAATCATTCAATAATAAAAATTTATTGAATGACAGAATATTTGTTGAATGAATTAATATGATATGGTTTTGAGACAATCAAAATCCTTGCCTCCGCTCTTTTGTATATTTGTTTTTCCAATATCCCTCCAAAAATGTAGCACTCAGAATTGGAATTGTATTTGCAATATATCCAGATATAATCTGACTGTTGCAGACCAGTTAGTTTCTCACTTTCCTTAATTTGAACACATTAGGGATAAATCAAGGACCTGTGATTTCATTGGCATAAACAGTCCTGGATTAGGAAAAACTCTGCCTGCAACCTAAAACAGTACCAAATGACATTAAAAAACAAAACCAAAAACAAACAAACAAAAACAAACAAACAAACAAAAAAACCTATATCACTATGTTGGCCCAAATTGAACTTAAAGCTTCTATAACTTTAAGCACTTATTTTAAGATAAGCAACTTCCTTTCCTTCTGATTATCTTTCTAATTACCTCATCCTATACTTAAAAATTATTTTTGTTAAACATCTCCCAACTCAATGTAAAATGTTTGTAATAATAATTAAATTTTTTTGAGTTCCAAATTCTCTCTCCCTCCTCCTTGAGAAAGCAAGTACTTTGATTTCAATTATACATGTGAGGTCATGCCAAATACATTTCTTTATTAACCACATTGCAAAAGAAAACACAAATAAGGACAAGAAAAATTAAGTTAAAAAAATATGTTAAAATCTGTAGTCAGAATTCATTAATTCCCTCTCGAGGTAGAAAGTGTTTTTCTTTAGGAGTTCTTTGGAATTGTCTTGGATCATTGTCTTGATCAGGGTAGGAACTGTCTTTCACAATTGATCAACTTTGCAATATTGCTAGAATTATATGAAATGGTCTCCAGATTCTGCTCACTTCATTTTGCTACAGTTCATACAGGTCTTGCCAGGTTCCTCTGTTTTTGAATAACAGCACTCTGAACAATCTTCTTATCATTGTTAACATTATTTCATCATAATTTGTTTTGTGCTTATGCTGACACTACCCATAGAGCCCCATTTTCTACCAGTTTCTAATTCAATGTTGTTATTGAGAAATTCAGTTTTGTCTGACTCTCCATGACCCCATTTGGGATTTTCTTGACAAATACTGGAGGGATGGATTTACCATTTTCTTCTCCAGCTCGTTTTATAGATGATGAACTGAGACAGGGTTAACTGATTTTTGGAGGGTTACACAGTTAGTAAGTGCCTGAAGTCAAATTTGAACCCAGATTTTCCTGAATCCAGTGCCAGTAGTCTATGTACTGTACCTCCTATTTGTCTCAAATTCATCACAGAACTATAAAAACTTGTTAAATACTTCCTGTACTGTGGGGCCTATAAATCCTTCAGTAGCACTGGAGAATGTTTCTAATTAAATCTGGGCAATACCTGCTCAAATGCAAGGAGAATCTTTTTCTTTTTTCCTGAAACCTAAATCTAGATTTCTTTTCTTGCATAACTTCAATGAACAGAGACTTGCATGAACTGATGTTAAGTGAAATGAGCAGAACCAGATCATTATACACAGCAACAAGACTATATGATGATTGGGGCAGCTAGGTGGCACAGTGGATAGAGCACTAGTCCTGAAGTCAGGAG
>JAJPUD010003814.1:65790-80073 GCA_023553655.1 Myrmecobius fasciatus | reverse complement strand
AAAAAAAAAAAAAAAAAAAAAAAAAGACTATATGATGATCAATTCTAATGGACATGGTTCTCTTCAACAATGAGATGTTTCAAACCAGTTCCAGTTGAGCAGAGATAAAGAAAGCCATATACAACCAAGGAGAGGCCTGTGGGATTTGGGTGTGGACCACAACATAACATTTTCATGCTCTCTATTGATGTTTGCTTGCATTATGTTTTCCTTCTCAGGTTTTTTTTTTTTTCTTTCTTCTTCTAGATCTGATTTTCCTTGTACAGGAAGATAATTGTATAAATAGGTATACACATATTTGATTTGTCAAGTATTTTAACATAATTAACATGTATTAGACTTCCTGCCATCTAGGGGAGGGAGTGAAGGGAAGGAGGGAAAAATTTGTAAAAGAAAGCTTTTCAAGGGTCATTGTTGAAAAATTACCCATGCATATGTTTTGCAGATAAAAAGCTTTAATTTAAAAAAAAAAAAACAAACCTCAATGAAATGAATGCAGGGAAAAGATGTGTCTGTTGGGGAGGAATGAGTAGTGGGTAAAGAGAGTAATTTGAATTCTTTCCTATTAGTCCATACAGATAAGAGGATATTTAAACTAGGTCAAATAGCTAGTCTTTCCCCTCTTTTAATAATAAATGATTTGAAAATGCACATAAACATTTAATTTATTCCCCAAATACTTATTTAGAACTTCAATAGGTATAAAGTACTATAGTAGGCTGGTAGACACTGATCTGAGTTTTACAAAGTACCTGACCTCAAAGTCTATAATCTAATAGAGTCAATAAAATAGGCATATATAAATATGCCATATAACAAGTGTGTAACTGGAGTACAGAGTGCTCTGAAGTTACTGAGGGAGAGATTGCTTTTAGCTGGTGAGATCATAGAAGAGCCACAACTAAGATTAGATAACTGAGGCTTTGTCCCATGGCATTGATACTACAGAAGGGTGAATTTCTTCCTGATACCTCTCTGAATTGCCTTTTGGTCTTCTATGTACCTGGATAATCAGATATAGGGTTCAATCACTATTTTTCCAGTCTTCTGGAACTACTTCCTCCTTTAACACCTAGCCTACTATCTATAGGCATGGGAACTAGATTCTTTGGGAAATGTGATGTCCCTTTCCAAACATGACTGTCTTTGTGGTTATAATGTCATTTACACTTCTGCCACCACTGACCCTGACACACATTTCCTAATTATGGCTCTGCATAGGGGATTAGACAGGGCCCTTGTCCGCAAGAAGTTTATAATCCACTTGGGGAGGCAAAACTTATAAACCCCAAATTAATAACTGATAAATACAAACAATAGATAGAATAAAGGAGGGATTATGAATTTGAATCAGCAACAATTGTTTTGTATTCTGTTCATTTCTGCTTATTTTTAAATTTGGTTTCCATATATAGGGAACAGTCCATCGAAAACTGATTTCATTCCTATATTCCTGATGAAATCCAATGTGTAATGGAAGTTCAAGTAACATATTATAGAAGGGTGGGTAGATCTCAAATTTAGCTTTGCATTCTTTCAGGGTTTCAAAGGTATGATTTGATACATATTAGATTATAATTTTCTGGAGGGCAAGGTATATATTTTACATATCTTTTGATCACATATATCTTGTAGACAACATCAGAGCTATCTGAAAGTAAAACAATGGTACTGGAGTTTCTATGGGTTGTGCAAAGGCTTCTGGAGAATTATCTGTTAAGTATATCACAAGAAAAGTTCTTATTATTTTAGGAATTAGCTAAGATGGTCTTTGACATGAGTAGGTAGAAATATAAGGGGAAAAGTTTTTGGAATAAATGAACAGATGGAGTAATTGAATTATGGAGAAAGTAAAATCCCTTTTTTTTTTCTAGTCCTTTTCTTATAGTAAAGATTTATTGTGTGTAAACCATGTTATATCCACCTTGGGCAAGATATAAGGCCTTGTCATTGACTTTCCCACTGATCCATAGTCTGGCATTCTCTTTAAACAGGAAGTACCAAGCAGCCTATTATCTCCTTTATGTATATTTCAAAATACAAACTTTGAGACTTGCAAAATGTTAGCCCCAAGAAAGGCAGCAATTCCTTCATTTGCAAGTGGTTTTTTCCACTACTCATTTTAATTCAATGCTCCTTTTAGATTAGGCATTTCATTTCATACTGGACAGTGGGGAGTAGCTCATGAGCCAAGAGTAGGGCTGAAGTGGAACAATCTTCCATCTCAACTGGCCAAAGATAAGGTAAATTTTGGCTTTGTTTGGGAGTTCCAAATGTACTTAATTGTGTTCTTAAGATGCTTAAATAAGAGACTAAATAGTAAATAGGCAAAGGAAACAATGTATCTTTCTTCCAGCAACTAGCAGGTGTCCATCTGAGGAGAAGGTTTGATTACTAGTGTAAAGCTTTTGTGGTGACATAATTACCAGTAGGGAAAAAGTCAGTCAACATGAGGTTTATTCATATGCATTCTTTATAGCTCTTACTTTTTTTTTCTTTTTCCAAAGAGAAAATTATTTAGACTACATGGATCTGAGAGTATTTCCAAGGGATAAACAGCACTTGTCCCAGATGTAACTAAGTATCTTGGACTCTTCCACTTCTCTGCCCTGAGAACTTGAGAGTTAAAATGTCCATTCAGATAATCCTGTGGCTTTCAGTAAAAGTCTATTTTCAGATCAGAGGCAAAAAAGTACTCTTTAGAATTTGTTATCCCAGAAGTTGTGACTGCTATCTTGGTCTTTTGGAAATAAGATTTGTTATTTTGTCCTGTCAATGTTATTCTTTCTAAGAGCCCATGATATGAAGCCATTCAAAGTCATTTCTAGATACTATTAATTACTATATTCTAATTTGTGTTATGTTGATCTGTGTACATATTTTTATCACTCCTAATAGACTAAAACTCACTGAGATCAAGGGCCTGTGTATTTGGAATAACTGAAACCTTCAAATCTACCATTTCCCCAATCACAGCCTGTAATATAAAGCTTTTCTTATAGCATTTTATATTTTATAATGAATGTTATATGATTGTTTGACCTATAGCTTTGGCCTGAACTTTTCTGCTCCCTTTTATTTGTCTTTACCCCATTAGAATGTAAGCTTCTTGAGGGCAGCTTATATTTGTAGACCCAGCGGTTAGCAAAATATCTGACACAGTCAATACTTAATAAATACTTGTTGATTCGACTTATAATTTTATAAAAAGTTTGCATTTTTATATCTAATTCTTAATATTTTATGGAATATTTTCATTACATTTCAAGACATATTTATCAAGTACCTACTGTATGCTATGGACTGAATTAAGCTCTTAGGTAGATAGAAAGTATAGTACAAAATATATCTTTGTCCTTATGGACCTTATAGTCCAGTAATTGAATATAATACACACACACACACACATACACACACACAGAGTGACGATATCACACCCTAAATATTTTACAGAAGTGCAGAATAAAGTGAAGTACAAGTGGACAGGCAATTATTTTCATTTAAGATTCAGATAAAACTCCATGAAGTAATATTTAAATTGGGTTTTAAGTGACTGATATTCTACAGACAAAAAGTTGGATAGTTTAGGTAATAGGGATAGGAGAGAATAAAGAGTCATGTTAGGAAGGTTGAGGATAATTTGGTGAGACTAAAGTACAGTGAGCATGTAGGAGTATTTAATGAAAATTAATTCAATAAAGACTCCCCAAAGATAGCACAAGGAAGGTTTTTTGAGTGCTAGGTAAATAAATTTGAATATTATTGAGAAAGAAATTTACAGTAATTTTATGTGATTATTATTAAGGGTTCCTATTATAGTGGTGACAGTGGAACAGAGAAGAAAGTGTATATTGGAAAGAAATGGAGACTTGGTAAATTATTACATTTAAGAGATGAGTAGTTGCATAAGTTAAAGATAATATCAAAATAAATGGAACTGAATAAATGATGGAGCTACTGACATCAATGGTGAAGCAAATGAAGTTTAAAGTTTATCCAGGCTAAGCCTGGATAAGTTAATATTGAGATACCAGGAAGTATCTGGATAGAGATGTCCTATAGGCAGCTGGAAATATAAATCTGTAGAGACAGAGCCAAGATGACAGAGTAAAGATAGGGACTCATATGAGATCTCCCCAACCTTTAAATAGTGATTCTAAAATTCTGGAGTGGTAGAACCCACAAAGAGATGGAAAAAAAATTTCCAGCCTGACAACTTAAAAGGTTGGCAGGAAAAATCTGTTGCTCCTGGATGAGAGTGAAGTACAGCCAAGTGCAGGCCATGTCAGCACAGCTGTAACCCCAGTAAACTAGAAGCAGGTCTTGGTCAGCAGTGGCAGACTGCTCTCAGCCCACAGATAGTCAGAAGAAGAAACTGGTCTGATTACAGAATCTCTTTGCTAGCACTTAGTCAAGCCTCTGTTGCTTTGCCCATACTTGGATCCAGGACTCAGTCCTCAGTGATAACTCCAGAGTTAGAAGAGGCATTTGCATGTCAGAGCTCATGGCCATAGTGAAGCACAGATCCTCTTCAAAGTTCCAGAGAAAAAAAGAATGCTTGTGATCCCTTAGCCAGAACACAGGCCAGAAAAGTAACATGCACACCTCATCCTAGATGATACCAGCTTGGAAAAACTGAAAATTTATAGGTCCCTAAAATATCTTTGAAAACAGTTGCACAAAATCTCTGAAGCTTAGAATCATACATCCTCTATCCTGGAAAAAGAGCCCTACTTTAACAAAGAGTTAAAACTCAAATAATATGCTGGAAAAATAAGCAAACAACAGAAAAAAATTTCACCATAAAAAGTTACTGTGGTGACAAGGAAGATCAAAACATATACTAAAAGAAGATAACAAAGTCAAAGCTGCTATATCCAAAACCTCCAAGAAAAATATGAACTAGTCTTAGACCATGGAAGAACTCAAAAAGGAATTTAAAAATCAAGTAAGAGAGATAGAGGAAAAACTGGTAGAGGAGAAAAAATAAAGTCAATAGCTTGGGGAAGGAGACACACATACACAATATTGAAGAAAATAATACTTTAAAAATATGCTAGACCAAATGGTAAACTAAGTACAAAATGTCAGTGAGGAGGAGAATGTTTTAAGAGGCAAAATTGGCCAAAATGAAAAGGAGGTAGAAAAGCTCACTAAGGAAAATAATTCCTTAAAAATTAGAATTGAAAAATGGAAGCTAATGACTACATGAGAAATCAAGAAATGATAAAACAGAACTAGAAACATGAAAAAATAGACAACAATAGGAAATACCTCACTGGGAAAGCCAACAACAATAACAAAAAACAACTGACCTAGAAAATAGATCCAGAAAAAATAATTTTAAAATGACTACCTGAAAGTCATATTTTAAAAAAGAGCCTAGAAAATGTCTTTCAAGAAATTATCAAGAAATTCTAGAACCAGACAAAATAGAAATTAGAAGAATCCATGGATTATCTACTGAAAGAGTTCCCAAAATGAAAACTTCCAAGGAAAAATATTGCAAGCAGTCAGGAAAAAAATTCAAGAATCATGGAGCCATAGTTAGGATAATATAAAATTTATCAGTTTGTATATTAAAGGATTAGAACACATGAAAGAAGATATTCATAGGATAAAAGAGCTAGGATTACAACAAAGAATCAGCAAAACTGAGTATAATCCTTTTTATTTGGTGGTGGTGGGGATAAACATTCAATGACATACATGACTTTCAAGCATTCTTGATGAAAAGACCAGAATTGTTTTTTTTTTTTTTTTTTTTTGATTTTCAAGTACAAGACTCAAGGGAAGCATTAAAAAAATAATCAGGAAATGGAAATCATAAGGAACTTAATAAGGTTAAACTTCCCACTTGGAAAGATGATACTTGTGACTCACAAGAACTTTTTCTTTATTAGAGCAATTAGAAGACGTGTATAGAGAGAGACACACAGGTGTGATTTGAATGTGAAGGGATGATATATAAAATAAAATTAAGCAGCAAGAGAGGAATGGTCTGGAAGAAAGGAAAAGGGAAGGTAAAATAGATAATTTATCTTATATAAAAGAGACAAGAAAGAACTTTTATGGTGGAGGGGAAGTAGGGAGAGGTAAAGGGGAGAGACTGAACCTTCTCATTAGAATTGGCTGAAAGAGGGATTAACATACACAATCAATCTGGTTTAGAAATTGATCTTACCCTACAAGAAAAGAACAGGGAAAGGAGATAAGAGAAGGGGCTATTCAGAAGCAAAACCCTTTTGAGGAGGGACAGGGGGAAAGAACAGATAGAATAGAACAAATGGAGGGGGGGAACACAGAAATAGTAACTGTGATAAAAAATTTTGAAGCTAGTTTCTTTGATAAAGGTCTTACTACTCAGTCATATAGAGAATTGAGTCAAATTTATAAAAATAAGTCATTCATAAATGATCAAAAGATATGAATAGTTTTCAGATGAAAAAAGCAATGTTACCTATAGCCATTTGAAAAAAATGCTCTAATTCACTATTCGTTGGAGAAATGTAAATTAAATAAATTCTGAGGTACTAGTTTTCATGTATTAGAAAGGTCAGTAGGACAGAAAAGGAAAATTACAGATATTGGAGGGGATGTGGGAAAATGAGACATTAATGCATTGTTGGTGGAATTGTGAACTGATTCAAACCTTCCAAAAAGCATTTTGGTACTATGCCCAGAAACTATAAAAGCATGTATACTCTTTGAACTAGCCATATCATTATTCAAAACTACTGTATCCCCAAAGATATTAAAAAAGAGAGAAGAACCTATATGTACAAAATATTTATTATAGCTTTTTATTCTGGTGGGAAAGAATTGGAAATAAAGGGGATGCCCATCAGTTGGAGAATACTTGAACAAATTATGGTATATGATTATGATGGACTATTATTGTGCTATAAGAAATGATAAGCAGATCCATATTCAGAGAAAGAATTGATTGTGTCTGAATACTGATTGAAGTATATTCCTTTTTAAACTTTTTTTTTGAGGGTTGGGAAATCTGTTTTCTTTCACAACATGATTTTTATGGAAATGTTTTGCATAACTTCACAAGTGCCTTCTTAATAGAGGTGGAATGGGGAGGAAGAGAGAGAAGCTGGAACTCATTTTAAAAACAAATGTAAAAATTATTTTACATATAAATGGGGAAAATAAAAATATTAAATATTAAGCAAAAAAAAAGAAAAAGAAAGAAAAAATGAAGAGTATGATGATCTCTGAAAAACATGGAAAGACTTCTTGATGCAAAGTGAAATGTTCTATGTACAAAGTAACAGTGATACTGCGAGATGATCAACTGTGAATGACTTAGGTATTCTTAGCAATACAGTGATCCAAGACAACCCTAAAGGACTTATAATGAAAAAGGCTATCCATCACCAGAGAAAGAACTGCTGATTCTTTCAGAATTGAATCTTTCAGTTTGAAGCAAACTTTTTTTAACCTTTATTTTTCTTGAGGTTTTTTTTTGTCAATATTTTCTTTTATAATATATCTGATGTGGAAAAATTTTAAATGACTACACGTATTTAACCTCTATGGAATTGCTTGCCTTCTCAAGGGAGGAGAGGGGAAAAGATGATCTGGAACTATTTTTTATATGTGACTGGCAAAAAATAAAATAAGTAAATAAATTTTTTAAAAAAGAAAAAGAAACCTATAATGCAGAAGAAAAGAATCAGATTAGAGAAAAGAGATTGTGAGTCATTTCTATAGAAGTCATAGTTAAAAATGAATGAGAATGAGTTAGAAAAATAAAGAAGGTTTAGGACTATTGTTTGGGTAGAATATAGTTCAATAGGTCAGGAAGATGAGTGGTCACTGAGGGAGAAGGGAGTTTTAAGAGGTCAGACAACCATAAGGGGAAGATAATCTCTCATGTCAAGACTGGAGATAGTGTCTAGTAGGAAGAGGAAATCAGTAGTGTCAAAAGGTACAAAGAGTTCAAGTAAGATGTAGACTAATTAAATTTGGCAATTAAGAGACTGCTGTTGAGAAAAATAAGTTTTAATAATGCTCTAAGAAACCATTATCAAAAGAGCTTGGGTAGTAAAGAAATAGTTGCATATCTTTTTTTTTCAATAATCTAATTGATATTACTGCCACAGAGGGTTGTTGTTCACAAAATGATGCCCCTTGAGTTGTATGAGCATGTGGAGACTGTGTAGCTCTATATGTAACTGTGGGAAACAACCTGAAAATGAGTGTCAGACAAAATATAGGAATGTTATTGCCTGGAGATACTGTACCAAAATCTTGTACATGATTACAGTTTCAACTTTTATTGACTAGCAGATTTTTGCTAATATGGTGGCCTTTCTCTAAACATGAAAATGCTGAATCAAATATGAACCATTGAACAGAATCAGGAAATTCTTCACAAAAGAGTATTTTTGTAACTTGGCATGATCAGATTGTGAAGAGATATATACTTGGACAATTAGTCCACAGGGAACAGGTTGTTTTTTTCGCAATGAAGGTCACAGAGGAGTTTGTTCATATCAACAACTTAAAACTCATTTGAAGAGCATGTCAACTGGTGCATGAAGGATATGGGATTTACATTTGATGGAAAGCCTGTGACAATATGGTCAGCTCTCAATTATTGTTACCATTGTGTAAATACGCCTCAATTATGGTATTCAAAGATGCAAATTCAAGAGAATCAAATTTATGCTGGACACTTTCAGAATTGGAGTATGCAATTCCTTCTAAAATGACTACATCATGTTTTCTTGAGACTTTATTCTACAGATCTATTTTCCTACCCTCCCCCAAATTCCTTGATTGTGCCCTTTTATAAGTAGAATTATTGTTGAATATTTTACTGATAAATTGCTTCCCCTTGCCTCCCCTTTCCATTTTTATTTAAATTATCAAATTTTATTGAATATTATGGTGTCTATAGTAATGTTCCTCTATTGATTCTTCACCCCCTCATTCTCATTTTGGACTTGTTTACAAAGATTTCGAGAAATATTTAAACATTTACAGTACTGTGTACCATTCTTCCTTATTAGTAGTATTTGGGGAAAACAGAGCATTTTTCTTTCTTTCTTTTAAAAAGCAAATTGAAAAATACAGGCCATTTTGAAATAGCCCCCTCCTCTTTTTCAGCATTTAAAAAATATTTGGTGAATTTTAAGAAATTTCATCAATAAAATTATTATTCAATGTACACAGTGGATAGTAGATGCCTTTGTGTTGTATACAACTATCTCAGTTGTAATTGTGCTTTGCTGGATGATATTTCAAATGGCATTAAAAAAATTCAGTCAAAAGTGGGGGGAAAGAATCTAATTGGTGTGGGAAATATGAGTACTATCTTCTCAGGCAAGCATTAGTCCATAAGTTAGTATATTTTTATTGAATGTTTTCTGTATGCACACCCTTGTATCATGATCTAAGGAGAAGACCAAAGGAAGGGGTTTTGCCTTACATAAGTTTATTATAAAACTACTTAGTAAGGAAGTTCTTATAAAAGTATTGGATCAACAACTATATGATGAAATGGATAGAGTGCTGGCCCTGGAATCAGGAAGATTTACTTTCTAGAATTCAAATATATGACCTCAAACACATACTATCTCTGTAACCCTGGTCAAGTCATTTAATACTGTTTTCTTTACTTTCCTTATCTATAAAATGAGATGGAGAAGGTAATAGTAAGTCACTCCTGTGTCTCTGCCAAGAAAAGTCAGAGATGACTAAAAATGACTCAAGGAATATAGGATACAGAAACAGAACAAAGAACTCTTATATTGATGTGATAATGGTAAATTTGTGGAATGTGGGTATTCTTGAAAAGTTGCAGTCATAAAATATTAGAGATGAGATAGACCTTAGAGATCATCCTAGCCAATCCACTTATTTTACCAAGGATGCCCAAAGAACTTAAGTAATGATGATAGTATACAAGTAAGTGATAATAATGTTGCTAGGAATGAGAATGAATTGCTTAAGATGAAGAGAAAGAAGCAGTGGGTATTAAACCTCTGATTTCTCAAAAACCTTCTCTTTTCTCTGTCTGGCAAAAATATTGAGTCCACTTGCTATGAATTGAGGAATAACCTGTCTCCTACTGTCTGAATTATTGTGTTCTGCCACTTACTAAGCAGGACAGATAGCTTCTTTTTGCTGGACCATTTAATATGTTCAGTGGTTGAATTTATGAACTTAAATGCAACCAAACTGTGGGAACAACTGGGAGTCAGTAGTAGTGAAAAGAACATGGAATTAGAAGGCAAGAGAAAGAGTAAAAAGACTGGTGTAGTATCATGATAGAGCATTGGATTTAGAGTTAGGATGATCTGAATTGAAATTAAACATCATAATAGACATACTTATAAGGAAACAGGAGGGAAAGGGGGAAAAGGGGGTGGGTGGGGCTCTAAAGGGGAAGGATTGTTTGAGGGAAGTGATTATCAAAAGCAAAATAGTAGGGAGGAGGGAAAGGGGATGAGAAAGAGAAAAGCATAAGCTAGGGTAAATAAGATGGCAGGAAATACAGAATTAGTTATTTTCACTGTGGATGTGAATGGAATGAACTCTCCCTTAAAGCAGAAGCAGATAGCAGACTTGATTAAAAACCAGAATCCAACAATATGTTGTATACAAGAAACACATCTAAAGCATAGAGATACATACAGGGTGAAGGTAAAAGGCTGGAGCAGAATCTATTATGCTTCAGGTGAACAAAAAAAAGCAGGGGTAGCAATCCCGATCTCAGACCAAGTAAAAGCAAAGATAGACTTAATTAAAAGAGACAAAGAAGGAAATTATATCTTCCTAAAGGGTACCCTAGATTATGAAGCAATATCAATACTAAACATATATGCACCAAGTGGTATAGCATGGAAATTCCTAGAGGAAAAGTTCAGAGAGTTGCAAGAAGAAATAGACAGCAAAACTATAATAGTGGGGGATCTCAACCTCCCTCTCTCAGAACTTGATAAATCAAACCACAAAATAAATAAGAAAGAAGTTAAGGAGGTAAACAAAACGTTAGAAAAGTTAGGTATGATAGATCTTTGGAGGAAATTAAATGGAGACAGAAAGGAGTTTACTTTTTTCTCCGCAGTCCATGGAACTTATACAAAAATTGACCATATGTTAGGACACAAAAACCTCAAAATCAAATGCAGGAAGGCAGAAATAATAAATGTTTTTTTCAGATCATGACGGAATAAAAATCACATGCAATATAAGGCCAGGAGAAAATAGACCAAAAACCAATTGGAAACTAAATAATTTTATCCTAAAGAATGAATGGGTGAAACAGCAAATTACAGACACAATTACTAATTTCATCCAACAGAATGACAATAATGAGACAACATACCAAAATTTGTGGGATACAGCAAAGCGGTAATAAGAGGAAATTTTATATCTCTAGATGCTTATTTGAATAAAATAGAGAAAGAGAAAATTAATGAATTGGGCTTGCAACTAAAAAAGCTAGAGAAAGAACAAATTAAAAACCCCCAATCAAATACCAAACTTGAAATCCTAAAAATAAAAGGAGAGATTAGTAAAATTGAAAGTAAAAAAACTATTGAATTAATAAATAAAACTAAAAGTTGGTTTTATGAAAAAACCAACAAAATAGATAAACCTCTAGTTAATTTAATTAGAAAAAGGAAAGAGGAAAATCAAATTGTTAGTCTCAAAAGTGAAAAGGGAGAACTTTCCACCAATGAAGAGGAAATTAGAGCAATAATCAGGAGTTACTTTGCCCAACTGTATGCCAATAAATTTGATAACCTAAGTGAAATGGAGGAATATCTACAAAAATATAGATTGCCCAGATTAACAGAAGAGGAAATAAATTACTTAAGTAGTCCCATTTTAGAAAAAGAAATAGAACAAGTCATTAATCAATTCCCTAAGAAAAAATCCCCAGGACCAGATGGATTTACATGTGAATTCTACCAAACATGTAAAGAACAATTAACTCCAATGTTATATAAACTATTTGAAAAAATAGGGAATGAAGGACTCCTACCAAACTCCTTTTATGATACAGACATGATACTGATACCTAAACCAGGTAAAACAAAAACAGAGAAAGAAAATTATAGACCAATCTGCCTAATGAATATTGATGCAAAAATCTTAAATAAAATATTAGCAAAGAGATTACAGAAAATCATTCCCAGAGTAATACACCATGACCAAGTAGGATTTATACCAGGAATGCAAGGATGGTTCAATATTAGGAAAACTATTAACATAATTGACTGTATTAATAACAAAATTAACAAAAAAATGATAATCTCAATAGATGCAGAAAAAGCATTTGATAAAATCCAACATCCATTCCTATTAAAAACATTAGAGAGTATAGGAATTAATGGACTTTTCCTTAAAGTAGTCAGTAGCATTTATTTAAAACCATCAGCTAGCATCATATGTAATGGTGATAAACTGAAACCATTCCCAATAAGATCAGGGGTGAAACAAGGTTGCCCACTATCACCATTACTGTTCAATATTGTATTAGAAATGCTAGCCTTGGCAATAAGACAAGAAAAGATATTAAAAGAATTAGAGTAGGTCATGAGGAAACCAAATTATTACTCTTTGCAGATGATATGATGGTCTACTTAGAGAACCCTAGAGAATCAACTAAAAAACTATTAGAATTAATCCAAAACTTTAACAAAGTTGCGGGATACAGAATAAATCCACATAAATAATCAGCATTTTTATACATCACCAACAAAATGCAACAGCAAGAGATACAAAGAGAAATTCCATTCAAAATAACTATCGATAGTATAAAATATTTGGGAATATATCTGCCAAGGGAAAGTCAGGATCTATATGAGCAAAACTACAAAACGCTCTCCACACAAATAAAGTCAGATCTAAACAATTGGAAAAACATCAAGTGCTCTTGGATAGGTCGAGCAAATATAATAAAGATGGCAATAATACCTAAACTAATCTATTTATTTAGTGCTATACCAATCAAACTTCCAATAAATTATTTAACTGACCTAGAAAAAATAACAACAAAATTCATCTGGAAAAACAAAAGGTCAAGAATTTCAAGGGAATTAATGAAAAAAAATGCAAATGAAGGTGGCCTAGCTGTATCATATCTAAAACTATATTATAAAGCAGTGGTCACCAAAACCATTTGGTACTGGATAAGAAATAGAGTAGTGGATCAGTGGAATAGGTTAGGTTCACAGGACAAAATACTCAATGACAATAGTAATCTAGTGTTTGATAAACCCAAAGACCTCAGTTTTTGGAATAAAAACTCACTATTTGACAAAAACTGCTGGGATAATTGGAAACTAGTATGGAAGAAATTAGGCATTGACCCACATCTAACACCATATACCAAGATAAGGTCAAAATGGATTCATGATCTAGGCATAAAGAATGATATTTTTTATTTTATTTTTTATTTTTTATTTTATTTGCATAACATATGTGTGGGTAATTCTTCAACATTAACCCTTACATAGCTTTCTGTTACAAATTTTCCCCCCAACTCCCCACCCATTCCCTAGATGGAAGGATATCCACTACATGTTAATTATGTTAAAATATTGGCAAAACGAATATATGTATGCATATTTCCAAACTTATCATTGTTGTGCAAGAAAAATCTTATGTACACAAAAGATATATTAGATAAACGAAACACAATGTAAGCAAACATCAATCAAGGAGTATGAGAATGTTATGGTGTGGTCCACATTTCACATCCCTCTCTCTGGGTATATATGGCTTTCTTCAGTGAACAATTGGAGGTGGTTTGAAACATTTCATTGTTGAAGAGAGCCATGTCTATCAGAATTGATTGTCATATAGTACTGTTGTTGCCATGTATAATGATCTCCTGGTTCTTCTCATTTCACTCAGCATCCATCAGTTCATGCAAGTCTCTCCAAGCCTCTCTGAAATCATCTTGCTGGTCATTTCTTACAGAACAATAATATTCCATAATATTCATATACCATAATTTATTCAGCCATTCTCCAATTGAAGGGCATCTATTCAATTTCCAGTTTCTAGCCACTACAAAACACACGCCACAAACATTCTTGCACATGTGGGGCCCTTTCCTTCCTTTATGATTTCTTTGGGATATAAGCCCAATAGAAATGCTGCTGGGTCAAAGGGTATGCACAGTTTGATAACTTTTTGAGTATAGCTACAAATTGGTCTTCCAGAATGGCTGTATCCATTCACAGTTCCACCAACAATGCATCAGTGTCCCAGCCCTCCCACATCCCCTCCAACATTCATCATTAA
>JAJPUD010003814.1:24098-48185 GCA_023553655.1 Myrmecobius fasciatus | reverse complement strand
GATTAGAAGGGTAGCAGTAAACTGGGAAAATATTTTTACATCCAAAGATTCTGATAAAGGCCTCATTTCTAAAATATATAGAGAATTGACTCAAATATATAAGAATCCAAGCCATTCTCCAATTAACAAATGGTCAAAAGATATGAACAGACAATTTTCAGACGAAGAAATTGAAACTATTTCCGGTCACATGAAAAGGTGCTCCAAGTCACTATTGATCAGAGAAATGCAAATTAAGACAACTCTGAGATACCACTACACACCTGTCAGATTGGCTAAAATGACAGGAAATGATAATGATAACTGTTGGAGGGGATGTGGGAAAACTGGGACACTGATACATTGTTGGTGGAACTGTGAACGGATCCAACCATTCTGCAGAGCAATTTGGAGCTATGCTCAAAAAGTTATCAAACAGTGCATACCCTTTGACCCAGCAGTGTTTCTACTGGGCCTATATCCCAAAGAGATTTTAAAGGAGGGAAAGGGACCCACATGTGCAAAAATGTTTGTGGCAGCCCTTTTTGTAGTGGCAAGAAACTGGAAATTGAAAAGATGCCCATCAATTGGAGAATGGCTGAATAAATTATGGTATATGAATGTTATGGAATATTATTGTTCTGTAAGAAATGACCAACAGGAGGATTTCAGAAAGGATTGGAGAGACTTGCATGAACTGATGCTGAATGAAATCAGCAGAACCAGGAGAACATTATACACAGCAACAAGACTATACGATGATCAATTTTGATGGACATGGTTCTCTTCAACAATGATGTGATTCAAACCAGTTGTGCTGCGATGAAGATAGTCCTATACATCCAGAGAGAGGTCTGTGGGAACTGAGAGTGAACCACAACAAAGCATTTTAACGCTTTCTGTGAATATTTCCATGCATTTTGTTTTCCTTCTTAGGTTGTTTTTTTCTTCTTCTCTTTCTAGATCTGATGTTTCTTGTGCAGTAAGATAACTGTATAGATATGTATACATGTACTGTATTTGTCATATAATTTATCCTATCTAGCATGTATTAGATTACCTGTCATCTAGGGGTGGGGGTGGGGGAAAGGAAAGGAAAAGCTTGGGAAAAAAAAGGTTTTTTTGCAAAGGTCAATGTTGAAAGGTCACTCATATGTTTTGTAAATAAAAAGCTTTATAAAAAAATAAAAAAATAAAAATAAATAAATAAATAAATAAAAAGAAAAAAAAGGTATTAACACCATATCTGTATCATAAAAAGAATTTAGTAACTTGTATTCTTATAAATTTGACACAGTTCTTTATATATTTTAGAAATGAGACTTTTATCAGAAACATTGGCTATAAAGATTTCTATTTTTTTTTACCAGCTTTGTACTTCCATTTTAATCTTGTTTCTGTTGGTTGGATTTGTGCAAAACTTTTAATTTAATGTAATCAAAGTTGTCCATCTTTTTCATAATGTTCTTTAATTCTTCTTTGGCATAAATTCCTCTCTTCTTTAAAGGTCTGTTGGATAAATCATCCCTTGCTTTCCTATTTTGTTAATGATATCATCCTTTATGCCTGAATCATATACCCATTTTGACCTTATTTTGATATAGAGTGTGAGATGTAGGTCTATGCTGAGTTTTTGACATTATTTTCCAGTTTTCCCAGCAATTTTCGTCAAATGGTGTATTTTTAATCTAGAAGCTGTTTAGGGGTTTATCAAAAAATAGATTACTATAGATCTTGATTATTGTGTCATATGTATTTAATCTCCTATTCCACTGATCCATAACTGCTTCTTAGCCAGTACCAAATGTTTTTGGTGACTGCTGCTTTATAATGTAGTTTTAGATTTGCTACTGCTAAACAACTATGCTTTTTATTTTTCATAAATTCTTGATACTCTTGATATTTTGTTCTTCCAGATGAATTTTGTTTTATTTTCTCTAGTTTTATAAAATAATTTTTTGGCAGTTTGATTGGTATGGCACAGAAAAAAATAGATCAGCTTAGGCAGAATTGTTATTTTTATTATATTAACTCGGCCTACCCATGAGCAATTAATATTTATTCTAATTGTTTAGATCTTACTTTATTTGGGTGAGAAATATTTTGTAATTGTGTTTGTCTTGTCAGGTAGATGCCCAAGTATTTTATTTTGTCTACTGTAATTTTAAATGGAATTTTCCTTTCTATTTCTTGTTGATGGACTTTATAAGTAATATATAGAAATGCAAAAAGAAGAAAAGCTGATGACTTGTGTGGGTTTATTATATATGCTGCAATTTTGCTAAAGCTGTTAATTGTTTTTAGTAGGTTTTTCAATGATTTTCTAGAATTCTTTAAGTATATATCATCTGTAAAGAGTGATAGTTTTATTTCTTCATTGCTTATTCTATTTCCTTTAATTTCTTTTTTTTCTTATTGCTAAAGCCAACATTTCTAGTACAATGTAGAATAAAAGTGGTGATAATGGGCATCTTTGTTTCATCCCTGATCTTATTGGGAATGTATCCAGGTTCTCTCCATTACAAATAATGCTTGATATTGGTTTTAGATAGATAGTGTTTATTTTTTAAGGAAATCTCCCTTTATCTCTATGCTCTCATTTTTTAAATAGGAATTGGTGCTGTATTTTGTCAAAAAGCTTTTTTCTGCATCTATTGAGATAATCATATGATTTCTGTTGGTTTTGTTATCGATATGGTTGATTATGGAAATGGTTTTCTTGATATTGAACCACCCCTACATTCCTGATGTAAATTCCACTTGGTTATAGTGTATTATCCTGCTGATAAGTTGTTGTAATCTTTTTGCCAATATTTTATAAAAATTTTGCATCAATATTCACTAGGGACATCAATGTGCAATTTTATTTCTCTGTTTTGGCTCTTCCTGGTTTAGGTATCAGTATCATATTTGTGTCATAGAAGGAATTTGGAAGTACTTCTTTATCCTAACAGTTTATTTAGTATTGGAATTAATTGTTCTTTAAATGTTTGATAGAATTCACTTGTGCATCCATCTGGCCCTGGAGATTTTTTTCTGAGGGAGTTCATTAATGGCTTGTTCAATTTTTTTGACTAAAATGGAGTTAAGTAATTTAAGTAATTTATTTCCTCTTCTGTTAATCTGGACAATTTATACTTTTAAAATATTCATCTATTATTTCAATTAAATTGTCAGACTTGCTGCTATACAGTTGGGTTCCAAATTATTACTTTAATTTCTTTGTCATTGACGGTAAGTTTACCTTTTTTCTTTTTTAACCAATTAATCAAAGTTTGTCTATTTTGTTGGTTTTTTCATGAAACCAACTCTTACTTTTAATTATTAGTTCAATAGTTTTGTTAGTTTAAATTTTATTCATCTCTCTTTTGAGTTTCAGAATTTCTAATTTGGCATTTTATTGGGAGGTTTTAATTTGTTCTTTTTCAAGCTTTTTTAGTTCATGCCCAATTCATTTAGGGTTAGGGTTAGGGTTAGTCTCCTCTTTCTCTGTATTATTCATGTAGTTATTTAGAGAAATGAAATTTTCCCCAAGAACTGCTTTGGTTGCATGCCATAAGTTTTTGTATGTTGTGTCATTATTGTCATTCTTTTAGATGAAATTATGGATTATTTCTGAGATTTGTTGTTTGATGCACTCATTTTTTAAAATTAGATTATTTAATTTCCAATTGGTTTTAGTCCATCTTTCCCTGCCCCTTTATTGAATATAATTTCATTGCATTATGGTCAGAAAAGGAAGCATTTATTATTTCTGCCTTTCTGCATTTGATTGTGAGTTTTTTATGCCCTAATATATGATCAATTTTTGTGAAAGTGCCATGTACTGCTAAGAAAAAGGTGTATTCCTTTCTGTCCCTATTCAATTTTCTCTAGAGGTTTATCATATCTAGGTTCTCTAGTATTTTATTACCCTCTCTAGTTTCTTTCTTGTTTATTTTGTGATCAGATTTGTCTGATTCTGAGAGGGTAAGATTAAGGTCCCCCACTAGTATAGTCTTGCTATCTGGCTTAAAATCTTCTCTAGAAATTTGGCTGTGCTACCACCACTTGGTGCATACACATTTAGTATTATTACTACTTCATTGTTAACCCTTCATCAAAGTGTACTTTCCTTCTTTATCTTTTTTAATATCTATTTTCACTTTTGCTTTAACTGAGATCAGAATTGCTATCCCTGCTATATTTTTTTTTACTTCAGCTGAAACATAATAAATTCTGTCCCATCCTTTTATCTTCACTCTACATGTGACTGTTTCAAATGTGTTTCTTGTAAACAATATATTGTTGGATTCTGGTTTTTAATCCACTCTACTAGTTGATATTTTTGGGGGGATTTACTCTATGGAAGAGTTCATCCCATTCAGATTCATGGTTATGATTACCAGCTCTGTATTTTCCTCTGTCTTATTTTCTCCCTTGTATATACTTTTGTTCTCTCTTTCCAGCCAGTCCTTAGGCATGTCTTAGTGTTTTTTAACCCACTCCACCTACTACCTTATCTTCTATCATCCCTTCCTCCCTTCTCTTACCTTTTCCCCTACTGTTTCTCTCCTCCCTTTTATTCTGCTCCTCCCTTTTCTTTCCTCTTTCTCCTCCTTATTCTTTATAGGGTTAGATAAATTTCTATACTCAAATAAATTAAATCATTCCCTCTTAGAACCAAAACTGAAGAGATCAAGCTCTAGGCAATGCTCATCTCTCTTCTTTCCCTGGATTGTAATAGATCTTTTACGTCTCTTCCTGTGAACTAATTGTCCCATTATACTTCTCTTTTCCTCTTTTTGAAGTACAGACACATTACCACCCCTTAATATCTTTTTTCATTAGTAACATCACATTAGAGTCCATTTACAACCACACCCTCAGTCCATGAGATGCTCCCCTCTGTTTGCTCCAGTGATATATACAATTCCAAGATTTACAGGTATCATTTTTCCATCTAAGGGTGTAAACAGTTTAACTTTTAAATAATATATATATATATTCCCCCTCTTTACCTTTACGTGCTTTTCAAGTCCTTTGTTTGTAGATTAAAATTTTTGTTTAGTTCTCTTCTTTGAAATCTCATCATTGAAGCTCCATCACTTCCCCTGAAAGATGATGCTAAGTCTTACTTGATAGTTAGTTCTTGCTTGTAATTTTTGGTCCTTTGCCTTCTGGATATGATATTCTAGGCCCTCAGATCCTTTATTATAGAAGCTGCAAGATCCTGGGTAATCCTGATGGTTGGTCCTTGATATTGAATTGCTTTTGTCTGGCATCTTGCAGTTTTTTTTTTTCCTTGAGGTTGCAGTTCTGGAGTTTCACAACAATATTCCTTGGGGTTTTCCTTGTGGGATTCCTTTCCAAAGGATATTGATCAATTCTTTCAATGAATATTTCCTCCTTTGTTTCTAGAATATTGGGACAGTTTTCCTTAATGATCTCTTGAAGAATGCTATGCAGGCTCTTTTTTTGATCATGGCCTTTAGGAAGGTCAATAATTTTTAAATTGTTTCTTCTGCATCTATTTTCTAGTTTGGCTGTTTTTCCAATGATTTATTTCACATTTTCTTCAATTTTTTTCATTCTTTTTAGTTTGTTTGACTGATTTTTGCTGTCTCACAGAGTCATTAGCTTCCATTTACCCTGTTCTAGTTTTTAATGTGTGATTTTCTTCAGTTTTTGTATCTCTTTTTCCAATAGGTTAATTCTTCTTTTTAAGGAGTTGTTTTCTTCAGATAATTTTTCCCTTCCTTTTCCAAATTGTTGACTCTCTCATGAATTCCTCTCATTTCCTTTCTAAAAATTTGATTCTACCTCTCTTATTTGTCTTTTAAAGTCTTTTATGAGTACTTCCAAGAAGGCTCTTTGGGCTTGAGACTAAGTCATATCACTCTTTGAGATTTCTTCTGTGGACATTTTGACCTTATCTGAGTTGGTCTGCCCTGTTACCATAGTAGCTTTCTATGGCCATGATTCTTTCCTGTTTCTTGCTCATTTTCTTTCCTTTTTTGGTATTTCCTCTTTTTTTCACTTTTATGGTTGATCTCTACTCTTGAGGTAAAGCAGACACTGTGTCAAGCTACCTGTGCAGCTCTGAGCTTTGTCTTTGAACACAGGGACTTCATGTGTTTGGAAGGTGGGAGGTAGCTTTGCCTACTGTTTTCAGGAAATAGTCTGGTTTACCAGAATTGCCTTCTGAGCTGGGACTGGAAGCTAACTCACTGATTTGCTCCTCTATTGAGCCAGGACCGAGGGTTTTAACTGCTGATTTCCTGTGATTAAGACCCTCTTATTGGTTTTCCCAGAGTCTGAGCTGGGCAGAACGCCCTTTTCATCCCAGTGAGCCTGATTTTTCTTGAAGTTTTTCCAGTCTTGATTTGGAGAGTGGATTCATTCTGTTAGACTCTGTTCAGAGGCTTGGTTTTATGTGGTTTTTGAGGGAAATAGTGCTCATGCAGCTTCTTAGCTTTACTTTGCCATCTTGGCTCTCCGTCCTTTTTTAAAAAGTGTATTATATTCTTCTTTTTATTTTCAAAGCCATGATGTTCATTTGTACTTCCTAGTAAAGTTCCTTCTCTTCTATGTATTTAAAAATATTTCAATGTCCTTCCTTTTTGGGGGGAGGAAAATCAGAATTCTGTTGCTAACTTTCTTTCCCCCAAAGCCTTCCCACACCATTAAAACAAAACAAAACAAAAGACTTTTAATTAATAAGCATAGTCAATTAAATGAATATACATACACATTTGTCATTTCCAAAAATTTTTGTCTCTTTATGTTTCTTGAGTGTCACCTCTTTGGGAAATGGGTAACATGCTTCGTAGGTATTCTGTAGACATAATTAGTCATTTCATTGATTAGAATCTTAGTGTTTCAAAGTGGTTTTATGTACAAAGTTGTTGTCTTTGTATAATTTGTACTTTTGATCCTGCTTACTTCATTCTGCTTCAATTTCATACCACCCACTCAGATTTTTTGAAATAATCACTTTCTCATTTCTTGAAATGCATAACATCATAATTTGTTTAGTTATTCTTAACTTCCCTGACTTCCTTCAAGCCTTAGCTAAAGCCTCATCTTCTACAGGAAGCATTTTATGATACTCCTTAATTCTAAGGCCATCTCTCTCTGTTAATTATCTCTGGTTTGTCGTATATATAGCATGTTGCATATAGTTATTTTCATGCGTCTCCTCCATTAGACTGTGAAACTCATGACTATCTTTTGCCTATGTATGTCTAGTGCTTGGAACATGAACATTGCCTAGCAATGTTTATAAACTAATGAGCTAAACATGTTCTCAATTATGGGGCATACCTTGAGATTTTAGGGTTTTTTTTTCTTTTTATCTTTCCTTGAGGAACAAGAAGTCTATTTCACTTGCAAGTAATTCTTTTTAATGTCCCAGTCTTTATTCTTTCTTCTTTTTCCTGTTGAATTTGAGGCATTTCTATACCAAACCTCCCTCTCTCCTCCCTTTCTCCCTACCTCTCTGTCTATAACGCTTATTTATTCATTTCAGATAATGGTGATCATCTGAAGGTCATTCCTTCCCTCTACCTTTTCCTCCATGTTTGTATTATTCTTATACACTGCAATTATGAAAAATTACAAATTTTTCTACCTTTCTCCTTTTTTGTACTAATTTATTTCAGCCCTCCTTTTCCTCCTCCTTCTCCTTCTTCATTCCTTCCTTCTCTTTTTCCTCCTTTTCCTTCTGATCTTCCTTCTCCTCTTTTTTTCTTCTTCCATCAATATTCTCTGAAAACATTGCATGTTAGGCTTGCTTTGTGGATAATGGAAACAAAATTAAGTTCCACAATTATTACCATCACCACTACCATCATAATAATGTTACTTTTCCTGTACAGTGTTTATTAAGGTATAAAGAGTTGTTTTTAGGGTGGAAGGTATACTAGTTGGGTAGGAGTCTATCAGAGAGCTTCAAGGTAACTGAGGGAGGAAAAATGGGGAAAAAAGCATAGATTGGTTTGATTCTCTCTTACTTCAGCTTTGTGTGATGTCAAAGAGGAGAGAGGAAAAGTAAAGAAGAATTTATTAAGTGCCAGGCACTGAGAAAAGTTATGTACAAATAATATTTAATTAAACAATTTGATAAAAACGTGATTTACAAAATCATATTGTCTCATACTCAGTATTGCTTTCTCATTTTGTGCCACCTTGATATTCCCATTACTCAAGTTACTGTTCTATATCCTTCTTTAATCTTCCAAACTCCAAAAAAAAAGTTCATTGACTCTATTTCCTCTCTTCTCACGCTCTTCATTTTTTGCAGTCTAGTCCCTGACATCATCACTCAGTTGATGTTAACAGGGATCCCTTAATTGCCAAAGTTGATTATCTTTTCTAGAATTTCATATTTCTTATCTCTTTGGAACATTTGATACTAATACACTCATCTCTGGGGTTTCATGACACAATTGCTTCCACTCACATGGTTGCTTTATCAGCTCTGTGGGTTTAATTATTATCAATATTTCATGCAACCAGGACTAGTCTCTATCTCTTGAGATCTTGAGTCCCTAATAACCTCCTGCTAAGTAGACATTTCAAACTGGATATTTCAGCTGAAACATATTTTGCTCCAGCCTTTTATCTTTACTCTAGATGTTTCTCTGTACTTCAAATATGTTTTTTGCAAACAACATATTGTAGAATTCTGTCTTCTAATCCAATCTGCTATCCAATTCCATCTTGTGGGCAAATTCATCCCATTCACATTTCAGTTAAGTCTAATCAGTTGTCAATCCTGTTATTTCTTCCTAGGTGATTTTTCTCCATTTCTTTGCTTTTAACTACTCACATAGCCACAGCCTTAGCTATTGTCCTTCACCTATATTATTGTGCAATTGGCTTTTTTATGTCATAGCTATCCCCTCCCCAATCCATGTTCTATATATTTGCAAAAGTGAATTTCCTTAAAATGTGTATCTGACCATTCACTTTTCTATCTGTAAACTCCATTACTTTACAATTAATTCTGGGGTCAAGTGTAAAATTGTTATCTTGAATTTTATAACCTTTTTCACAAATGGAATTCATGAATTTTTTTACCTTCCATAGTCTATTGTACAACAAAACTTACCTTCTTTTTTCTTCTTACACATGATGTTCTATCTTCCATTTCTGGGCTATTGAACTCTCCTTCCTGAGAATGTACTTCCTCCAATGCTCAGAACCTCTTACTTCCTTCAAGAGTTAGCCCAATCATTGTCTTCTGCATGAAGTTTTTTCTAACTCCATGCCTGCCCCCCCAAATCTCTTTAATATTTATTTATTTATTTGCTTTTTTGCTGAGGCGATTGAGGTTGTGACTTGCCCAGGGTTACACAGCTAGGGAATGTTAAGTGTGTGAGACCAGATTTGAACTCAGGTCCTCCTGACTTCAGGGCTGGTGCTCTATCCACTGTGCGTGCCACCTCACTACCCCCCAAAGCTCTTTATTAATTGTATATTTATATTATATATTATTTTTTCCTCTGATAGAAGTTTCTTGAATGCAGAGGCTTTTTCACTTTTTCTTTACATCACTAGTAATTCACCTTAGTTCCAGTGCTTGGAACATAGTACATGATTAATACAAGTTTCTTGATAGATTGAATGAGATGGCCTTCAATGAATAATTGAAGGTTTATGGGCAAAGAAGATAGAGAGTATCAAGAATATTTAATCTAGAGTAAGGTATTTGTGTTGAAATGAAGTAAAAGAGGATAACTTCTTAATAATAACCTTGAAAAAGGCAATGTTATATAGTGGTTAGAGATTTTTCTTGTTCTGAGTTATGCTAGCAGTATATCCATGAGCAAGTCACTTAAGGCCTTGTTGTCCCAATCAAATCAATAAAAGATGGGCTTGTTGGTTGCTGTTTTAATGAAAAGTGTTTCCTGCACAATGAAATAACAGGATTTGATCAACAATAAGGCAAACAAACAAACAAAAATCTTAAAGTATAAGAAAATTACTTTGAAGCAAGATGGTAATAGAATTCCTAATTAGGAATAAGTCCAAACCAAGAGAAATAGACTTATATTGAAGGATTCAAGGATTGAAAGTAGGTAAGAGAAAGTATTTCCCAATTCTAGATACTGTTAAGCATTGAGATAAATTACCTGGGAACAGAACAGAATTGTTTTCTTTGTGGCTTCATCAGAATAATTCAAACCACTTTTGGTCTTGTCTGATTACAGCCTTGCCTAAGGGCAATTAAAATTTATTTTTAAGATTTTTTTTCCTGGTCTACAGAAATCAACTCTTTTTCTGCAGACCTCTGCCTAGTCGTCAACCAGATTTTTCTCTATCTCCTCCCTCTTTTATATTGAGTATAAAGTCTGAAAGTTTGCTCCTGAATTGGAGCTGTTTATGTAGGTTTACAAATGAGAACAATCACCTCTTTTTCAGACCCTTGTAGATCTCCAGATTAGCAAAGGAAAGCTGATGTTCTCAGGAAAGTTTCTAGGTAGCTGCAGAAGTGGGCATATATTTTCTAGTGAGTGAGTTAAAGCGACTACAGAAAGCCTTAATCACTATTCCTTTCTACAATGTAGTGTGCTGCTTCATAATATGGTTCAAATTCACTTTAGATCAAGAACCTTCTGCATTGCTAACTAGAGGAATGCTTAAATTATCATCATTCCATTATCTCTAAGAGTACAGGTCAGAATTCCAGTCCTTTGGATTCATTTAAAGGTGCTGCACAGGTAATTGCCTCCTGGGATCCAAATGACTGGTGATGTATGGTGATATTGTCTGGTCAGACATCATTCCTGCCTAGGGCTCTGTTCCACCCTACACCCTCCTCTCACAGCTCCTGCTGTCCTCCTTTGTCATCCAACTTCCCTGAACATATTTCAGAGAGGACTGGACTGTCTTTGGGCTCTTTTTCTGAAGTAAGGGAGTTTACAAGTGATAACCAGGCTAAGCATCTCCATTCACTTGCCACATCCCAGCAGGTCCTTGAAACCATCTGGAAGAAGATAGTGTCCTCGGTGATTTGCTTCTCTGGGACTTCTGTTATTAGAGATAATCATGCTTTTGTAAAAGGAGAGGTTCTGATAACAGAGAATATCCCAGCTTTCTGCTGATAAGTAGAAAATTAAGTCTCTTTATTACAATATTGGTTTGCATGTGGCTGCTATTTTTAGTGTTTCAGAGTATCTACAAATACCACTTGCCTTAAATCCAGTGACTTAACTAATGGGATAAACAAATATTTCCTCATTTGTAGAAAGAGCTTTTAGAAACCTCTCATCATGGCAAGCCAGAATGGATGCTTTCACAGATTTATCAAGGGCAATGTAATCAGTTACCCAACAAGGATTTATTTAGTTAGTGCTTACTATATTTATGAGGAACACAGTGTGGGGAACTATAAGGCAAGGCTCCTACCTTCAAAGAAGTCACACTGTGGTTGGTAAATATGATTACATTTGAGATGAATAGAAGTGCCACAGTATTGAATACTCCAGATGTTTGTGAATGCTGCAGATGTTTAGAGGAAAGGGAAATAAGTGAAGGATTCATGGGGGAACATAAGACTTGGGTGGGGTTTGAAGAAATGATATTATCCTGAAAAGTAACTACTGTGAATGAAAGAAAAGGATGGCTTTCTCTTGAAAGGCTGATCCTGAGAAATAGTTAGTGAAAGGGAGGGGGTCATTTGTAGTAGGAGATAGATTCTTGAAATTGTGATCTCATTAAATCATAGCACTATAAGCTTAGAATGTAATTATTCTAAGGAATATAGGGAAACAGGGACTCAGAAAAGGGGAGTAACTTGCCAATATTCACACAGATAGTATGTGACATTGCTCAGATTTGGACCCACTTCTATAAATACAACACTTGTGCCAATGTCCCAGCTATACACTATTTGACTCTAGAGAGATCCTAGAATGTTAGGGGAACATTTGGGAAGCATAGTGATTAGACTGAAAGTTCCTTTCCCTCCATTGATCTTCACTGATTGTGTTTTTGTCAAATTACTTAAAATCCCTAGGTCTCACTCCTGACCTAGAAAATGAAGGAATTGAACGAGCATGTTCCCTTCATTCTTTCTAGTTCTGGAGCTGTGATTGTTCATGGACAACTTTCTTCCTTTTGAGAGGTGCTGAGTGGAACTCTCAGAGTCCTCGAGAAGGGTACCTCCAGATTTTGCCTCCTGGACAAGGGTGATACTATAAGAATTCATGACTGCCAAACATACCGTGTTCACTTTTTTCTTTTCCCTCTTCAAACTAAGAGTCAAAAGGTCTTAATAGAAATCAATCCATGCAATTTATTTTTAACTTCGTCCTCCTTAACTGGGATTGATTTTTACCTTTGTGATGAATGGTGCTGAGAAAAGCTCCATGGGACCAGAAAGCTGTTCAAGCATTTGGCCTGCTCTGCCCAATGGCAATAAAACATTAGAACTAATGATGAAATTAATACATTAGGAATGTTTGAAATTATGGGCCTGAATATACCCATTTTCTTGGTAAAGAAGCTTAGAATATTAGAGTATCAGCTTTATTTGGGAAAGAAAAGAGCTCTAGAGAGCAATAAAGTATTCTAGAAACCCTGCTAATCTCTAAGAGATAAAATTTAAAAAAATTCATGAAATCTGATTATTAAACTTATTTATTGTGTAGACTGGAATCTCCAGGCCAGCCTTCTTCTTTCCCTCCTTTTTCTATCTTCTTTCCTCCTACTCTCCTGTTCCTCTGATTTTATCTTTACTATCCCAACTGTTATTGAATTTGGAACTGGAAGCTAAACATCTGTTACTAAAAATTGATTGATTTCACCCCCCTTCCCTCTTTCTCCCCTGTGCTTCTTGGGTTTTTTAAATTTAATCTCTATTTTATTTTTCTCATTCTTTGTTTTCATCTAACCCTGTATGTCTGTGGCAGGGATGAAAATTTAGCCAGTAAAGGCCTCCTCCCTATGCCCCATTCCCCTAGAGAGGCCATCTTTCTTGGAAGTTGTTTTTTTTTTTTTTTTTTTCCCAAAGAAGACACAACTTGTAATAACATTCAGTAATAATTCCACAGAAGGCAGTTGGAATGGTGTACAATGCCCAAGGCTATCTGTTCAGTTCTCTGGAATCAACTTTGTATTTTTACTACCTGTCTTTAAATTCTCAGATACCCTGAGAGATTTTTTTTTCAAATTGAGATAAAAGAAACTCAGATTCTATGGAGACTATCATGTTTATTATTTGATTGTAATGTATAATCATTCCCCTGATATTGGGGGTGAGGAGAGTAGTGAAGAAGGAGGATAATTCTCCTAAACCCTAAAAAACCTACATAATTCTTGGTAGGATGAGAAATTTTGTAATTCCATTTATAAACCTTTATTGTTGTTCAGTCATTTTAGTGACTGTGTAGACTAGAGCATGGGGCCCTTGGAGTTTCCTTGACAAAAATATTGGAATGGTTTTTCATTTCCTTCTCTAGTGAATTGAGGCAAATAGACGTTTAAGTGACCTACCCAGCATCACATAGCTGGTAATTGTCTGAGGCCAGATTTGAACTCTCAGGTCTTCCTGACCCTAGGTTCAATATTCTATGCACTGTGGTATCTTGCAAAATTTTCTATAAGAGGATTCCATTTATTTAATTTTGCCTATCAAACATAGAGTGCATATGAATCTTTTAAAATTGTTGTACACCTTTATCAAAGGCTCCAGTAGATTACAAATAACTGCAAAAAATATGGAGGCTAACATCCCTATTTTCAGATAAAGTAAAGCAAGTCAAAGAAATAAAAATTTCTTGTGGGTGGAACTAAAACTCAAAGCCTGGGTTTTTCTGGCTTTTAGTTATTCACTGTCTTATAAAAAGGCATTCTTTTCTTAAGTATTTGAATCATCTAGGGGAACATTTCTTTACAAACATAAATTTAAAAATTAAGACATAGAAAATTTGACAGCGTAAATTAGCTATAATATTGGGACTATAGGAAAAAAGATATTAGGAACACTGTTCTGTGAAGTTTCACAACTAGGGGGCTTAATTTTTCAGTTTTGTTTGCTATGTTTTTTTTTTTGTACTTGTCCTGACTCCCCCACTAGTTTATGAATACTTGGTAGCAGGGAATCCTGTTTGAGACCATTCCATATTGCCCGGCATAGGTCTTAGCAAGAAATAATATTATACATAAGATGCACACAGGTATTATTAAGCTTGGCAATTGTGAAAGTTAAAGTAACATCAAAGGAAGAAACTGAGGCTCAGAATTTGGCAGTGTCAAAGTCCTATAGAGCCAGAATGCTAACCCAAGTTTTCAATGCTAAATTGAATGTTCTTTCTAGAGGAGACACTCAACTGAATACTTGATTAATTAATTAGTATTAATAATGTTGTTTTCTGCTCTTGCTACATAGGCGATCCATTTCAACAAAACAAATCATTCAATTAACCCTAAAAACCTCAGTTTCTTCATCTGTAAGAAGGGGTGAATTGTATTAGATATCCCTTCCACCATTTAATTTTTGTAAAACTGCAAAAATTCAAAGAATGAAGTTTCAATGCAGAAACACTGTTCAAACCTGACACTAAGAAAAATTCAGAGCTATATTCTGTTATAAAGACCATGTTCCTATTTTCATTTTACAAGAGAGTTTTGGTGCCTTAATAGTTAAGGCTATTCACTCAAAGGAGGTTTATTTAAAAGAGATTTGTTTTGCTGGGGTTTTTTTTGTTTTGTTTTGTTTTTTAACATTTTTCCCTATGAAATAATGAGTCCACTTATTAAAAAGAAGTTGTAGGAATTAACGCCTTCTTTCTTGAATATATGGTGTAGCTGGCAAAATCTCTTGCTATAAGTAGATCAGAAATACCAAGGTTTCTTTGTTAGTATAGTAACAATAATCCTAGATAAATATCTGAAGAATCTTTATCTTTGATAATTTGTTCATACTTTTACCTCTCCCTGAGATGTCTTTCTCCAACCTACTGTTTTCCTTTGTCAGAATGTGGCCAATCCTTCCAAATTTATTCCAAATGGCATCTCTTCTATGAAGCCTTCACAAATTTTAAAAGCTACTTTGTAGGTTTTTTTTTTCTTTTCTAAATCACCACATCAAATCAAATCAAATCAATAATAATTTGTTAAGTACCTATTGGTATGTTCCAGGCATTGTACTAAGCACTGGCAATATAAAAGTTAAAGAAGCAGACAAATAGAAACAATACAAAGACAAAAAACCTAAAACAATCCATTTTCAAGCAGTTCACAGTGAAATAGGGAAAAGAGCCAATGTTCAAACAACCTTATAGCATGATACCTATGATATAAATTGTAAATCATCTCAGAAGGAAGGCACTAAGATTAAGAATTGCAAAAGCTTTTTAGATGAGACTTAAAAGAAACCAGGGAAGCCAGAAGAAGGAACGATAAAGAGAGGGAGCGTGGGAAATAACCCATAAAAATGCCTAGAGTCAAAGTGTTATGTTTGAAGAATGGCAATGAGGCCAGTGTCACTAGATCAGTACTTACATGGAAGTGTTTAAAGTATAAGAAAACTGAAAAGACAGAATAGGGAGCCAGGTTATGAAGGGCTTTGAATTCCAAACAAAGGATTCTATATTTGATTTTGGAGGTAATAGGAAGCCACTAGAATTCATTGAGCAAGGGAATTATGTAGTCAGACCTGTGCTTTAGGAAAATCATTTTAATAGTTGAATAGAAGATGTTTTGGAGTGGTGAGAGATATGATAAGAAGACCAACCAGCAGTAAACTGTTGTAATAGTCCACGTATGAGGTGATGAGAGCCTATAATAAGATGATGAAAATTTCATAAGAGAGAAGGGGATAATGACAAAGATGTTAGAAGGTAGAATTAATAGGATTTGACAATTGTTTGGATATGGGGGAAGGAGAGAGAGTGAGGAGCAGAGTGCAAAACTGAGGTTATGAATATGGGTGACTGGAGGATATATTCATATACCATAATTTATTCTGCCATTCCCCAACTGATATGAAAGTAATGAAATATTGTTGTTCTGTAAGAAACAACAGGCTTATTTCAGAAAAGCCTGGAAAAGCTTATATGAACTAATGCTGAGTAAAGTGAGCAGAACCAAAAGAATATTGTACATAATAACAGGAAAATTATGTGATAATCAACCACAATAGACTTTTAGCAATGTGATTTGGAATGAAAAATGCCATCCACATCCAAAGAAAGAACTATGAAAACTGAATGCCTAACAAAGCACAGTAATTTCAACTTTTTGTTGCTTGTTTGTTTGTTTTTCCTTTCTAGTGTTTTTTTTTTCCTTTTGGTCTGATCTCTTCTGATATTTATGACAAAAATGAAATATAGTTTAAAAGACTGTACACATATGACCTATATCAGATTGCTTGCTGTTTTGGGGAAGGAGAAAGAATTTGGAATGCAAAATATTACAAAAAGGAATTTTGAAAACTATCTTTACATATTTTTGGTAAAACAAAATACTATTGAGAGAAAAATGTGATGTAATAGAACTTTTTGGACACTTAACATTGCATCTTAGCCAATAAGACAATCATCACAGTTGTCATTGACTGTTCAATGGCTATTTTGGTGGCAACTTTGCACTGGTGGCAATTTACCATTATAATTTGGAACCTGTTTGCAATTCTTGGATCACTGTGACCCAGTTTAGGTGCTTACGGAACCAGCTCAGTGTTTTTTAAAAGAAAAATGAGATATTGGAAGAAACTGTGTAGGGGGGGGGGACAAAGTAAAGGGATAGAGAGACCTAACGCCTTCAGAATTCACTCTAAATAATATGAATGGAATTAATGAACAAAGAAATTAGAAAAATTAATTATGTAACATAATAGCATTGCTGTCCCTTCCATTTTCATGGAAAGGGAAAAAACAATACAGAGATTATGTGAGAAGTCACTCCTACATACCCGCAAAAAAAGGTCATTTCACTCTGCTTGGAGAAATTATTTACAATCCGCTGGACAAAGCCATCCACTTGGAACAGCTCCTATAAAGCTTTAGAGTGTTTTTCCTATGAAAGAGACAGATCATGTGTGAAATGAGTCCATCCTCATTCTAGTTTCTCACAGACAAGTATCCATTTCACCATCTTCCCAATATTATCCCCTCAGGGAAGGAAATGTAACCTTGAATATTTGGCCCTGAAGACAAAAATAGAGCTTTCTTTGGAATGGGCTGGGGAATTGGGAGCCAGGGATTGTCTTACCTGAAAATCATGAAGTTAGCAGGAATGTGTTCAATTTCTCAAAGATGAATAGGCAACAAAGCTTGAGATTGTGAAGTCAGAAATATGTCACTTGTTTGTCTTCACTCAGATGTACTGAAAATCTAATTAGCCCTATTGTAGTCAGCCTTCCTTTATTAATCTACAGTTTGATGATGTCTCTATCCTTCCTCAAATTTCCCAAATCATTTTGCCCTTGTCTGCTTCATTTTTAAGATAGTTTAATGTGTATGTATTGTGTCTTCTCACAAGAATTTAAGCTCCTTGTGATCAAAAATTTCTTTATTTCTGTTTTTTCCCCAAATGCAGAGTTTAGAACTTTGCATCTATGGTAAATGCTTAATGAGTGCTTGCTACAATTGATGTAATTTATTATTTTCTCTAGGAGGTAGTTCTGGTGGCTCAATTTCCAAATTACAGATTGGAATGTTTACACTCTCAACTGCAATGATTCCAGGACCTTGAATTCTGCTTTAGGGAAATGATTCTCCCAATCCTGTATGAACAACTCTAGGACAGAATAAGAAGCAGAGGGGGTAAAAATGTGTTAGGTTATATTTGGACACAGTAAGGAAGGAAACTAGTTATCAAAGACAGATGTGTTTAATGGCAAATACATTTGTCCAAAGGAATCATTTTCACTGGCCAAGAGCCCAATTAAACCTGTAAAATGGAAATCCAGAAAATCAGATTAACGAGCCAGTCATTAGCAAAGGAAAAGACCTAGCTAATTTTGCGTTGAGCATGACGGATGAGCCTGGAGCAAATAATTGGATGACATTCATCAAACATGAAATAAAAAGTGTCACTGCAAGGAAAAATGGTAATAATCTCTGGGATTTACAATGGCAACAAGTTTGCTTCTAAGAGAAGAAAAAGTTCATCAAAATAGATTAGCAGTCTCTAAACTTTATTCCTTCTTAATATAGTTGCCAGATATGCACAATAATACCAAAGATGCAGTAAATGCCTTGGCAAACTTTTATATTGATGATTAACTTCAGGACAAAAATGCAGAGACTTTCATTTGATAACCAATGGCAGGTTAGTCAGAGTGTGGTAGCAATAGAAGGCCCTTGAAATCCCTGTGTTTTCATTTTCCGGTCTCTTATCCTCACATTCCCTGAACTGAGCAACCATTCTCTCCGGTTTCAGGATGTATTATTGGTACTGTTTTCCCTAGAAGCCAGAAGGAGGCTTAGTGAATACAAATGTAATGATGATGGAAGTTTATAAGGATTATTAACCATTTAGTGCCCTCTGGGACTCACCCAATTTACATTCCAAGGTATGGTCTCCAGAAGTAAGCTGGATTACTTCTTTCCTCATTGTTTAAGAAACAACCCTAAGGATATTGTTTTTCTTGGTAAGAAGTACTGAACCCTTTCTGATAGAGATATTAAACTTCCATCCATGGAGATATTAAACTTTCCATCTTCCTGGCAGCCATAATGGATAGAAGCCAGTTTCATGCATAGTTTGGAAATCTGGCCTCTTTCCAGGAATAAGAGGGAGATTTGATGGGGACCAGAACTAGTGTTTAAATGCAATCAGCCTTTTGGCTATTGTTGTCCTGCTATTTCCTATGAATGTGACATGTTATCATCTCCTGTGAATATTAATTTCCCTCTGAGTCAGGATAATAGACTACAGAGTGGCCATCTGCAGGGTTGGACCATTTTCCTGGGATTCTGCATTAAGTTAAGAAGAGAAAGAAGCTCTACTTTTAGAGTAGACCTCCCCTCTTTTTTTCTTAAGAATTCATCTTTTTCATTTGAAAGAAGTATGACAAGTGGCTTGGGAATCTTCTGAGAACCTTATCCCATTGAGTCCCCAACAACAGGACTTATTATCTTATTTTTACATCTTATTTAACCTTTTTTGGACCTTGTAAATACCTTAGAATTCTTTCATTTATCTTTAAATTTTGGTGCTAGTTTTATCCTAGTATATAACTGGTCTTTCCTTGGATCAAAGTAGGTAAGTAAGAAATTTAACAATTGTGTCAAAGGTGGATCTATGAAAATTTCTGGAGGGTGCTCGGACTGTATTTTATGGTCATATATGCTTGTAAGAGAAAGAATTTGGAATAGTTGGAGTGGATTTAATAATTGTGGCATAAAAGGCAATATAGGAGACATTTCAATTCTCTGCTCTCACAGAGCTGGTTTAGGAGATCCATGAATAAATAAAGTTCCAATACCCTGTATAGTTTCCCTCTGGGGTGACACCCTTAGAGAATGAGCTTTTATTTCAGAGGGGAGAAATAATGATTTAGGAAATCAGTATATTCTGAAGGTGGGGAAATTATCAGTCAGCATTTAAATGAAAACTAACTTGACCTTGGATGTAACTGTCTGGGATTATAAAACTCCCCAAATCACAGATAGCTCCCAACCTTGGCAAAGTCATATGAAGTTACACTATCAATCAACCAATACTTATTGAGCCATTTATTTTCTTCTTTGCCTTGGGATGGATTTACTGGGAGAGAGGAAGATGTAAGAGATGTGGTTCTTGACCTCCCAAAGCTACTTGTCAAAAGAGGAAAATAGGAGGCACACATGAAAGTACAATTAACAATAGAAGGCCATTTTTGTTCAGTATCCACATAAAATTGGAAGGTATCCACATAAAAGTGAGGGTAGTGATTTTGCACAGTCGTCCCTCATTTAAATCCAATTCACTTGTTATTACCTCCTCTTCGAGAATGAAGGACAAACTACAAACAAGAGAAATCCAAGGAGCAAAAGCAGTAAAACTGATGGAGTAGTAGCCCAACATCTGTCATGTCCTTCCTCGGAACTCCCAGAAGACTTACTCTCTGTCCCACTTACTGGGCCCTTAACATATATTCAGAACTTGAACTAGGGCAGGGAAGTAGTTAGGATAAACCTGTCTCCCTGGTGAAGGCAGACTTCTCCATGAGGGGAATGGAGTCCAGAGAACACTGTTTCCTACCTATTTCACTGGCCTTTTATTTAAACCTAATATCCTCACTCAGTTTCTGACTACTCTTCCTACTGTTCCATCATATTTATGTTCCTATAAAAAAAAACTTCCCTTATTTTATAACAATCTCTATTGGGAAGAGAATAGAAACACTGGGGAATAGATCACTTCTACTCACTCATTTGGGCTGTCCTCTGTCCATCCCTCTCTTGATTGTTTTCACCAAGAGTGAAAAAAATAACATAAATTACTCCTCTGGGCTTCTTCCCCAAACCACATTGACATCAGCAGAGAATGTCCCGACAGTGGCTACTATCCCTCTGAAAGTTATAGGGATAAACTTATTGGTGGTTATTCTCCTAATAACATAGCATATAAACCTCCAGAGTTCTTCCCCTTAACAATCAGACAGTCAATTCAATTAGATTTCTGGAAAAGACATTTATTGAAATGGCATAATAACAATAATTACAAATTCTTTCCCTGAAAATTTGAGGATTTATCTCTCACCAATATACAAAGAGTTAATGAAGGTAAAAATAGGTATAAACTTTCTGTACCATGGAGGAGAAGCACATGTGTAGGGAGTACACATGTTCAAAACAGCTCACAACTCCAGAAACACAGATTTTCAGTATCTTTTAATACTTTAGAGGGTTCTCCTGAAATTTACTACTGGCTATGGCATTAATGATAGCAACTGGTTCTTTGTAGCACATGATGTCAGCTCAACAGATAAATCCTCAACTAGGTAGGTCTTTAAAAGTGGCTTTTCGCCAAGGTTGACTCCTGCCTGGCTAAAATGTCAGGTGGCTTGACTACTACTGCTTACCGAAGTAGGTCAAGCAGATTTCTCAGTCACTGGGCTCTTCACAGGTCATGATGTATCTGCTGGTTGGATCAATCTGCTGTATTCCCTGGACTGGCTCTGTCATGGTCAGTTGCAGTTTACTCTACTTTCAGCCTATGGTTCAGCTGAGTGTTACTGGGCTCTCTGTACTTAAGAGTATTACAGTTCTTTCAACAGGAGCACTAATGGGCTTTTTCAGTAAGGACCTGTAAGTTTGGCAGAGATGTCCCTTTTATTCCCTCAGAGCCTGGGCTCTGAAATTTGTCACTTTTAGGTAGCAGATGGGAGAGGGCTAGATTCTCCTATCTGATACTTCTTGGTTCAGAACAAGTTCATTTAGTAAAGGTCTCAGCTTTTACTTATGATGATCAACAGTTATTTTTCTCACTTTGCAGTTGGGCTTTTATGCAGATAAATGGCAGGGAATTTAAACTCAACAAACATTTATTAAATATATGCCATGCTTGTTTTTCTGTTGATGATACAAGATTAGTAATGCATATCTTCTCTTTTGAGGCACTCAAAGCTTTTTAAGGGAGATAATAAACATCCACAAATAAGGGCAATACAAACTATGGCATTATAAGGGACCATGTCTTATAAATCTTTGTATCTACCACCATATGGGGCATATAGTAGATGTTCAATAAAGAGGAGTTTGATCAATGGGTCTACATTGTAGATGGAATAATGATTCTCATTTAACTCTGTTGGATATCTTCCCATAATTGAACAGACAATTTGATCACAAAATTGCCTTTTTATTTTTTGTAAATAATTGCTCATGCTTTCATCTGAAAATAGCAAATAGACTCATTTTGCACAAATCAGAGTAATTTAAGTTCAGAATAATTAGTACCCTCAGAAAGTCTGCTTGAAATTGCCAGAACATCTAAATAATATCATTTTCAAGGATTTGCTGCCTCTAACAAGAGTGTGGCCTCTCAGTCAAAAGGGTAACACACATTTCAAAGACAGAAGAATGAGACCTTGTATATGTAGGCTACTGTGCAGATGTCCTTCCTCTGAATGTCTTGAATATTTTAATGAAGCACTCAAAGAACCAACAAAATCTATTCTTAAAATGAAGTTACAAATCACACCTGGTTGATTGTGAGAAGTTATAATCATTCAAAACCGTGAGAGATTTCAAGGGTTTAGTACAGAGGACTAAAAAGAGCATCTTTACCACTTGATAACTGCATCCTCCAGGCATAATTTTAGATAGATAGATAGATAGATAGATAGATAGATAGATAGATAGATAGATATGTAAAAGGAAGGGATTAGATAGTTTCTAAGTCTCTTGTAACTCTCACATCCTTTGAACTGATAATTTCAATAGCTTTATCTTTGCCCAGTCTATCTCCCATACGTTTTAGAATTCTTAGGAATTCCAAAAAATTCTCAAATATCACCTTTTACATTAAGACTTCTCTAATTTTCACAGCTGTCAATGTTTCTCCTCAAAATTACCCTGTACACCTACATTTTATTTAGTTTATGTGCATTATGTACAGAAGACTAGAGAAGTAGGTAACAGTCAATTTAAAAACAAAATAGTGTAAGATTAGTGTCAGTGCTAAAACTCATAAGGAGTAGGGGACTAAGAACAATAACAAAAATTTAAAGCAATATTGTGAAAAAAGAACATTCAGTGAAAGAATAGGCCTTGGTTTGGTGTAGATGGAGCAGTGGTAATTGATAAGGAAGAAAGCAGAATTTCTCAATTCTTATTTTTCATGTTTTCACTAAAAGTAACAGAACAATTAGAGAAAGATGATACTCAAGAAGCAAAATAGTCAGTAAGTGCCTTGTTATCTTGTCTTGATGAACGATGTCCTGTTATTGAAAGAATTGACACGTGATTACAGAACATCTATCAATAATATTCCATTTTGGAAAGTGGAAGAAAGATTACAAGATTAGACAACTGTCTCTATTTTCTAAAAACAGAATAGAACATAGTTTGTACACAGTACCTAAATGAGCTTTACTTCCATTTCTTGGAGGAGGAAGTCTATAACATTAAAGAGATGTTAGGTAAGGATTGGAATGTATAGGAAAGAAAGCAGTGCATTCAAAGAACCAGCATGGTTTCATGGAGAACAAGTCACCCTTAAAGAATTTTACCTTACCCTACAGGAAAATAGGAGGGGAGGAATACAGAAAGAGGAGAAAATAATAGAAGAGAGGGCATATTGGGGAAGGGAGTGATCAGTAACAAAACATTTTGAAAGAGGGTCAGGATGAAAGGAGAGAGAGAATAGAGTAAATGAGAGAACTATATTTAGCAATAGTAATTGGAAAAAGAATTTTGAAGCAAGTTTCTCTGTTGTAGACCTCATTTCTCAACTGTATAGGGAACTAATTAATTTATAAAAAAAAATAAGAGCCATTCCCCATTTGATAAATGATCAAAAGATATGAACTATGCCCCAAGGGCTATATAATTATGCATATCCTTTGACCCCTACTAGGAATGAATCCCAAAAGAGATTTTTTTTTAAAGTAAAAGGACCTATTGTACAAAAATATTTATAGTAGCTCTGTTCTCAGGGCAAAGAATAGGAAATTAAGGTAATGTCCATCAACTGGAGAATGGCTGAATAAATTGTAGTATGTGATTATGATGGAATATTATTGTTCTGTGGGAAATGATGAGCAGGATGCTCTCAGAAAAACCTAGAAAGTCCTTCATGAATTCAGAGTGAAATTTGCTATGTACAAAGTCTAGCCATGTTGTGGGATGATCACCTGTGAATGACCTTGCTATACAATGCAATACAATGGACCATGACTATTCTGAAGGACATAGAGTGAAAAATGTTATCCATACCTCAAAAAAGAACTGATTGTGTCTGAATACAGAATGAAACATCTTTTTTTAACCTTTATTTTTCTTGAGAGGGTGTATTTTTTGGGGGGGAGGATTTGGAAGTAAGAAATCTTAGTAAGTGTCAGCCATGTCCTTGGAGTATTTTCTGTGATTGTAAGGAGTCTCAATGAATGTCAGCCAGGTCTCCTTGTGCTTGATTTAAGACTTTCCTCTGAGCCTTGGTAGTTGTTTCACCCCAAAAATCAGA
>JAJPUD010003814.1:8307-24088 GCA_023553655.1 Myrmecobius fasciatus | reverse complement strand
CCAAAAATCAGAACAGTTTCTTGAACGAAACTAGATGACTTAAAAGAATGAATAAACTACTCCCCTTGGTGAAAGGTCCCATAACTGGGAAACTGTTCTGTCCAGGAGGTTATGTATCATATACTACAGTTGGCATAGTACCATAGTGGGGTAAACATTTTGGAGCTTCACCCAGGAAGGGAGCCCTTGCCTGGGATTTGTTTCCCTTTTCAGGGTGCACTCTGGCTGGTTGTATGATTTGGGGCTCCCCCAGCCAGAAAGCTCAGGAGTTGATGTTTTCCTACCTGGTAATGACGTATGCTACCTGTCTGTCTGTCTTTATTATTACTGTGGTAACGATTAAGTTATGTATTGTTTCTCTATTACAAGCTTCTTCTTCCTTTATGTCTTATTTGAATCAAGGTTCTAAGCAGTAATAAACTTGTATTCATCCCCTTTAAGTCTGTGCCTGGTGAATGTGAATTCCAAACCTAGATTAACCTTATGGGGAGATCTATGTTTTCTTTTGCAACTTGAATTTTTTGGAAATGTTTGACATAATTTTACATGTGCCTCTTAATGGGGGTTGGAGGTAGGGAGAAAGGGAGAGAATCTGGAGCTCCAAAGTTTAAAAAAACAAATGTAAAAAATGTTTTACATATAACTAGAGAAAATAAAAATATTAAATATTAAATTTTTTAAAAGAGAAGGAAAAAAGAATAGGTTACCCCAGATTAATCTCATATTATTTTTGGTTGTATTATTAAACTAGTAGAGAAATGCTCTGTACATAGTTTACCTAGAAATTAGCAAAGTTTTGATGAAGTATATTATACTCCTCTTGAGAAAAGATGAATAGCTTTGGACTAGGTGAGACTACAATTAGATTGATTTGAAAACTTGTTGGATGGTCAGACTCAAAAAAATTGTTAGAATCACAATGCCAAGGAATTCAGGGAATGCCCTGGGGATGTATGCTTGAAACTATGCTATTTCACATTTTTATCAGTGATTTAGATGAGACTTACATGGCATGCTTGTCAAATTTGTATCTGATACAAAGCTACTAAGGATAACTAACACACCAGACAATAGAATCTTGATCAAAAAAGATCTTGACAGGCTTAGAGCACTGAGCTGAATCTAACAAGATGAAACTAAATAGAAATAAATGTAAAGCCTTGGTACAAAAAATAACTTTAAATATAATATAGGGAAGGCATAGTTTGTTATTTGTCTTGAAAGAGATCTAGGGATTTTAGTGTACTAAAAGCTCAATATGTATTAACAGTGTGATTTGATAGTCAAAAAATATCTAAGGTAATCTTGGGCTTTATTTAAAAAAGCAAAACTTTTTGCAAGAAAAATGTCAAAGTCCCACCATACTATGCTCTGGTCAATTATCATATACATTTATCTCTTCCACATAGCAGGGGTCAGGGATATTGTGCCTCCATGATCTAGAAAATCATTTAAATTTTTTGTGAGAAGTCTGAATTATTATGGTATTAAAAGATAAGATAGATTGATATTGTATAATATAAAACATATTTTATGCATTTCCAATTTTCTAAACTTTCTCTGTCATCTGCTGGACTTTGCATGTCATCTGTATTTTCCACAAAACTCCCCCAAAATTCCCATTTAATTTTTATTCTGAACCTGTGATACACCAAAACCACAATGATGAAAGTCATAATGTGGAAGGGATAATTGTAGAATGCTGATTTCAGTTTTGGTTACTACAAGTTCAGGAAAAAAAAATTAATTATCTAGAGAGTGTCCAAAGTAATTAACTAGGATGGCTAAGGGTCCTATGTGGAGTAGTGTAAAGAATTGGGCATGTTTAGCCTCAAGAAGACAGGATTAGCAGGGAAAGGCAAGGAGAATTATAACTGTTTTCAAATATTTGAAAAGATGTATCCATAAGAGGAATTAGATCTGTTCTTGTCACAGAACAAATTTGTCACTCCAAAAACAATGGGTAGAAGCTGCAATGGGACAAATTTAATCCTAACCTCAGAAAAACCTTCCTAAAAATTAAAATTGTCCAATGATGGGAGAGGCCATATGGCTTGTTTCCTCTCCTTGAGGGTATTTAAACAAAGACTGGATGATCACTTATTTGATATATTATACTGGAGTTTCCTTGTATTCGTGATTTAGACTAGGTGGCTACTAAGGTCTTTTCCTCAAATTCTGTGATTCTAGGTATATTTGATTTATACTAGCATATGAATATATTGTTTCTCCCAGCAGAATGTAAGCTATCTGAGCACAGAGATCATTTCATTTTTATTTTTGTATTCTCCTTCACTTAGGATGGAGCCCAGGAAGCAGTAAACACTTAACACACATTGAATATCTGATAGAATGTCTTTTCTTGCTTTCTCCTTTAGGTAACTTCGGGTGGAAGAGCCAGCTACTATGTATCCTACAGAAGAGAACCCTTTGCCCAGATTAAGCTGCCCAAGTATTCTCTGCCAAAGGTGAGTTGCTCTTTTCTCTCAAAAAAGCAAAGCAAAACAGATTCTATGAGTTTGATTTTTTTAAACTGTTGGAAGTTTTGTCCCATAGTGATAATATATTGGGTGCCTTGACTTTTCTGTTTTAGACCCTTTGTTTTCACTTCTCAGAATCCACATGCAGTCAGAGATCTTTAATTTTCCTTAATGGTCCCTTGCTAACACAAATTCTAACGGGTTAGATTTTCTTGGAGAAATACCTCATCTTTATGGGAAATATAGATTCTCTGAAGTCATCACTCAAGACCCTTACTTCAGTATTGGATATGAACATTATAGAATTTGCTTAACCTTTCTAGGTCTCAATTTTCCAAGATGAAAATGGGATATTCTGGGGATAGAAATATTACATTGTTTATGTGAGATTGCTCTGAGCTCTTGAAAAGAAAGTCATTGGATTTAAATTAGAAATCTTTTAACAATCAGTTCTCATGCATCCTGTTTGTAACTAATCCATAGCCTCTTTCCCAAGTCAAGGTGAGTTCTAGAGAGCTAGAGTCAATTAGCTGGGAGTGTCATCTTATCAGGCAAAAAACTAGGAATACATATGTTTAGATTTGTGGAGATGGACTTCAGTTTGTCTGGATTATCCTTTCTTTTGTCAGTGTGGACAACTGAAATTTGACTGCATTGCCAATACTGGAATGCTAATTTTCTAGCATGTTTTCACTCTTTTGAGGATGGTATAATTGCATATCTCTCCATTCAGAATCATAGAACCATAGAGTTGGAAAGGATCTCAGTGGATTTATGGTCCAGTGAATACCCTAAAAAGCTCTTCACTACAGCATGTCCAACAACTGGTTATCTAGCCTCTGCTTGAAAAATTCTAATAAAGGAAATCCTTTACTTCCTGAGGCATCCCATTCCACTTTGAGACAGATCTAATTATCAAGAAGTTTTGCCTATCACAAGCCTAAATGTGCCTCTTTGAATCTATCATTCTTGATTCCCACTTGTGTTCTCTTGTTCCAAGCCAAGGATCCTTTTGCTAGGTGAAAGCCTTTCAGGTATTTGCAGACAAAAAAAATCATATTTAAAATATGTCTTTTGTTTTAGGATAATCATACTCAGGTCTTTAACCTCAGATGAAATGAACTAAAAAGTCCTTTAACATTCTGATTGCTTCTTTCTGACACTCTTTAGTTTATTCATGTTTCATAAAATCCATAACTAAGTATAATATTTTAGGTATGGTCAGATCATGGTAAATTGCAAAGAGTATAATTTCTTACTGCTGGGATCTAGGTCTCTCTTAATGCAAGTCTAAATTTGCAATAGATTTTATGTCCACTATATCCCACTGTTGACTCATATTGAGTTTGTAGCCTACTGATTTTTTTTCAGGGTGCTATCTAAGCATGCCTTCTCCATCTTGTTTGTATGAAATTAAATTTATGAATTTAGGTTATTTCTACTTGTTATTCCCATTAAATTTTATCTCATTATATTCAGCTCAATCTTCCAGTCTATCAAAACAATTTTGGAACCAGTTATTGATCAGTTGTTCAGTTATGTCCAATTCTTTGTGACCCCATAAACCATAGCACATCAGGCCCTTATAATGTCAAGTTCATGTTCATTGTTTCCATGACATTATCTATTTATTTCATCATCTGATGTTCCATTTTCCTTTTGTCTCAAATCTTTCCCAACATCAGAGTTTTTCTATTGAGTCCCTCTTCTCATTATGTGGCCAAAATATGAAAGCCTCAGCATCAGTATTTGACCTGCCAGTGAATAGACTGAATTATTTTTTAAGTATTGGCTCTTTTGATCTCCTTGGTATCCAAAGGACTCTCAAAAATCTTCTTCAGCACACAATTTTAAAGTATCGATTATACAATACTCAGTTTTTCTTATAGTCCAACTTTAACAATTATTCATTGCTACATAGAAAAATATCATATGGATTTTTGTCAGCAAGGTGATATCTGTTTTTATATATGCAGTCCAGATTTACCATGACTTTTCTTCCAAGGAATCTGTCATCTATTGTATTAGATGTTCCTGCCAGCTTTGTATTATATTAATTTGATACACATACCATCTGTGTTTTTGCTCAAGTCATTGGTAAAACAGTAATGATCACAAGGTCGAGAAAAGATCCTTGGGACATGCTCCTGGAGAATTCCTGCCACATTGATACTAGGCACTCTGTGATTCTGGTCATTTGATTAGTTTAAAATCTATTAAATTCTATTATTATCTAATTCACATCTCTGTTTTTCAAAAAATAGCATGTTGTCATTTATCCAATATTTTGCAAAAAGCTAGCTCAACTACACAAGTTTAGTAAACCTGTGAAAAAAGGAAAAACAGTAGTCTGGTATTGGTGTTCACTGCTTCCTTTTTTTTTTAACTTTTAATAAAGCTTTTTATTTACAAAACATATGAGTGAGTTTTCTACATTGACCTTTGCAAAAACTTTTTTTTCCCAAGCTTTTCCCCTCCTTCCCCCCACCCCCCCCCAGATGACAGGTAATCTAATACATGCTAAATAGGGTAAATTATATGACAAATACAATACATGTATACATACCTATACAGTTATCTTACTGCACAAGAAACATCAGATCTAGAAAGAGAAGAAGAAAAAACAACCTAAGAAGGAAAACAAAATGCATGGAGATATTCACAGAAAGCATTAAAATGCTGTGTTGTGGTCCGCACTCAGTTCCCACAGGCCTCTCTCTAAATGTATATGACTATCTTCATCGCTGAACAATAGGAACTGGTTTGAATCACATCATTGTTGAAGAGAACCATGTCCATCAGAATTGATCATCGTATAGTCTTGTTGCTGTGTATAATGTTCTCCTGGTTCTGCTTGTTTCACTCAGCATCAGTTCATGCAAGTCCCTCCAGGCCTCTCTGAAATCCTCCTGTTGGTCGTTTCTTACAGAACAATGATATTCCATAACATTCATATACCATAATTTATTCAGCCATTCTCCAATTGATGGGCATCCTTTCAGTTTCCAGTTTCTAGCCACTACAAAAAGGGCTGCCACAAACATTTTTGCACATGTGGGTCCCTTTCCCTCCTCTAAGATCTCTTTGGGATATAGGCCCAGTAGAAACACTGCTGGGTCAAAGGGTATGCACTGTTTGATAACTTTTTGAGCATAGTTCCAAATTACTCTCCAAAATGGTTGGATCCATTCACAGTTCCACCAATAATGTATCAGTGTCCCAGTTTTCCCACATCTCCTCCAACAGTTATCATTATCATTTCCTGTCATTTTAGCCAATCTGACAGGTGTGTAGTGGTACCTCAGAGTTGTCTTAATTTGCATTTCTCTGATCAATAGTGACTTGGAGCACCTTTTCATGTGACCAGAAATAGTTTCAATTTCTTCATCTGAAAATTGTCTGTTCATATCTTTTGACCATTTATCAATTGGAGAATGGCTTGAATTCTTATATATTTGAGTCAATTCTCGATATATTTTAGAAATGAGGCCTTTATCAGAACCTTTGGATGTGTTCACTGCTTCCTTTTGCTGATGCTCACTTAACATATTTAAACTAATAGTTTCTAAACTTACTAAACATTAACAAGTAGGAAAAGACAGAAATTAAAATAATGTGTTATGGCAAGAGTACTTGACCAAATATCTGGATTCTTAATTTCTAGTCCCAGCTCACTGTGTAACATTGGGAAAAATCATTTAATTTTTCTCTTCCAAAGTTAGATGAATTTGTGCTTTCCATTCCTAATGGTCAGTAGCTTTATGATATAATAATGAACACAAACTGCATTTAATATAATCACCTATGGAATAACAAAGTCAGAGATAATCTCTGAACATCCCTAAAACCAATTTAGGGCTGATTTGGGTTGTGAGCCACCAATTGTAGAGTAAGAATAAGATAGAGGATGGAACCTAGTTTTAGAGTTGGGTATATAGAGTTGAGCTCCTGCCTCTGCAATTGATGGTTAGGACCTTAGACAAGTTATTCCTCCTTTCTGGATTTTAATATCTTCATTTGTAGAATAAGAGAGCTGAAGTAAATGATTTTCAAGATTCTTTGAAACTCATAAATTTTATTATTTTATTAACTAAGGAAGAAAAAATCAGTAGATTTATGGTTTAAAACAACCTTATGGACTATTGAGTCTAACCCCTTTATTCTAAAAATGAGGAAGTTAGAACACAGATATCGTGACCTGTCCACAGTTATATAGTTAGTAAGCATCTGGGCCAGGATTTGAACTTGGATCTTCATAATTCCAAGTCTAGTACATTATCTACTTGTTGCAAGAGCCAAAAATATCCATTATAGGAGAAATCAGGAGAAAAAAAGACAAGTAGTTCAAAAGAACATAAGGATTTCCATATGTTTTTCTGGGGGAAATGGGCCTACTATGTTTCTCTAAACTAAAACATTATGCTAATATCTTATCTATTGGAAGGGGATTTTAAATTTGATTTTAACCTTATTTGTTTACTTTTAGTGGAGAACAAATGAATTCCATATGTGGACGAGCTCTGGGTTGAGGTGAGGTGAAGATACAAATGATATTCTAGAATTGATCATAACATTGGGGGAGTCCTTTAAGGACCAGCAATCCTGTGGCAATTTATTCTTAAGAAGCACTGTCTGCTAGGCTCCTTTTCAGAGCTACATCAAAAGCTGTCTCTCATTAACATGACGGCTGCTGGGAAAATCACTGTCTGCTTATTGATCCCTTTTATTAGACTCGGACAGGGAGCTGTCCGGCTGACTTTTTCTGTTGCTTAGAAAGGGATATGGTTTAGTATCAAGTTGTTATTGTAGGGACCTGTTTTGATCTTTCTTTTTAATTTTTTAAAAATAAACAATGCAACATAAAAGCATCCCTTTTTGACTACACTTAAAATCCTTTTTCATATGTGTAAAGGAGGGTAAATGTAATTATTTGAACAGGGACTAGGGGTCTAGGGACCTGACTTCTGGACTTGGCTCTGCTATAAATTCAGATGCTTTGGGGCAAGCCACTTTATATGCCAGAAGGATTTTCCTTCTGGATGAATAGAGAGCATTCAATCAGTTGATGCCTTGCTTTGATTCCATGATCATGTGATCTCAACTGAATCTGCCTTCTAGGGGTGGGGGTGGAGCTTGAGCTTTGGGGTATCTTTGTGCTGATTTGAAATGAACATCACCACACTAAAAGCTACTGATACCCTGGAGGGAAGAACTAATAATGGGTTGAATTCTATGCAGAACTCAGGCAGACATCAGCCCAGGGCACCATTCTAACCCCCAATGGCCAAATAAACCATATACCTAGGGGAAGAATAAACCTATCCAAGGAAAGATCTTACCCACAAAAGCAACAACAATAACTTGAATCAGTACATCACCTTTCATTCAAGGAGTTCAAATAAAGCTTACATCTCAGTTTGGCTTTGAGCATGGCCTAGGTCTCAGTGTGACCTGAGGACTTCATCAGACTTTTCTGTATTCTCCTGTGTCATCAAGGCAATTGGTTTATTGAAGAAAAAATGGAAAATACAATGTTTTCCTGGTAGTTTTAATTTTTTCCAGTTGATTTACAATTTTTTAAACTAAAAAAGAACAGAATACTTCTATGCAACATATATGTAGTTTTTAAATAATCAGAGTTAGAAAATGCTGTATTTGTTGTGCCTCTCTCAGTTTCCTTCAGTTACTGTCTCAGTCTCCCTCAGTTACTCTCAGTTTCCCTCAGTTGCAGTATCAGTCTCCCTTAATTGCTCTGTCCCAGAATAGCAATCCCCACTTCCTGACCTTCAGAAATAATTGGACTCACATTCCAAAGGAATCATAAAACCTCCAAATGGTCAGCCTCGACCTACCCCTTATCTGTAGTCTTCTTTGCCAAGGCATCCCTTACTCCTACCTGTCAGAACTGAATTTATGGTTTCCTTGGACACCAGATGTGCTCAACTGTTCCCATGAGTTCTTTGTTTCCCCTGGGCCATGGAGATTATAAAACTTGTGTTCCCCACCAATGGGGTGCTGAATAATTATTCAGTCAGCTGACATGGCTGTGTGTCAGTCTCTGGCCTCGAACTGTGTGCTTTGAGACATGAGTCCCACCAGTCCTCCATAACTATGGATTCTGAACTCTCAATTAACATCAATAAAGCATTACCTAATTTCCACTGTGTGATACTGCCTCATTTTCTCCCTGAGCATTACATATTCACAGAATTCCATGAAATATGCCAAATGTCTTAATACTTGAGGTTGTAAATAATAGAAAAATATTTTAAATGTATTTTCAAAATACTGTTGTAATAAAGATGACATGTATATTGATGTCATAAGCATGTAATTTAGAAAAAATCACAAAGGAAATGCCTATTTCCTTAAAAATAACTGAGCAAGAGAAAAGTGATGAATATTTAGATGAATATCTAAATAAAATGATTTTTGCTGTGATGTTTAAAAAAATTGAGAGATAGTTTCTGGATGATTTAATCATTGTATTAATAATACCAAGAGTTTTTTAATAAAAGGAGGTCAGTAGCCCTCTTGAATGCCAAAGACCCCTCATGGTGAGAGGCTTACAGTTTATATAGTCTTAAAAGAGTAGGAGTTCCTGAAGGTGGTAATCAACTCTGATTGATAATCTAATGAGAAAATTAACATCACAATGAGAAGCTGAAGTAAATTCCAATTAGAGCCTTGAGGGCATGTGACTTGGATCATTCAAATATTATCAATTTTCATATCATCTGTCTAACAAAAGGGGAGGATACACATTTTCTCAGATCTACCTGAGCAAACACAATGATCAGGAATGCAACCATTAGCTTAAATTTAGAATTTTTTGTTGTTGTTGTCTGATGTCTTAGATCTCAGCCATTTTGATTGAATAAGTGTTTGATAAAGATTTCCCAATTTGGTTTATTTCTGGATGTAGAAGGAGAAAAGGGGAAAGACTTAGTCTTAATTCATAATTAATGATTAATACAAGAAAGAAATAATCATGACATTCAGAGTGCAATTCTATAGAATACCATTTCTTATATCAATCCAACAGTAACAATTAAGACTTCTTTTTTTCGTAAATATTTTTACAGTAAATCTGGATGACTTTCCCCTTTCTGGATTTTACCTGGATGTAAGCCTTTTATTTATTTATTTATTTATTTATTTATTTTCATTATGAATTATGTTGGAAGAGAAAAATCAGAATAAAAGGGAAAAACCATGAGAGGAAAAAAAACAAAAGAAAAAGGAAAAAAAGTGAATTTAGCATGTGTTGATTTACATCAATCTCCACAGTTCTCTTTCTGAATGTAAATAGTATTTTCTATCCAAAATTTGTTAGAATTATCTTGGATTTTTGAACTACTGAGAACAAATTATTTCATAATTGATCATTACACAATCTTGCTTTTGCTGTGTACAATGTATTCCTGGTTCTACTTGTTTCTCCCTGCATCAGTTCATGTAATTCTTTCCAGGTCTTTCTAAAATCTTCTTGTTCATCATTTGTTATAGAACAATAATATCCCATTAACTTCATATACCGTAACTTATTTACCCATTCCCTAATTGATGGGAATCGATTCATTTTCCAATTCTTTGCCACCACAAAAAGAATGGCTACAAACATTTGTACATGTGTTTCCTTTTTCTTCCTTTATGATTTCTTTGGGATACAGACCCAGTAGTAACACCACTAGATCAAAGAGTATGCACAGTTTATAACTCTGTGTGCATAATTCCAAATTGTTCCCCAGAATGGTTGGTTAATTTAACAACTCCACCAACAATGCATTAGGATCCTAGTTTTCCCACATCCCCTCTAGCTTTTATTATTCTCTTTTCCTGTCATTTTATCAATCTGAGTAGTGTGAAGTGGTAACTCAAAAATTGTTTTAATTTGCATTTCTTTAATCAATAGTGATCTAGAGCATTTTTTCATATAATTTTAGATGACTTTAATATTGTCATCTGAAAATTGTCTGTTTATATCCTTTGAACATTTACCAATTGAAGAATGACTTGCATTCTTACAAATTTGACCCAGTTCTTTATATATTTTAGAAATAGGGCTCTTATCAGAAACACTGACTGAAAAAAACATTTCAACTTTTTGCCTCCCTTTTGATCTTGTTTTGGTTTTATTTATGCAAAACTTTTTTTAATTTAATGTAATCAAAACTGTCCATTTTGCATTTCATAATGTTCCCTGGTTCTTTGGTCATAAATTCCTCCCTTCTGCAAATATCTGAGAGGTAAACTATCTCTTGCTCTCCTGATTTGCTTATGGTATCACCCTTTACGCTGAAATCTTGTACCATTTTTACCTTATTTTACTATAAGGTATAAGAGGTAAGTCTATGTTGAATTTGACATATTATTTTCTAGTTTTCCTAGCAATTTTTGTCAGATAGTAAGTTCTTATCCCAGAAGCTGGATTTTGGGGGTTTGTCAAATATTAGATTACTATAGTCATTGATATTTTGTCATATGCATCTAACCTATTCCACTGATCCACCACTCTATTTCTCAGCCAGTATCAAATAGTTTGATGACTCCTGTTTTATAATCTAATTTTTTAGGTTTGGTACTGCTAGGCCACCATCCTTTGTATTTTTTTCCCATTAATTCTTTTGATATTCTTGCACTTTTGTTCTGCCAGATAAATTTTGTTATTTTTGGGGGCATTTTGTTTGGTGTGGTATTGTAGACCAATTTAGGTAGAATTGCCATTTTTTATATTAGCTCAGCCTATCATGAGCAATTGATATCTTTCCAATTATTTAGATCAGATTTTGTGTGAGAAGTGTTTTGTAATTGTTTTCATATAGTTCCTGGGTTTCTCTTGGCAGGTAGATATCCAAATATTTTACTTTGTCTACAGTTATTTTAAATGGAATTTTTCTTTCCATCTCTTATTGCTGGGCTTTGGCAGTAATATATAGAAATACTAAGGATTTATGTGGGTTTATTTTATAACCTACAACTTTGCTAAAGCTGTTAATTGTTCCAACTAGGTTTTTGGATGATTCTCTAAGTATATCTTATCATTGTTGTAAGCCTTTTATTTAAGAGAAAGGCATATCTGGTATTTTCATGCTAATGTCACCAATTTATTATTTCTTGGGATTTCACGAAGATTCATGTTTCTTATGATGGATACTGCCTGGGCTGAAGCTCCTGCTAAGCCAGTGTCAGATTTCTCCAATTTATTTTGCACATCAGTTTGAGTAACAATTACATTCATGTTGGTCTCCAAAACCATTACCTCCATCAACATTTCTACCAGAATATCATGCACTTTGTCAACATGGAAAATGAAATCCAGTTCATAGACATTTTCAAAACACTTCTCTGGAGTCTCCATGAATACTTATAGTAGGTCTAAAATGTCATGTTCACTTTCTGAAAAATCCTCAGATGACAAAATAGAATGTGCCATAATGTCTGTAAGTCAATTTGTTGTCAGAGTCACCTATTAGGAAGCCTCCTTGTAAGAAATTACACATATTTGCATCTCCGTTAAACACTAAATAGAAAATTTCCCTGATGATTTGTTGTTGTGTATCTTCACTGTGCTAGATGGCACAGTGAATAGAGTACTGGGTCCGGAATCAGGAAAACTCTTCTTCCTGAGTTCCAAGCCAGTCTCAAACACTTACTAGTTGTGTGAACCAGGGCAAGTCATTTTAACCTATTTGCCTCTGTTTCCTCATCTGTAAAAATTATCCAGAGAAAGAAATGGCAAACTATTCCACTTTCTTTGTCAAGAAAATCCCAAATAGGGTCATGAAGAGTCGAACATGATTATAAATGACTGAACAAAATCTTCTCTATAGAGTTGGCAAAACTGGGAGAACTGAAGTTTCCCTTGATTGTTGAAGATGAAGATCATTGCCTTGAGCATGATGGATCTCTGAGCAAGAGGAAGGCTTAGGAGGAGAAAGTGTATGGCCAGGTTGGTGTTGTCTCCTTGGAGGATAGCACTGGAGCCTGCTCAGCCCTCCTTTTCTGCTAGGGTGGGCTGCAATAGAGGGAGGAGAGATCCTCTGGGAGTTTTAAAATTGTATCAGGAAAGAATGGAAATCCAGTCTATTATCAGTATATTTCTTTTTAAGCAGAGCAAGAAACCAGGATATTGAGGGTTTTTTAAAAGAAATATCTTTATTCCAAACTTTGTATATCTCCTGAGCTAGTCAAATATCATCCAAGTCTTCTTAGATATCTCACACTAGATATCTTGTAGATATCTCAAACTCAGTATGTCCAAGACAGGACTGAAGGTATAGAATTAGATTCATTTTTCAAAAAAAAAAAAATTGGCCATTGTGAGAATTTGTTTGGCCTGATTATAGATATTTGTTGCAAATATCTTTCTTTTCCTTCTTGCCTTCTTTTTAAGTAAGGAAAAATAAGAGAAAAAATTATTTTTCATTGAAAATAATAAAAGAAAAAATATATCAATATAATTTTATCTATGTACATCACCCATGTATCACCTTTCTCACATATATACATAAAAGATAAATAAACTTGAAGAGTGAATGTTGCTATTCGTAGAAATAGGGAAGTATAGAAGAAGAGAAAAGGGTAGAGATATATGTGATCATAATCTATCCTTGGTTACTCATACTTTGCTTCTTATTCTTTCTCATTTAAAACGAAAAATGTTTAAGGAATGGGACCTTACCCACTGATGATTGTCTTGAGAGACAAATTGTGATGCAATAGTGATTTAGAGTTAAGATATTATGGGGAAAGAGTTAGAGGAAATTTACCTGCCTAGTTTCTGTGGATGCTTGGGTCGGGTTAGGTTCTAACAGGCTTGAGAAGTGTAGGCCCTGAAAACCAAGTGTAGAAGGCAAACTAGAGGAAGTGAGAAAGGAAATGATGCAGTTGGACTAGAGACAGCCAGAATTGTCTAAGAGAGTGAAGGTAGAACGTGACTTCTCTCTGATCAATTGATCTCTCATCCCTTTCAATAGAACATCAGTGAGAAAACATTGGACTAAATCCTAGTTAAGAAGGATAAATGCAAACTTTAATGTTTGATTTCAAAATTTTGATTTCACAAATGCAAGATGGGGAAATGTTTATACATTGGATCTTAGTGGATTTCAAGATCAATATAAACCAAGATTGTGATGTTGAAGTCAAAATTGCTCTTGTGATTTCAGACTACATTAAGAAAAGGATTGCTTCCAAGAATGTTTCACTTTCCTCCGCTCTAAACAGATCACATTAGGAAAATGTATTCAGTATTATATTCAGTTGTGGGCAGTACAATTTAAGGAAGATGTTGATAAGCTGATGGTACTCCAGAAAAGAGAGTGGATAGAGTGCTAGAATGGGAATCAGGAAGAGAACTGGGAATTCTGTCTTAGATACTTAGTAGTTGTGTGACTATGAACAAGTCATTTATTCCTCTCAGCTTGAGCTATCTTATGTATAAAATAGGAAATAATAACAATACTTATCTTATGGAGTTATAAAATTCAAAGAAAATAATGCATATAAAATATTTTGTAAGCCATAAAGCATTATATAAATGCTAGTAATTGGTATACTAATAATGTTAATTAATATTAACATACATATGAATGGGTTAAAGATCTTGGGAATATAGTCAGCCTATAGAATTGAAGAGTTTGAGGAGACAAGATAGATGTTTTTCAAGTAGCTCAAGAATTGTCATCTGTTTGATCCCAAAAAACAGAACTAAAAGTACTAAGTGTGCCAAGGACATACCTTTGGTTTAATGTCAAGAAAAACTTCCTAACAGTTTGATCTTTCTAACAGAGTAATAAACTGCCTCTCTCTTATTGAAAGTCTTCAAGCCAAGAGTGGATAACCCCTGGAAAATCACATATACGATTTTTAAAGGGATTAAAAGGGATTCTTGTTTATGGGAGATAGGACTGAGTGGCTATTGTGAGTCTTTCTAAAAGTAAAATTTGTAATTCTCCTATCTGATGTATAGCATGCTAGGGGAGACATAGAGAATATTTTCTAATCCAAACTATAAATGGTTAGAAAGTATAGTAATGTGAATTTATGAAATTAGTACCATCTTTTTTTTTTCTTTATTAAAGCTTTTTATTTGCAAAACATATGTATGGTTAATTCTTCAACACTGACCCTTACAAAGCTTTCTGTTACAAATTTTTCCTCCTTAGTCCCAACCCTTTACCTAGATGACAGGAAATGACAGGAAATAATCACTACATGTTAATTATGTTAAAATACTTGACAAATTGAATATACGTATACATATTTCCATACTTATCTTGCTGTGCAAGAAAAATTCTATCTACAAGAAAAAAATCTGAGAAAGATAACACAATGCAAGCAAATATCAATAGAGAGCATGAAAATGTTATGTTATGGTCCACATTTCATATCCTTCTCTCTGGGAGTATATGGATTTCTTCACTGAACAATTGGAACTGCTTTGAAACATTTCATTGTTGAAGAGAGTCATGTCCATCAGAACTGATCATCATATTGTCTTGTTGTTGCTGTGTATGATGATCTCCTGGTTCTGCTCATTTCACTCAGCATCAGTTCGTGCAAGTCTCTCCAGACCTCTCTGAAATCATCCTGCTGGTCGTTTGAAATTAGTACAATCTTAAAATTATATACGGTTTTGTTTTTGTTTTAACAAATTATTTTTATAACTACAATTCAATGAAGCTAATTTCCTTTGCAATGCTATGGACTTTATTTTATTCATTCAAAAATGATTCTGAGGAAGTGACCAAAGATTTCAGCAGGTTGTCAAAAGAGTATATAGCTTTAAAAAGATTAAGAATCCTTGAATAGTTCATGATAATCCTATATCACAATATTATTAACATAAAATAATTAATTTCTTTTTTTTTTTGACCTTTGCAAAAAAAACTTTTTTTTTCCCCAAGCTTTTCCTTTCCCTCCCCCCTCCCCCCACCCCTAGATGACAGGTAATCTAATACATGCTAGATAGGATAAATTATATGACAAGTACAATACATGTATACATATCTATACAGTTATCTTACTGCACAAGAAACATCAGATCTAGAAAGAGAAGAAGAAAAAAAACAACCTAAGAAGGAAAACAGAATGCATGGAAATATTCACAGAAAGTGTTAAAATGCTGTGTTGTGGTTCACTCTCAGTTCCCACAGGCCTCTCTCTGGATGTATATGACTATCTTCATCGCAGCACAACTGGTTTGAATCACATCATTGTTGAAGAGAACCATGTCCATCAAAATTCATCATCGTATAGTCCTGTTGCTGTGTATAATGTTCTCCTGGTTCTGCTGA
>JAJPUD010003813.1:140095-226604 GCA_023553655.1 Myrmecobius fasciatus | reverse complement strand
TGTTGGACTGTGGTTCGGTGAGGGATTGTTTGTGCTGAGTCTGGTGGAAGTGTAATAACTGTAGATCATGTCAGAGTAGTGAAGAGGAAACAAACACCCAGGTCTTAGAGTCTGGCATATAGCAGGTAAGGACTTTCTGTGCAAAGGGTAATGTGAGTCTAGGTAATTGAAGCCTTGAGATAGTCGGTGACTTACTTGCAAGCAGATGTGGAGAGCAAAATGCCTGGGATTCCAGAACTCCAAGGAAACTTGGTATCGGAGTGAGAGGATTTTCATTAATTAAGGTTTCTGTGTCCAGTGCTTAGAACAGTACCTGACACATAGTAGATGCTTAATAAATGTTTATCTAGCGGTTGTTTTCTAAAAGGTATTTGCATGGTTTATTGTGCAGGTACTAGCCTAGAAACAAGGCAAGATTACCAGTTTTTCTTGGAAATTATCTTAGATGTCAAAGGATCATAGATTTGGTATGGAGGGGAACTTAGAGGTCACCGAATCCAGTCCCCTTAAGGATCATCTCAACTTAAGAAAAAGAATTTTATTTACATTTTTCCTTTATAATAAATTTAATGATTTAATGTCAAGTAATGTGAACATTTCAATATAGGAAAAAACTCAAAAGATGATATATTAAATTCTGTCACATAATTTTGTTTTTTAAAAACATTAAAAAAAACCTTAGAGACAATTGCTCTATCTATATCCCTTCTTTCTCTAATTTTTTTAAAAAAATAATATGACCCTTTTCTGTTTATATTATATTTATATATATTATCAATTTGGAATTTATTGTGATAGTGAAGATACTGGTTTAAGTCTAATTTTTGTCAGGTTGTTTTCCAATTTTCCCCGTAGTTTTACTTGAATAATAAGGAGTTCTTAAACTAGTAATCAATGAACTTGGATTATCACACAGTACATGCTTAAGGCATCTGAGTTTTGTTAACCTAATCTGTTTCATTGATCAACTTTGCTATTTTTTTTAGACAGTGCCAAATAGTTTTGATAATTTCTGCGGTATGGTTTGAGTTCTGATACTGCCAAGTCTTCTTTATTCCCACTTTTTTTCATTATCTCCCTTCAGATACTTGAAATTTTGTTCCATTAGTTGAATTGTTACTGTTTTTCTCTAGTTCTATAAAGTAACCTTTTGGTAGTTTGGTGTGATTCTAAATCTGTACATTAATTTAGTTTGTGTCATCATTTTTTACTATTTTGTCACAGTACAACAACTATTAACAATTATCTCCAATTGTTTTTCTTCCTTTATTTCTGTAAATGGAGTTTTTAGTCATATTCATGTAAATCTTGAATATATCTTGGTAGATTAACTACTACATAATTCACATTTTGTAGATACTTCAAATGGAATTTTTTCCTTTTGGATCTTATACGGAGGCTAATGATTTTTGTGGGTTTTATTTTATATCCTGCCATTTTTTGATGATGTTGTTTTAATTAAGTAAAATTTGTATTTAAATTTTTAGGGTTTTGAAAGCAAATCATTCTATCACTTGAAAATAGCAGTAATTTTATTTCTTCATGTCTATGTTTGTTTCCTCAATTTATTTTGTTTTATTGGAATATTTAGCATTTCTAGCAAATAATAGTGGTGACATTGGACAACTTTTTTTTTTTTTTAAACCCTGATCTTCTTAGGAAAGCTTGTGTTTCTCCATTACTCCCTTTTTTTAATAGATGAAGAAATAAGGCTCAGAGAGGTAAGACTATTTGCCCAAAGTCACATGGCTAATAAGTGTTTAGGGGTAAGATTTAAACCCTGGTCCTTTGGCTACTCTTTCTGCTGTACCCCTACAGAAATAATGCCAAAAAAAAATTAGAAAGTTTACACTTTTGAGGTTGAAAATGCGACATATTTAAAGAAATGTGTGAGAAGAATAGAAGGAAGGGAAAGAGCAGGAGATGCAGGTAACTGGGAAAAACAAAACCCAAAAGCAAGAGTTGTTTGCAAAGCCCCTCCTCTTTCCTCCAAGTTATACCAGTAAGTGGTTTTAAAGTTGAGGTCAGTGCCCATCAGTCATATTTTGGTTGTAAATTGTTTGAAGGAAGATAATATGTTCTTAGGCTAAAGCTGTTATCTAATGCTTTATTGTGGTGGCCCTAGGTTTTGAAAACAACTGCAGAACATGTTTAACCTATATTGCTGTCTAGGGGAGATGAAGGAGAAAGGAAGGGAGAAAAATTTGGAGCACAGAATTTTGTAAAGATGAATGTTGAAAAGTATCTTTGCATGTATTCAGAAAAATAGAAAAGATATTACAAATGAGGGGAGAAAAACAACTATGAAGGATTTATAAGTACAAGTTTTGGTAGCTCTGTCAATCTGGAGAGGCTTTGAGCATGGAAACTGGGTATCTGCCATTAAAAGACCACTTTAGGGGCAGCTAGGTGGCGCAGTGGATAGAGCACCAGCCCTGAAGTCAGGAAGACCTGAGTTCAAATGTGGTCTCAGACACATAACATTCCCTAGCTGTGTGACCCTGGGCAAGTCATTTAACCTCAATTGCCTCAGCAAAAATCAAAAAAAAAAAAAAAAAAAAAAAAAGACCACTTTAACCAAGTTCATGTCACCACAAAGTGACTTGTAGGTGATAAATTTTAAAATTAAAACCTTTTTTTTTTTTTTTGCCATAGCAACTCATGAAGGCAGTCTGAAATCATGAATGGGTTGCTGTTTATACTTGAGGAGTTACACATATATGCAGAATAATAGACTGCTTAAATGTGGAAGAATGTTGCTTGCTATTTGGCCATTTTAGAAATTCTTGAATAAAAAGACTGTTTTCTTACTGTTTGTCTTATCCAGGAGATGCAAGTATGATAGAATTGATGTATATGGGCGCCACATAAATTACACTGCATTACACATAAAACAGCATGTTTTATCTTTTCCTCATTAAAAAAATTTCCTAAACAGCCAGCTGTAGAATACTGGATGATACACAAAGTGTATGGCACATGATCCTACTTTAGTTGCCTTATTCTTCTTTCTCTTCTGTAACCTGCCTTCAAATTCTTAATCTCTTCTGCTGGGTCATTGGATAGGAACCGGAAATCTCTCTCCAGTTTCAAACAGGTGCTAAATAGCCATTTCACTGTCTTTTAATTCTACTGCTCTTCTTTGTTAACTTTCCCTTTAGGTGGTATAGTGTAGGGGAAAGAACCCTGAACTGAGAGTTTGGAGTCACTGACAAATTGTAGTGGTGTGGAAAGGTGTTTTACTTTTTGATTTCAATTTGTTCATTTGTGGAAGAAAGTTTCAACTAAGTTGAAAGTCCTTTTCTAATAGTAAGATTCTTCATTTCCCAGATATCTTTGAACATCGTTATCCTTGGAAAATTTGTGTTGCATTTTATACCAGTGAAGATCTAAAGGCTAAGTTAATTGGAAGTATAATGAATTAGATAGCTGGGACAACATGCAAAAAACCAAAACAAAACACAAAACTTTTAAGATTTCCAAGTAACTTTTAAAAAACATTACTTATATTGGAAGATATCAGTAAAACTTGTTTTCCTTATATTTTCTTCATTCATTTCATCTTTTTTAGGCTGTAGTTTGGCTCTGTGGTTTTTGGAGGAAAGATATTACATACATTTTGGTGTTCATATTATTACAAATAGCCTGTTGCTTTCCTTCTTTAGTGTTTTGTATTCTTCAGGTTCTTATACTTTTTTTCTCTTATGTTCTAAAATTTGAGCAATGTTTCAATGGGCTTTTTTCTCCTCATGCTTATTTTATTTTTTTCTTCTTTTTTCCCTCCTTCTCTTCTTCCCTCTCTCCCTTCTTTTCTTCCTTCCTTCTGTCCTTCCCACAGTTTTTATTTTTTTATTTTTATTTTTTTTTTGCTTTTTATTATTATTATTTTTGCTGAGGCAGTTGGGTTTAAGTGACTTGCCTAGGGTCACACAGCTAGGACATGTTAAGTGTCTGAGACCAGATTTGAACTTGGGACTTCCTGACTTCAGGGCTGGTTCTCTATCTACTGCGCCACCTAGCTACCTCTCCTTCTCACAGTTTTTAAAACCAAGCATAGGCAAAATGGGTAAATATTTTTTGGATAAGAAGATAAAAGTGCATCTGACCACTGGGGATCTCTTTTCCTCATAAGACTGACTTAATTGACTCATCCCTTCCAGTTTTCTTCCAGTGCCTTCCTTGCACAGAGTGGATGCTCAGTAAATGGGGATGGTAGAGATTGTTGATGGCCATTCCCTAATAGCAAACATTTCTGGAATAAGGAAGGAGTGTTTGGAGAAAGAGACAGCTGTGAAACAACATGCTACATATTTCTCCCACAGCTCTTGTGTTCTCACTGCCATACCTTGTTTTGCATCACAGGTTTTTGTTAATGTTCTCCTTTCTAGGCCATATTGGAGGCAGTGGCACAGTGGAAAGCATAGCCATCATAGGCAGCAGGGAAGAAGTACTACAGTATAGATTGTTGTAACTAAATTAGTGCCTTGACTCTTTACGATCCTTTACTTTTAAATTTCCTAGGTTGCATATTGGTTCTGGCCATGTAAATTGGTACTTAAGAAAGATAGTAGAAAGGATTCACCATCACTGAATACTTAAATATTACCTTACAGTGCTCAACTATCAGAATTCAATTCAATAATTTTTTTTGAGAGTCTCCTAGAAGCAGGGATTTGTACTATGTCCTGGTAACATAGAGATGAAAATTAAATAGTCTTTTCCATCAAGGAGCTGACACTTTACTGGAAGAACATAGCATGTATGGAGACAAGTAAATACATATTAGGTAACTTGAAGACCACCACCAGTAACTGGGAAGGCTAGGATAGGTTTCTCATAGAAGCTGTCACATGAAGCTTGAAAGAGTGGGATGTGATGCACAATTTATTTATTTTGCTGAGACAATTGGGGTTAAGTGATTTGCCTAGGGTCACCCGGTGAGTTATTACTTTAACGGCCGCGGTATCCTGACCGTGCAAAGGTAGCATAATCACTTGTCTAGGAAATCTATAGCTAGGAAGTGTTAAGTGTCTGAGGCCAAATTTGAACTCAGATCCTCCTAACTTCAGGGATGGTACTCTATCCACCATGCCACCTCACTGCCTTGGGATATACAATTTATGAAGAGCTTTAAAACTCACACTTAAATTGAAATGTATTCTCACGGACCCCACAGTTTGTCTACATTGGTCTAATTGTTTCCTAGTATGAATAAAGACTAGATGGGCTTCTGCTTTTTTTCATCTTGAAACAAGACACTTCAGACAAGTAAATTGTAATATAATGACTTGGAACATTATTTAAAGTGGAAGATAAAGAATTGGGAAGGAAGAAGGACGGAAAATGTCCTACCTCTGGGGATCCTCTCAGCTAAGGACAAAGACTTAAGAATATGTCAGTATTATTTCAACATTAAGGCAGAAATATGAATTATCTTCCATTAATTTCTTACCATTTTCTGTTGTTATTTGGAGTGTGTATATATATATGTAAATTTTTATTAATTACTTTTTTTTATGGCATCATACTTCCCTTCAGTATCCCTTCTCCTTCCAAAGAGCTACCCCGCATAATAAATAGTATTTTTAAGTAAAAAAGAAAAAAAAAAGGAAAAAAAGATCAATATAACTGATCAGTACTTCAAAAACATGTGCATTATATAACACTTATGAATCTTCCATCTCTGAAAGGGGTGAGGAATATCTTTTATTTCTTCTATCTAGCCATGCTTATTTTTTATGATTTTATAAATCTTCACTTTTGATTTTTTTTGTGTGCTTCTTTGTATTCACATTGTTATACTCACTGTATATATTGTTTTCTGGATTCTGCTTATTTTAGTTTGCATCAGTTCATATAACTCCTTCCTTGTTTCTCTGTATTCATCATACCCATCACTTTTTATAGCATAGTAATCCATTACATTCATGTACCACTGTTTTGTCATTCTCCAATTGATGAATATCTACTTTGATTCCAATTTTTGGCTATCACAAAAAGTTTTGCTACAAGTATTTTTGCATATGGTAGGGACTTTCTTTTCAGAGGAGGAATATGTCTTGCTAACTTGTTTTTTCCTTTTCCTATTTAAAGGTAAAAAGTTGGATCCTTTTGTGTCTAGTAGGTACAGCAAGCTGATGAACAGAGATATCTGCATCCACACATGGCCATGTTCTTATTATTTGGAACCTGAGAAACGATGGATCCCTGGCAAGCTTTCATTGACTTCTGCTTTGCTAAAATTTTTGGCTGATAAGAATGGAGAACTATTGGTCAGCTTCCCCCTTTCAAGCATCAGTGAGATTAAAAAAGAATCATCTCACTTCATCTTTAGCTCTATCACTATTTTGGAGAAGGACCACATAAAACACTGGTTCAGTTCCTTCCAACCTAGCCGGAATGTGGTCTTCAACATCATCGAGCATTTCTGGAGGGAATTGCTATTGTCTCACCCAGGAGCTCAGGCATCTTCTCCCCAGATGACCAAGGGTAAAGAACTGACAGGCCTAATGGCCTGTTCCCAGAAACGTTTAGAAGATACAGCAAAAGTCCTTCACCATCAGGGTGAGCAATTTGATAACATCATGAAAGGACTGGACAAGATTGAATCTGATATGGATGTAGCTGACAGGTATCGTATATGACTTCCTTTGTCCTAAACCTAAAGTTTGCATCTTAATCTTACACGAAAGGATGATCCCTTAAGCTTTTCCCCATATGTAAATTCTATGAAGTGGAGATTGGAAGGAAGTACTTTTCAGACTATGGATATCAAGGTAGGAGAGAGAATGGAATCTTAGGAGAACAAATAACAGGTGAGTTTTATCATAAGAGAGAGTGTATAAATAGGAGGAATATTAAATAAGGCTATGAATATATATGGGAACCAGATTGGGAAGGGCTTTGGGTGCTAGGTGGTGAGATTGTGTTCTATGCTAAGGTAATAGCCATTGAAAGCTTTTACAGGAATGACCTAGTTATAAATGCTTTAAAGATATCCATTTGGCAGATCTATACAAAATGGATTGGAGAAGAGAAAAGCAGGGAAGTCAAGTAGGATACTATTAGAATAGTGCAGGAGAGATATAATAAAGACAAGGTTAAAGATTTCGTACATGGAGAAAAGGAGTTGGATGAGAAATGTCTTAGAGATAGACTGACAAGATTTGTGGACTGACTAGGGGAGGAGATGAGGGAGAGGGAAGACCCAAAGGTGATTCTTGAATTTTGGGCCTCAGTTATTGAAAAATTGATGGGTGGTGCTCTCAAAATAAATAGGAGAGTTTGTTGAAGGGATGGATGGAGTGTGGGGTAGGATTGGGAAAGTAGAATAAGTTCTCTTTTGTTTAAATTGGGAAGGGATTCTCAGAGTGGAAATGTATAGCAGCTAATTGACAATATGGAACTAGAGTTCAGGAAAGATATTAAGGCTAGCCATACAGATTGGGAGTCTTCTGCATAGAGGGAACAACTGAGCCCATGAAACTTGGTGAAATAAGTAAGGGAGATAAAAGGACACAAGAGAGAGTTTTGGGGAAAATAGACATTTATCAGGCAGGAGAAGGGTGAGGATCCGGAAGAGGAAACAGAAGGAATGGTAAGACAAGTAAGAAAAATATCAAGAGAGAGAGCAGTGTTATGCAAGCTAGGAGTGGAGAGAGTGTCTAGAAACACAGGGTAGATTCAGTGGTTTCAAAAATTGTGAAGAGGTAAAGTGAAGAAAAGACTGTTGGATTTAATAGTTGAGTTCACTTTAGAGAGAGTAATTTTTAGTGAAGAGGTGGGATCCAAAGCTAGATTAGAAAGAGTTATGAAAGAGAGTAGAAATGGGAAAATGGAGCTAATGAAGTGTAAATCACCCTTTCTAGGAGTTTGACTGTAAGTAAGAAAAGAGATGAAGGATAATAACTTGAGGTGTCATAGGACCAAATAAAAGATTTTTTGTTTGGTTTTTTTATTTTTTGAAAGATAATTGGGGTTAAGTGACTTGCTCAATTAGGAAGTAGTAAATGTCTGAAGCTGAATTTGAACTCAGGTCCTTCTGACTACAGGGCTGGTGCTCTATCCACTGTGCCATCTAGCTACCCCTGAGGATTTTTTTTTTTTTTTTTTTTTTTTAAGGAAGCCATGTAATGCTCAAGGAGAAATGGAAGATAAGAGGAGGAAAGGAAACAGTATTGGGGGAAAACTCCTAAAGGAGACTTCAGGATATTGTGTTTGGAGCAATAGTGGAAAGGTGGATCTTGACAAGGAATAGATTCTTTCCAGCAGACTGGAGCAAGGGATGAGAGAGTACAGGATAATGATGAAAGGTGTTTGGAGTGGCAGGATAGAATTGGGGTTGGGGGGAGTAGGGGAAGGTGACCTCTAATTTACCCATGGAATAGGAACTAAGGCATCTATTGAGGAGGGAGTGAAGGAAGAGGTGGTATGTGAGGCTTGAGTAGAAAGGATATTTGGAATGGCTACCAAGGGGTTATAATGTGAATGTTAATGGAGGAAAAAATAGAAGGGTTGCTCTGCAGCAGTGATGGTACAGTTGAGATGAGGTAACATTCTTGTAGTGAACTCAGGAGGAATAGTGTGTGACTTTGTCCAGTATGGGAGGAGAGGAAGTGAGTGGTGGAATCATTTCAGATTATCTTTATAATGAAAGAATAGACAGAGTGATTGTTACAGATTAAGAAAGTTAAGTTTGCATAGTTTTTATTTTAGTGTCATTTCTAAATTTGATTTTTAGAGCAACTGAACTTAGAATCTGCATCTCACAGCTCTGGGGCCTTATATACAGAACTTTGATACACTTCTATTAAATTGATCAATACTGATTGAAATAGAGTAGGGGTCCAAATGAATTATTTCTCACAAAACTCTGAGGTAACACAAGATGGTATTTGTAGCAGTTTTGTAAGTGAAGAAACTGGGACTCATAAAGCCCCACACTGAGGTTAAGTGGTCACAGTGCTATCAAAAGACAAATCTGAGATTGGATTCTAAGGCTATTTGCTTTCCCTCCATTAATTCCCTGCTTATTGTTATTATTATTTTTTAAAAGAAATATCTATGAAGGGGCTTTAGTTTCTTCTAAATTAAGGCATTAAACCAGTTTCTCTGTAAGAACCCTTCTTAGTCTGACATTTTGTTCCTAAATTCTACTTCATTTTAGTTTATAGACTCGGTACTCATTGTATGTTTGACTCCCATGGAAGTTCATCTTCATACATCATTTACCAGTTACTTCCACAACATAAGATGGTTCACATGTTCCATGTCCTTTTCATATTTAAGGAGAACAGAAACTGGGGGAAGGAATTTTCTCATCATTCACAGCCAGTAGAACGTAGGGCTGGTTTGGGAATCCTTCTAACTCCCAAAACTTTTACTCCTTCTGTTTTATACCAAACTACCTTTTGTATTGAGCAAAAAAAAAAAAATAATACACAGCCACTGTATTTTCTTGCACAGTTGACTCCTTTCATTGTCTTCTAAGTCAGAATTGCCTGTAAGAATGTTATTGAAATATTTGGGTCTATTTGATTGAGCATTTATTTGTTTTTGTTGGTTTTTTCTTTAGATTGCTCACTGAACTTGAATCTCCTTCTTGGTGGCCCTTTAGTACCAAACTCTGGAAAAGTCCATCTGAAACAAAACCCAAGGAAAGTACCTCAGTATCCAGTTCTGAGCCATTTGGAAAATCAGGGGTGATAATAAAAATCCCAGCAATTATTACACAAAACACCGAGTTGCATCCTAAACCAGGAAAATTTACTGTCTTGGTTTCTGGATTGGAAATCAGTGACTCCAATTCTCAACTTTTGCACAGATTTGAAAGGGAAGATGTAGATGACATTAAAGTTCACACCCCTTATGAAATCAGCATACGCCAGAGATTTATTGGCAAACCAGACACAGCCTATCGGCTATTGTCGGCAAAGATGCCAGAGATTATTCGAATTTTAGAAGTGCAATTCAGCAAGAAAATTGAGTTTTTAGAAGATGCAATGATGTTCCAGAGCACAAGAGACTCACCGCCAGCAGAGAAGGGCAGTGCTATCTGGCGTGCGGGTGAGTAACAGGTATAGAAATATCCTATTGAAAAGTGATGGTAGAAACTCTCCTTTTCCCAAATGAATTACACTTGGAAATGATGCCCTTATCTAATGGGGACTCTTTAAAAGGCCTGTGTTTGCATTGGTCTTGTCAGTTTTCCCATTGTTACAGATCTTAACCTCTCCATGCCTGAAAGATTTTCTTAATTGCTATTTTTTAAAAGCCCCCCCTCCAGGCAATTGGGGTTAAATGACTTGCCCAGGGTCACACAGCTAGGGAATGTTACATGTCTGAGACCAGATTTGAACTCAGGTCCTCCTGACTTCAGGACTGGTTCTCTATCCACTGTGCCACTTAGCTGTCCCAAAGTTTTTTTTTTAAAAGTATCTGAGAGGCCAGCATTGTTAGTGAAACACTCTACGAAACTGGGCTTGCCTTTTGAAGGAAAGAAGCAATTACCAAGCCTACACACATTCTTTTCCATCTCAACAGCATTTGCTATAGCTAAAGCTTCTTTAGTCTTTTAGAACCCAGATCTTCTTTGTACCATGATGTGCTTTTCAGAATATATTTATATGCCATGTCTTCTACATGATGAGATCTATGATTTTCACATTTTTTTGAGGTTTATATTATGTGTAGAGAACAATTTAAGGTGAGTTTTTGGGTTTTTTGTTTTTGTTTTGTTATTTTAAAATGAGTTTTTATCAGTGGCTTTTGTTAATACATAGTGATTTTCTTCCATCTCTCTCCCTTTCTTCCAGAAAACCATTCCATATGAGAAATAGTATTTTTAAAAACAAAAAAGAGAATGAGGAGGAAAAAGCCAAATTAGCTGATGAGTACATTGAAATCTGAAAATATATGCAATATACTACACTACACAATTGAAGTTTAAAAATACTTAAATAGCTTTTGGTAACTCAAAAGGAAAGTAGCTGATTATCTACTCTTAAAAGTTTTTGTTTTTCTTTACATTATACATATTTCATAGGATTAATTCCAGAACCAACATGGTCAAGCTTATACTAACTCCCTTTCCAAGAAGTTTTGTTTTCATTACACATCATTCTGTTTATTGTCCCCTTTTAGCACACCTTAGAATCTATTCCCAGCTCTGTTAATTCTTGATGGAGACCAGTGGGAGGTTCCCTGTAACCTGGGTGGGGGAGGTAGAAGAGGATGGTAACAATCCTAACTTTTACTATTTTCACCTTGCTTTTTGTTCTTGTGCTTTTTGATGTCATACTATCCTTCCTTTGAACCTATCATCATTCTTTCCAAATTTTTTGAGATACATGCTCCTCTTCCCTCTCCTTTTAAAGAAACTTATTACTGAGATCCACAGTCTGGGAAAAACTAATCTCCTGAAGAGTCCATTTTCTTTTCTCCCAACACTCCTGCAGTGGAGTTGGGAACTCTTGAGGCTGACCTTGAGAAGGCAGGTAAAGAGAAGGTTGAGGGGAATCTTCCCAGGACATTTTTTGGGGGGGCAATGTTTTTTCTCCCAATTATTTATTAAAAACAAACAATTTTTTTTTACATTTGTTTTTTTGATTCCAATCTGGGACACTCTTATACATAACTCTAAAAAGCTTCACAATAAGAACTCTTTATTATTTAAATTTTCTCCTTCCTGAAATTTTGGAGGTGCTTCTCATTTTTTGAGAGAGCAGAACTATGTCCTAGATTCCATGGCTCAGCACAAAATTCCAAGATTCTTTAAAAAGATGGTAGAAGTGTATCAGGGAAAGAGGAGAAGGAAGACAACAGCAATGGAACAGTGTGAGCCATTGTAGAGAGATGAAAACATGCAGAGGTGTATTCAGGGAGTTTGTGGCAGAGAGTGATAAAGCTGGAAAGGTAGATTGGCATCTGATTGTGGGTGGCCTTGAATTCCATGGCTTTGAATTTTGCTGGGTAGTTAATGGGGAGGGTTGCAAAGTTTTTGAGTGGAATGACAGGACTAAAGATCTACATAAAGAAGATTAGTCTGGTAGCCGTATCAGAATTGGAAAAGAGCAAGAAAACCTGATTGAAAACTAGTGGAGGCAGGTAGTAATGAGGATGTGTGTTAGAGTGGTGCCACCAGGAATGGAAAGGAGGGATTGATGTCAGAGGTGTACAGAGGATAAAGGTCATGGGACATGATAATCATTTGGCTGTGAAAGGCTGGAAAGAGTCAGAGGTCACAGCTAAGTTTTCATCCTTAAGGGAACTATATGAATGGTGGCCTTGAAAGAAGGTAGGCATCTTGATTTTTGATATCTAGGTGACAGTATTGTGTCTGAGTTCTAGGTCTGGACCTTATGAGAAGGGTCAGTAATAGATAGCCCTAAGGTCTCTGAATCCTTTCCTTAGAAATGCTAAATAGCTAACACTTCCTTCACCCTTGTTTTTCTCTTGAGTGGGGATAATATTAGCAATTTAGGGAGAGAGGAGGAAAAGAAGTTGATAGTAGAAGTTTCAGACAGTAAAAGATGTCAACAGAAGTTGTTGAGTGCTCATCACTTAAAGGAAAGGTGGCCTTTGAATGTACACTTAAATTGAGTTATTTTTCCCATGTGCGATAATTAAAAAGCATTTGTTAAGCAGCTACTATGAATAATGGGGAATATGAGTACAAAGAATGAAACAATCTGGACTCACAAGGCACATGTTGATTAGCAAGTTCATATATTAATATGGATAGAATAAAGACCAATAAAGAATAAATTCCAAATACTAAAAATTAGTTTGAGAAGAAGACTAGCAATTGAGGAAACCAGGCAAAATTTCATGTGGAAGGTTGTATTTGAATTGGGTCTTGGACGCCTTGAGAAAGGAGGAGAATGCCCTGGGGGCCAATATACAAAGCCTACTATGACTTGGTTTGGGTGGAAGATTTGAATTGTGTGACTATCATAGGAGGAGAGGTTGCTGAGTGACAGATGAAGAGAGAATCTGGAAGTGGTTGAAAGAGTGATGGAGTGTAGGGAGGGGTGGTTCTCTCTCTCCCTCAATCAATTGGCCTTGGTTGGCTGGCTGGGTCTGGGTTTGCCCTGCTCATTTTGGGGTGGCTGGGTGAAGGATATAATGAAGACTTGATTATCTTGCCCAGATTGTGAGCTAGATGATCAGGGTTCAGACTAGCATGTTATCTACAAATATCTTTTAGGCACCAGGGATACAGAGCCGCTGCCCACTAGCTTTGTCAGCAAGTTAACCCTCTGCAAGAATTCTGGTAGATGAGAACCTATTCTCATGTAGCCACCTTATGCAGGATACCTCTTTATAAAAAATGTAAATAGCAAAAAAGGCAGGCTGTATTGACTGCCAAATGAGGGATGCAGAGTGAAGTGCAACTAAATGGCCATTGGATAGAGTACTAGACCTGAAATAAGGAAGACCTGAATTAGCATCCAGCTTCAAATGTGTGCCTGGTCTGATCCTGGGTGAGTGATTTAACCTGTTTCCTCATCTCTAAAATGGGGGTAATAATAGCCCCTTCCTCCCACATTTGTGAAAAGGAGATGAAATAACATGTTAAAAATATTATTACATGTAAATGCTAGCTAGATGTTAAATCAGTTAGCATTTTTTAAGTACATGCTGTGTGCCAGACACTGAGCTAAGTGCTAGGGGCACAAAGATCAAAATCAAGAAAAGATTTTGTGGCCTGGAATATAGTGTGAAAAACCTTCATAAAAGAGATGGGATCTGAGTAGAGAATAGATATAAATATGGAATCAGAGCACACACCTGCTTGAGGCATGACTGAGGTCCTTAGGAGGTAAATGGGATATGCCCATGGGAGACACTGTCCACACAGAAGAAGGTAGGACAGAAACCAATTTTTGCTCCTTTTGATTTGAATAAATGGCAATGAAATACATTATTTGGTTTTATTCAAGTTGAGAGATATCGTGTTGTAGTGACTAGAGTGCTAACTACAGAACCAGGAAACTTTGGGCTCGAGGCTTCCTCTGACACCTACTCTCTCTGTGGCCCAGGGCATACTTGCTATTAGTGGTAGAGGAAGACCAATACCAATAAAATTGCAGGTCCAGTCTCTAGTCTGGTACACTTTAAATTGGGGGCTTTTGGAAAACTGATTGAGCACCAGATCATCTATTAATATATTTGCAAATTCATTTGTTGTTATTCAGGTGTTTCAGTTTTGTCTGTGATCCCATTTGGGGTTTTCTTGGCAAAGATTCTGGAATGGTTTGCTATTTCCTCCTTCAGCTCATTTGACAGATGAGGAAACTGAAGCAAACAGGGTTAATTAAATGGCTTGCTCAGGGTCAAACAGTGTCTGAGGCCATATTTGAACCCTTTTCCCATATCTCTATATTAACTTTAAATCTTTGACATATCTATATCTATTTATATTTGTCACTGAAAATGATTTTCCAGTGACCAATGTGACATGATTTGGACCAGAGGAACTCCTAAGGTCTCTTGGAAACTGAGTTTGTCAAGCATAATTTATCATGAATATTCTAGGAAGTAACTGAAATTCTAATTTTTATCTTTTTGTTTACAGAAATTGTTCACATAATTGATAAGTGTTTTGGAAGAAGCTAACTTTAGAACCTCTGACACACCCAGGCAAATTGGTTTTGATTTTATGGAGGACTTAACATGCTAAAATTGTATAGATCTGCTGCCAGATTTCACTTCTCCCTGTAGTATTTTATTATGAAATGAAACAATGGATGCAGGGCCCTTTTCAACTTTTAAGCACTCTGTGAATGCTAGCCATTATCATCATTATTGTTGTAACCCCGGAATCTGTGATCTAAGAATGATGCAGCTCTTCCTCCACCTGTATTTGTACTGTTCCAAGTTGGAAACTCTCATGAAGTGGGGAGGTAGTGGAAATCATGAGTTTTATGGCACCTCTGAAAACATTCTTTAGCCTTTTATTGAGTATAAGTTATGGCCACAGGGTGGCAGTCTGGTCACAATGAACCTGCATGTACTGGGCAGGAACTCCTAGAAAGTGTCAATATCACAGGCTACATAGGAGTGTCTTTCTCTCTCTCTCTCTGTCTTGACTTCTCTTTGTATTCCCAGCACTTAAACTTCTGAATCAGTGAGATCAGATGCACCCACATATAGCTCTTTAAAATAGATCCTGTTTAAAGCTTTTTTTGTTTCATAAATGGAATTCATTAAAAAATCCTTTATCTTGTAATTCAAATCTGGAAACATAAATAGGTAGAACTGTCAATTATCTGAGAGCAGTTGCGTTCTAGGGTTCTCTTAGCAACCTGATATATAACACTCTTGAAATATACAACTTTTAACTTACAAAGTTATTTCTCATCTCCATTAAACATAGCATTATTCTGACATCAGTATTATAAAAATGAACAATTTTTGAAAACTTATAAACTGATGAAGAATGAAGTGATAATAGAAACAGAACAATTTATACAATAACAACAACATTGTACAAAACAAACAACTAGGAAAACTTTAAGAACCATTATGAAGATAGTGACCATTCACAATTCCAGAGGACTGATGATGAAACATGTTCTCTATGACAGATTTAGGCTGCTAAATGAGGCATATGGGTCTCTATATAGCCATTGAGGGAATTTTTTTTGCTTGACTACGAATACTAATTAGAAGAAATTTGTTTTTCTTAATGTGGTAGGAGTGGAAGGGAGAGAAAATAGATTTCATTTTTTTTAAGTAGAGAAGTGGGAGAGTGTTACAGATGTGAATTGCTGTGTGCACTTTCAGATGAGGTCACTGTATTATTAGTTTTACTTAACTGTTTTACTTTGTTACAAGAGACCTCTCATGAAGTGGGAGTAATCTGTAAATGTAATGTAAAAACAAAACACAGCAAAAAAAAAAAACCTTAAAAAAAGACATAATGAGAATGAGAAGAGTAAAAAACTTTAGGAAACAGGAAAATAGACCTATAATTGCTGGTTTTTTTCCCCCCCATAACTTTCCTACAATTACAATAAAGAAATGTTGAGGTCAGCTTTGTGTAAATAACACAGTGATTCATATTTTCCCAGTTATTGCTGCTACTTATGCAGAACATACATGCCACACATGTTGTGATCCTAATAAGACTGATTTTTTGATTGACTTTCTCATTGTGTATACTTGTATGGTTGTACTATATAGCTATACACAAAAAAATATATATGATACGCATAGGAATTTTATTGATCTCTGATTTTATCATTGTGTGGAAACCTTTCAGTGTTGCAGATTAGAGCTTTTTTACATTTTAATCCTTGTGGCTGTGGTTGAAGTCAGTTTCATCACCCAGGAGCTCTCTAGTGAATTCATGGATTTCCCCCTCAGGTTGGTGTGTACACTCATCTACTCACCTGCAAGAAGAATAATATAGTGCAAGAAGAATAATATAGTAATGAAATCTCATACGTATGTGTTCATTGGTGTGTGATATGCATAATATATGAAGTAAAAGTTCACTTTTTAGGCTAGGGAATGGGGATTTCTGTTGATAATTTTGGTTAAATGAAAATACAAATATATAGATTGGAAATTACTTACAAATTTTTAAACAATTTTTGAATTGAATTATTGAATCACTATTGAATAGAATGTAATCTTTAGGAAACACTTGAGGACATGAGCTTCAGTTTTCATTGAGCACTTTAGATAGAATCAGTATGAGAGACTGGATAGTTAAAATTTACTTAATACCAGAATGGTTAGGCAAGGAAGGTTTTCAAGAAGAGGTATAAGTTGAGTTTTTTAAAGGAACAATTGTTTTAGTAGCTGGTGAGGAGAAAGTGCAAGAGATGAGAGAAAGTACAGAGATGGGAAAGCTCAAGTGAACTGATGACACTAATAGACCTCCTTAGTTGTAGGAGAGTTAGTGTGAAGGTGATTGGTGGGGAAGTAAAGTTGAGTTGGATTCTGGAAGATGTTTAAAATGCTGTTGAAGTGTAGACAATAAGGAAATTTGATAAGTAGGTTTTGATTAGGTGGGAGATTATTAGGGTATACTCCTGTCTTGATAGTTGTAACATTTATATCTGTTAGTCTTTTTGCAACAATAGCTAGAAGAATATTTCCTCTACCTTGATTTTTGCTATTTCCACCTTCTGACTTTATTGTTGCAATTCAGTAATGGATCTGCTTTAGTATGGAAGAGAACAAGTAATTTTTGTGGAATAATCCACTGAACAGTTTACTTGTTGCCAGTGAGATTTCTCTTATTTATTCCAAAGATTTTCAGGGAATTGAAGTTTTCAGGAATGACTCTTAAAGAAGAGGAAGAGGTTATTTGGGGACATATGTGTATAGCAAGAAATGCCTGTTCCATCATTCTTTGCTTAAGTTAACTCATGCATATCATTGCTGACCAATTTAGTTGCTGCTCTTCAGGCAGAAGGCTAGTTTCTGCCTCTAGCCTTATTTTTCAGTTCTGATGATGTATTTAACAGCTGTTACCATTATGCTGTATTGCTTCTAGCTGTAATGGAAGGCAGTAGCAGCCTGCTTTAAGCAGTTGAACCTTTACCTTGGCCACTTGTGGGATGTTTGGAAGGGTCCTGATAAACATGGTTAGTACTAAGTGTGAGGTGATATGGATTATAAATAAAAGGCAAATATTGACCTTCAATCGAAGCCCTTATCTAGGACAAGAACTAGCAGCTATTTCGATAGGACCCAGCTTTTTAAATAAGGGACAGGTGGCCTGCTGCTTCCGAGCTCAATCTGTGCTGCCAAATTGAGTAGCTGTTTGTCATTCTACTCGCTCTTTTGTTCTTAGGTTAGATTATGGGATTCCCAGGTGCTCTGTAAACCATGGTGGTTAATAGGCAGTGCTGAGGCAGTGGAAAACACCTAGATTCTGAAACTGAGCAAATACTTAACTACGGGAGAGCCCTCTGACTCACCTACCACCTAAGTGAGCCTCATAAATTTTGGCTTGGCTTGGATTAATGCTGCAATTTCCTGTATTCTCTGAAATTGTTGCCTTTGGTGGAATAACTTTGAATGATGCTGTAGTTCCTAGTAATGTAACTAATGTAAATTTCATCAGGTCTCTGGTTTTCTTACATTTTCTATTTCTAGATTTTTTTTTTTTAGATCTTAAGAAAAATTCACCACCAATATTGAAAAAGCCTTTCCTCCTAAAAAAAAAAATATATATATATAGTATATATATATACATGTATATATATACACACTATACACACACACACACACACACACACACACAAACACACACACAAGAAAACAGAGAACCTGGGTTTGAATCCCATTTCTTCTAGTAACATTGGTGTGTTCTTGGACAAATTTCTTAATCTTTTTCTGGCCTCAATTTCTTTATTAGTAAAATTAAGGGATTAAGTCTCTTAAACTCTCTTCCAGCTCTGTAGCCTATGAATTAGGTCCTTAAATATGTTTTTTGGTTATTACTTGCTTAATATTTCCAGAAGATGTCAGTGTATGATTGTATTTGCATTTTTCATTTCAGCATCTGGGTTCATAGAAAGTGTGGTACATCCCGGACCTTCCCTCACAAGTGGAGAAAGCAGTCAGATCCAGTTACAAATGAATGAGCAGGTTTCTGAGGAAGAAGCTCAAGAACTGAGACAGGTAATAACAAAGCCCAAAATGGTTATTGGAATATTGACAGCATTTTTTGCAATTTATTTTTTTACTTCTTAAATAACTTCATGTACTTTTCTTCCTTTTAAAAGAAACTTAACTTGTAAGTTCATTATGATATCCTCCATAGAGTTAAGGCAGAATATGGATCTTATTAAAATTTCTTAAAAATATACATCATTGTGTTCTTATATAGGACTTTTACTCTTAAGAAGCCCAGGGACTTTTTAAGAGTCAACAGACATTTATTAGGCACTTATCATGTACCACTTGTTAATTTTTGAAAATTTTGTATTGAATATAGAAATTAGAAATCTTGGATTAAAAATCTCATAGAGCTTTATATAACAAGATGTACACACATATGAGTTTGCATATACACACATACATATATTCAGCTTATTACATAAGGGTATTTGTATGGTATTGTTCATGTACAGGTGTTCATATTTCTGTATACACACACATACATACATATACACAGGAGGCTTGTAGAATTCTTTCCTGAATTAATTGTTGCCACCAGTCTTAAAGTTTTATGGTGCTGGATTTTTTCTTCTTCAGCTTAAGTGTTTGTTTTTAATAATGCTGATCATATTGTGTTTCTTGAGCCCTTTGGGACTCAGTTCTATCCTTTTTCATTAAAAAAGAAAAGCATTCATCTTTGCAAAGAAATATTGTAAATGTGTCATTACCCTCTTTCTTCCCTGGTCTTTGTTGTACTTATTTGGTTTTGGTGATGACAGCATACAAAAATACTGCTTTCTATTCTCCAACTACTATGTTCCACTAGGGCATTTAATCACTTCCTTTGATATACTTATTGAATCCAAAACAAACTTGCTATAGCTATTGTTTGCTTTGGGGTTTACTGGGAACTTTAGAAGTATTGTAAATGCAAACTTACTAAATGTTACTCTTGACCATTCTTTAAGAGGTTTATAAAAAGTCCTTAGGTTACAAACTAAGTATCTCTTTTTTGCTTCTCCATTTATCTCAGATGAAAACTGTCCTGTGTCTAATGGCTACATTTAGTTTGAACTGGGAGCTAGGGTTTTCATGATTGAAAAGTGAAAGTTGCAAAGTGTGATTTTTAATGTTATCACTCAATACTTTAATAAATACTCCATGTGAGGCACTCTGCTAGGTACTGGAAGTATAGAAATAAAAAAAAATGTAGTCTTCTTCCTCAAGTAGTTTATAATCTCAGGGAAGAATAAAATAAGTATTTAAACAAATATACCAAATAGGATGTAATGGACAAAGAAATCTAGATAGATTGTTTTAGGAACAGTTGATAAGGAAAAGATCCTTTTCAACTTGGGAACTCAGAAAGACTTCATAGAAGAGATGGCACTTGAGTTAGGGTTGTAAGGAATTATATTTCAACAGGTAGTGATGAAGAAGGCCTTGCAAGCCAAGCATGGGAGGTGCAGTTTACACAAGTGCTGTATGAAATCAAACATCTAAGAGTCCAGTTTTGTAGCTATTGGGAGCTGCTAGATTTTTGGAGATCTCTAAGAAACAAATCTGCATAATTTGCTCAGCCCAATTCAACTGGGAGGAAAAAACTAGAACAGTAAAGACAATATAAATGGGGAGAGAGGGACAGAAAGAAGCATTTAGTGCCCACTATGTGCCAGGCACTGTGCTAAGTGCTTTTACAGATACTTCTTCATTTGAAGTAAAGAGGATGAGAGTATCTCTCAAAACCATAAAAAACTCAGTGGAAGATGCTGACATGAATGCTCAAGTGATTGGGGAGAATGAAAATAAATAGTTAAAAGAAGATTTACAATGAGATGACTCAGAATGAAAACTAGATCTACTTCCAAAACAGTTCATTTTTTTCCAATGTAATAATATCTCTAGTTACTTGATAGCTAGTATGTACATAGGAGGTAATTAGCAACATTATCCTGAATAGAGTCAAATAATTAAAGCAAAACAGAGAAGAATGATAGTAGAAAAGGACCCACAATATGGAGTGTATAGTAGTCACAAATCCTGTCTTTCTTGCTGAGGGTACAAGGCATAGGGGTCATAGGTCTGTAGAAAGGATAATTATACTATTGGAGATTGGGATAAATAGAGGACTACTGACTATTTGTGGGCTTAGAAGTGAGTCCTCCTTCTTTCCTTTACCATATAAATAAAACTTTTCTATGTTTTGAAACCTTGTGAACCTGCATGCTTGTAAGGGAAGTTGGTGACTACCCTTAGAGAAATGCTGGCTATTCATATCCCTAGCCTGTTCCTGAGTGGGGTCACTGATCTATGCAAGTGAGAGATATTCCTATATTTGAACTCTTTGTTTCAGGAGAGAGTTTCTGACTCAAGAGCTACTTGCATATTTATATAAAGGTACCAACAGGGTACTATATATTAAATGATAGTATTGCTACTATGATTCAGAATAGGGGATGCTTATTAACCTAGTCATGAAGAATTAGGAAAATTTGTTAAATGGAGAAGAGAAGAAATAGAAATAAAGGAACTCCCACTTCATTTTTCTTCCATGATTTTTTTTTAAAGAAATGATATATTTTCTATAATGAAAAACATTTTTTAAAAAAAGATGGAATACTTGATTTACATTTAGGGAGGGATATTTTGCAGAACAGTGTAATGGTAACTTAAAAATAAGTGTCATGGGGCTCCATTTCTAGAGTAAACAAATACAAAAGGAAATCTCACTGCACTCAACTGTAGTTTTGGTTACAGACAATATTCAGCTTAGTACTTTGCAGCTAGAAGTCTTCGTGGTCTTAAATTGCAATTGGGAATTTAAGTGAAAGGATTTGCCATGATTTCACCAGGGGACATTCATGGTAAGTGTAGTATTTTGTGGTTATCTGGGCCAGGTTCCAGGAGCTGTGCTGTATAGGTATGCAGCAGCTTGCTGAGTTCCTGTGGTCTATGTCTGAGCCTCTGTCTACTGGATAACGATGGCTGTCGTAATGTCACTGGGTGTGGGAAGGGGTAGGACGGTTTTAGCTGAAGGGCTGTGGTTAAGGAGGCTTGGAGAGGAATTTTATTCACTAGATTGGGTTTGGCAGAATCACTTTAATAGTTTCTAATGTTTGATATGTTAACATTGTCTGTTAGAGCTATGGTATGGCCCTTTTGTTTATTGTCCATTTTGTAATAGAGACTGAATCTTGAAATGTAAAACTTTGCCTTTTCTTGAGTTCCTCAAAGTAACTTTTCATTTTCTATAATACTTTTTGAATTTCTTTGCCTCTTCTTATGATGTTATTATAATGTTTATCTCCTTTTAACTGGGGTGGAATTAGATGGAAAAATACTGCTGGGATAAGGTAATGGTTTTGTTGAGGACTTGATTGTGTGGATTAGGAAAACTCATAGAAATCAGAGATAGTAAAACCTTTTAGTTTAGCCATTGTCAACTGGCACTTGTCCAGGCTTTTAGAGAAATCCAGCAACGAGGCTGAAAGGAATTTAATAACTTTGGCCTTTTCCTAGTAGCTTTTTGCTAGAATTTTCTTAGACATTTGTGATAGAAAGGGTTATAAAATGGCATACAATGTGTGGGTGGGCCATTAGAACACTTTGTGGGCTGGTTTTTACTTTTTAAATTTCTTTGTTACAATGTATTAGAATGTTTAATAAATCCAAGATATGATTGGTCTGTACAGAACCAATACAACTGGTTGATGTAGTCAGGTTAGTTGAATATTATAATTATTTCATGGAGAAAATAACTGAACCTGGCTAATGTGTACCAAAAGCCATTTCACTCAAAAATTCATATAGATGTAGGTATTGTGAATGAGAAGAAACAAAATTTGCTTACCTAGCTCAAAAGAAATTACTAAATGTTCTTCTCTTGATTAGCAAGGCCAGTTGAAACATTTTGAAATAGGTTTGTTTTTGCTTAATGAAATATGTGACTTATAATAGTTGCACTAAATCTTTCAGTCATAAAAGTCAAAGGAAGTTAGAAGAGTAATCTGGCCTAGTTACCTTGCCTTCAGATAGTAATAACTCCCATTTCTTTAGCACTTTAAAGTTAACAGAACCGTTAATTCCTATAAGGTGAATAGTATGGTGTTATTTCCCCCATTTTATAGGTGCAAAACTAATTTAAATTTTACTCTTTACCATGCCACTACTCCTGCCATCATCACCATCACTGTCACCACCATCATAATTGTCCTTCACCTTCTCCTCCTTCTCCTCCTCATATTTTACAGTTAGTGTGAGTTTACAGAAGAATGGTTTAGATCCTAATACTTTTATTCTTTTACAAAGCAGTTATTTTATCCACCTGTCTAGTAACATTAAAAAAAAAAAAAGCAGTATAGTTAATTGTCCCAGAACTATTTCTATCTGAACCCCATTGAAAAATAAGAGAAGACTAAGATAATGATAATAATAATAATGCTTTACATTGACAATACTGCTTTACAATTTATAAAGTATTCTCCTTACCACATTAAATATTAATTTTTTATCCATTTTACCAGAAAATGAAGAAGAAACTGAGAACCAGAGGATGACTTGCTTATAGTCTTTCTGCGTACAAGTCCTATGTTTTTTCTCTTATACTACCCTGCCTTTCTTAAGCTATTCTTTTTTTCTCTTCCCCTTAAATCATTCTTAACATTTAAGAATCCATTTAAAAAATAACTCACAAAGGAGTTTCTTTGACATTCAGAAACTGAAACGTAGTTAACAGTTCTTTATATTATTGACGTTTGTCTGATCTGAAGATGGTACCAAATTAGAAGGAATAGTCTTACATGTTAGATGTTGGATATCATCCAAAAAGATCTGGATAGATTTAAACATTGGGTCAAATTCAGCGTGATGGAATTTAATGGGGGGCTGATATAAAGTTGGGCTTAAGAAAACCAACTATAATAGTATAAGATGGGAAGCCTTGGCTAGATACAAATTCATCTGAGAAAAAAAAAAAAGAAAATCCAGGAATTGAGGTGGTTTGTAAGATCAATGGGTTAATAGTATGATATAATACAATATTATAACAAAAAATGAAGTAGTTTCATTAAGAGAATCTTGTCTTGCAATAGGGAGGTCAGTGTAATGGCTCTGCATTCCTCTCCCCTGGTTGAACCATATTTGAAATAAGTGTTATATGTTCAGTTCTTCATGCTATATTTTATTGAAGGTGTTGTGAGCTGCAGGAGAACCAGCAAAGCACTATGAAAGCCTGGAGGTCATGCTGTTGGAGGACTGGGTCTTGGGGAAGAAAAGAATTTGGGATAAATATCCCACCGGCCTTCAGATAGTTGAGTTTTTCTGTGAAAAGGGGACTAGACTTGTTCTGCTTGTGTCCAGAGGGCAAGGATAGGAGCATTGTCAGAAGCTGTAGAGACTTGATGAGAGGCACCTTAAAGGATAGAGCTGTGCCAGTGGAGTGAGTGGCCCCCCAGGAGAGAGGCCTCCTCTGCTCGGGAATGAACAGGGAATGAATGGCAGCTTGTTGCACAGATTATAGAGTGGATTCTTGTGTGTGTGGGGGGGGAGAGGCCTTGCACAGCTTCTGAAATTGCTTGTCCTTTTAGATCCTCTAGGTCTTCCTTTGTTGCTAAAGAGTTTGGGTTTGTTTTTGTGTGTGTGTGTGTGTGTGTGTGTGTGTGTGTGTGTGTGTGCTTGTTTTGGCTTGTTTTGTTTTTTGCTAGTTTCTCTCTCTTTTAAAAAAAATTCCCTTGATAATTGTTGAATAATTGTTATATTGTGCTCACAGTACTGGGGTATACAAAGAAAGGAGAAGGTTTGGTACCTGTCCCCAAGCTGCACACCTGTGGACAACCAGCAAAACAGTAAAATAGGAAGAAGAGATCACATTAAGCATATTGGGGTTGGCATTGGAGGTAGAGTTTGAGTGAAATTGAGGAAGTAAGATCTTTTTTTTTTTAAATTTTATTTTATTTGCAAAACATATGTATGAGTAATTCTTCAACATTAACCCTTACATAGCTTTCTGTTACAAATTTTTCCTCCCAACTCCCCACCCCTCCCCTAGATGGCAGGATATCCACTATATGTTAATTATGTTAAAATACTTGACAAATTGAATATATGTATACATATTTCCAAACTTGTCATTGTTGTGCAAGAAAAATCGTATCTACACGAAAGACATATCAGATAAAGGAAACACAATGTAAGCAAACATCAATCAAGAGTATGAAAATGTTATGTTGTGGTCCACATTTCACATCCCTCTCTCTGGGTGTATATGGCTTTCTTCAGTGAAAAATTGGAAGTGGTTAGAAACATTTCATTGTTACAGAGAGCCATGTCCATCACAATTGATCATCATATAGTCTTGTTGTTGCTGTGTATAATGATCTCCTGGTTCTGCTCATTTCACTCAGCATCAGTTCATGCAAGTCTTTCCAGCCCTCTCTGAAATCGTCCTGCTGGTCGTTTCTTACAGAACAATAATATTCCATAATATTCATTTCATATACCATAATTTATTCAGCCATTCTCCAATTGAAGGGCATCTATTCAGTTTCCAGTTTCAGCCACTACAAAAAGGGCTGCCACAAACATTCTTGCACATGTGGGGCCCCCTTTGCTTCCTTTATGATTTCTTTGGGATGTAAGCGCAATAGAAATGCTGCTGGGTCAAAGGGTATGCACAGTTTGATAACTTTTTGAGCATAGCTCCAAATTGCTCTCCAGAATGGCTGGATCCGTTCACAGCTCCACCAACAATGCATCAGTGTCCCAGCCTTCCCACATCCCCTCCAACATTCATCATTAACTTTTCCTGTCATTTTAACCAATCTGACAGGTGTGTAGTGGTACCTCAGGGTTGTCTTGATTTGCATTTCTCTGATCAATAGTGATTTGGAGCATCTTTTCATATGACTACAAATAGTTTTAATTTCATCCTCTGAAAATTGTCTGTTCATATCTTTTGACCATTTATCGATTGGAGAATGGCTTGAATTCTTATAAATATGAGACAATTCTCTATATATTTTAGAGATGAGACCTTTATCAGAACCCTTAAATGTCAAGATGATTTCCCAATTTATTGCTTTCCTCCTAATCTTGACTGCATTGGTTTTGTTTGTACAAAAACTTTTTAACTTAGTATAGTCAAAGTTATCTATCTGGTTTTCAATTGAGAGTTCCATTTCTTCTTTGGACATAAATTTATTCCATCTCCATAGGTCTGAGAGGTAAACTATATTACATTCCTCTTATTTACTTATAGTATCACTCTTTATATCCAGATCATGAACCTATTTAGATCTTATCTTGGTATGTGGTGTTAGATGTGGGTCAAGCCCTAATTTCTTCCACACTAGTTTCCAATTTTCCCAGCAGTTTTTGTCAAATAGTGAGTACTTATCCCAAAAGCTGGGGTCTTTGGGTTTATCAAAGACTAAATTGCTATAGTTATTACCTAGTTTGTCTTGTGATTCTATCCTATTCCACTGATCGACTACTCTATTTCTTAGCCAGTGCCAAATGGTTTTGATGACTGCTGCTTTGTAATATAGTTTTAGATCTGGTACAGCAAGTCCACCATCATCAGCCTTTTTTTTCATTAATTCTCTTGAAACTCTTGACCTTTTGTTCTTCCAAATGAATTTTGCCACTATTTTTTCTAGATCTGTAAGATAATTTCTTGGGAGTTTGATTGGTATGGCACTAAATAAGTAAATTAGTTTGGGTATTGTTGTCATTTTTATTATATTTGCTCGGCCTACCCATGAGCATTTTATGTTTTTCCAATTGACTAGGTCTGATTTTATTTGTGTGGAAAGTGTTTTGTAGTTTAGTTCATATAGTTCCTGACTTTCCCTTGGCAGATAAATTCCCAAATATTTTATGCTATCAATAGTTATTTTGAATGGGATTTCTTTTTGTATCTCTTGCTGCTGAACTTTATTGGTAATATATAGAAATGCTGATGATTTATGTGGACTTATTTTGTATCCTGCAACTTTGCTAAAGTTGTGAATTGTTTCTAGTAGTTTTTTAGTTGAGTCTCTAGGGTTCTCTAAGTATACCATCATGTCATGTGCAAAGAGTGATAATTTGGTTTCCTCATTACCTACTCTAATTCCTTTAATCTCTTTTTCTTCTCTTACTGCCAAAGCTAACATTTCTAAGACAATATTAAATAATAATGGTGACAGTGGGCAGCCTTGTTTCACTCCTGATCTTATTGGGAATGGTTCTAGTTTGACTCCATTACATATGATGCTTGCTGAAGGTTTTAAGTAGATACTACTAATCATTTTAAGGAAAAGCCCATTTATTCCTGTACTCTCCAGTGTTTTTAATAGGAATGGATGTTGGAATTTATCAAAGGCTTTTTCTGCATCTATTGAGATAATCATATGGTTTTTGTTAATTTGGTTATTAATATAATTGATTATGCTAATAGTTTTCCTAATATTGAACCAGCCCTGCATTCCTGGTATAAATCCTACTTGGTCATGGTGTATTATCCTGGGGATAACTTTCTGTAATCTCGTTGCTAAAATCTTATTTAAAATTTTTGCATCAATATTCATTAGGGAAATGGGTCTATAGTTTTCTTTCTCAGTTTTCTTCCCTACCTGGTTTAGCTATCAGCACCATATCTGTGTCATAGAAGGAATTTGGTAGTACACCTTCTTTCCCTATTTTTTCAAATAGTTTATATAGTATTGGGATTAATTGTTCTTTGAATGTTTGGTAAAATTCACATGTAAATCCATTTGGCCCTGGAGATTTTTTTCTTAGGGAGTTGATTAATAGCTTGTTCTGTTTCTTTTTCCAAAATGGGACTATTTAAATAATTTATTGAGGAAGTAAGATCTACACTCCATAGCTTACTTTGCTTTTTAAATATAAAGTATTATCAGCCTGTAGCTTTCAAAGCTATTCTGGTTTTTCCCCTGGCCCTTTTTTTCTTTCTTCTTTCTGTTCTTTTTGCTGTGCTTTGTTTTAAAAGATGCCTCACTGACCTTCTTTTCTTCCTTTTTTATACCTTTCCTTGAATTCCTCCACTGGAGAATGTGAGAGGCCTTCAACTCCATTGTGGGAAAAAAAAAATAGAAAACACAGAGCCCTTTTAACAAATATGCGTAGTCAAGCAAAACAGATTCCCTTATTGATTTGAGTCCAAAATTGTGTGTCTCATTCTGCATCTTGAGGCCATTATCTCTGTCAAGAGGTGAGTAGAAGCCTTCGTCATCAGACCTCTGAAAAGATGATTGATCATTACATTGTTTAGAGTTAAAGTCTTTCAGAATTGTTTTTCTGTATAATGTTATTGTTATTGCATGAATTGTTCTCTTGACTGTTCACTTCCTTCTATACAGTTTACATAGATAATAAAGACAATAATAGTGGCTAACATTTTATGTAGCCACTATTGTACTAAATACTTTACAAATATTATCTCATTTGATCCTCAACAGCTGTGATGTAGGTACTATTATTACCCCATTTCACAAATGAGGAAACTGAGGAAAACAAAGATTAAGCAGTTTTACTGGGTTACACAGTTCATGTCTAAAATGAGATTTCAACTCAGGTTTTCTTGATGCCAGACTTGGCACTCTGTGTACTATAGTGCTGTTTCTTCAGGTCTTCCCTGGAAAATTTCTCTAAAACTACTCATTCATCATTTCTTCAGTGCATTAGTATTTAATTAAATTCTTAAATACCATCAGGGATTCCCTTCGTCTCCATTTCTTTGCTATTCCAAAGAATGTGCTATAAAGATATTTGTCCATTAAGGTCTCTTTTAGGGAAGACCTTCTGGGCAGAAAAGACAACAGTAGACCAAATCCTATAGCTTGCAGACTTCAAGGATTAGGGAAGTGGCTAATGGACTAATATACCTGAGTGAGGATGTGAGAGATTAATTGCCTATGGAGGGCCTTGAATGCCAAACTAAAGAATTTATCCTGAAAGCAGTGAGACCATGGAAGATTTTTGAGCAAAAAAATGATGGAATTATTAAATTCATTTCAACAAGAACTTATTGAGCACTTTTTGGCATCTGATACCTTAGCTCAGTAATCCCAACATTTTTGTCCTAAGTCTTCTTTACCACTTACTCATCTTTTTTTTTCCTTGTTATCATAGAATCCTTTTTTTTTTTTTTTTTAAACCTTGGCTGGAAATCTTTATTTTATTTTATCTTATTTTTAAAATTTTTTTAAAATTAAAGTTTTTTATTTTCAAAATGTGTATATATATCTATATGTGTATACATATGGATAATTTTCAACATTCAACCCTACAAAACCTTGTGTTCTCATTTTTCCCTCCCTTCCCCCATCCTCTCCCCAAGTTAGCAAGAGATCCAATATATATTTCTATTCTCTCTACACATATTTCCGCAAATATCATGCTGCACAATATTGTAGAATTCTTAAAAATTCTCTGTTGTTGTGGAACACAGTAATGTTTTTATTAGTCTATTTTTACTAAGGTCCTTAATATCAATCCAGGTTGACAAACTGGGTTACTGCATTTTTTTCTTGTTGTTGTTTATTTGTTTGTTCATATTGACTGTAAAGCTTACTTTGGAAATGCCCAATTAATGTTTTTAACATAACAATTTAATATTTTCACAAGAAACCAAAAGAGCATGGCTACTTTTTCTGACTCAGGTGAAGCACCTTAATTAGCATTCGACTCACATTATGATATAACCCTTTGAATCAGCACATGAAATAAGTGATCAGGTTAGAATGAAAGGGGCATTGGAGATGGAACAGCAGCAGAAAGCTTATACAGCACACCTTGAAATATTTGGGGTAGATCTTGGTTTTCTATGTTTTAAAAGACTGATTATGGTCTCTAGCCACTTTGGATCTTGGGCCCCATCAGGCTCTCTTCATCCCCTTAGAACCTGATGGCTACATCCCATCATTTTCTCTTTAAGGAGTAGTTGTCTTAGGGAATTTGACTTCATGTTGCAACTTCTTAATATAGAAACATTCCTTCCCTCTTGTTTTCTTTTTTAACATATTGTTTTGGGCACTTATAAAAGATGCTTGAGATTTCATCTTCAATACCATTTCATTTGACAAACATTTAGTACTTAGTTATATGCAGAGCACTGAAGCCGAGGTTGGGGATAGGGTACAAAAGTAGAATAAAAAAGGTTAGAGATGGGACATGGATTTCTGGTTCTCCTACTCTAGTAAGTCTAGTCTAGTAAGGACATGAGTTATAAACATAGTAACTACAGTACACCATAATACCTAAGTTTTTTAGAGACATTCTTTGAGAGGGAAAAGGTAGTTACTGGGTGGAATGGAGGAATGTAGCATTTGAGATGGGGTTTAAAGGATGGGTAGGAATTAAAAGAGGGAAGTGTGAAAGGGAGGGCATTCTATATATAAAAAAACAGCATGAACATTGCTTTTTTATTAGTGGGTTCTAAAACATGTGAAACATGTGCCATATGGATCCTAGGAGCACTGAAGGCTTTGGAATAGGAGAACCAAAGACTTCTGCATTAAGAAGATTAATCCGGAATTGGAAGGAAGACTGGATTCAAGGAGAGGGTACGCCAATTAAGAAGTAGTAGTGTCCAACACTTAGCTGTGCTACAGTAATGATTCTCAATAGTTTCTAAAAGTATATTGCCTTGTTTTTTGTTTTATTATATTTGCATGCATTGTGTTTTCAGCTTTTAATATTTGTCAGTTTAACTGTTTTGTTTCAGGCTAATTTCTTGTAGATTGTAAGTCTAATTTGATTTATCCTAATTTAAAAACCAGTAAAATATTTTCTCAAAATGAAAACATTCATGTTTTTATGAGTATAGTAGTTTAATATGGGCTTTGCAGTGGATTTATATCTTTTTGTTTGTTTGTTTTGCTCAGGTAATTGGGGTTAAGTGACTTACCCAGGATCACACAGCTAGGAAGTGTTAAGTGTCTGAGGTCAGATTTGAACTCAGATCTGCCCCGATGTCAGGGGTGGTGCTTTATCCACTGCTCCACTTAACTGCCCCTGGTAAATATGTATCTTAAAAGTGATCTTGGGGCAGCTAGGTGGCACAGTGGATAGTGCATCAGTCCTGAAGTCAGGAGAACCTGAGTTCAATTATGGTCTCAGACACTTAACACTTCCTAGCTGTATGACCCTGGGCAAGTCACTTAACCCCAATTGCCTCAGGGGGGAAAAAGTGATCTTTGCTTTAATGAATAACTTTTATTTAATGAAATTTAGGTCTCTAAAAATGTTAAATCAATTACATGCACACTTTACAGGCATGCTGAAAACTTTATTTAAAATTTTTTTTATTAATGTTATTTATTTTTATATCATATTTACTTTTAGATTATCCTACCTCCCCCAACCCTGAAAGCAATCAAGATGTTTAAAAAAAAAAAAAGAAAGAAAAAAAGAAAAAAAAGGATGGGACAAAAAGGCAATTAAGCTAAACTAACCACATCTACTGAGTGAAAATATGTAGCAACTTCCTACCCATTGTTGCTACCAATTTTACTAAGAAGGGGGAGTCCCAGACAATCTCATCTTTTCAGAAAATAAGCTTGACTGTTGATACAGCATTCCCAATGCATGTTTTAAATTTTACATTTCTTCCATCGTGCTTTATTTTTAAAGTTCAATAAAGAATTTGAGAGTGGGGCATGAAGGCTGATTCTATTCATTGTTGCAGAATGTCCAGCAAACAGTACTAAACTAAATTTCTAGAGGGCATCAGCTGCTAGTACTTAGAAAATTGTAGCCAGTCTTATATTTAGAAGACTTCAGAAGAGTTGGATTTAATCTGAGTTATAAATGCAAACTGAATTGCATTTAATCTTTTTGTATTGCTTCTTGATTTGGCTCTTTTAGGAGACTAGTGTTTTGACATTTAAATAGTGAATTGAAATAAATCTGATTTCTGCCTATGTTGGTTCCATTATAGCAGTGTTTAAGTACTTATCAGTATCTTTTTGGATAATTGATGGTATCTCAGTGCTTCAGGAATGGCTGTTTGAGTCCTTTCTATTTCAGGAACACTTATCTAGAATTTCACCCAGTCAGGAGCAATGGTTCAGTGGTTAATGCTTGGAAAGCCTTGCCTGTCTTAAGGGTGACGCAGGGAGAGGAGTTAACTGTCTCATTGCTTAGAACAGAGCTATTTCTGGCTTGCATTCTTACCTGTTGCACAAGACTTTTACCACAAGGGGAATAGTTAGTACTTAGTATTCACCTACCTCTTAGCTCATTTGCTGTGTCTCCTTATATACCAATTTAGTTCTCATACTCTGACTGATAAGGTTATTCTTTACAATCTGTTATGCAGTTGTTTATAAATGAGAACTTAAATGGTGCTATTTCATATGCTAATGAATAGCCCTATGCTGAGGCTGCAAATTTTGGAAAGCAGTGATACTGGAAAACAATTTAGAATTTTGTTAAGAAAATGATTAAAAATGCCCATGCCTTTTGACCCAGAGATCGACCTGCTAGGAGTATATCCCAAGGATGCCAAAGATCTTATGTATACAAAAATATTTATGGTAGTGCTTTTTATAGTAGCAATAGCTAAACAAATTGTGGTACATGAATATAATGAAATATTACTGTACTGTAAGAAATTACAAATATGAAAAATACAAAAGAATGGGAGACCTATATGAATTGACACAAATTGAAGGAAGAGCAAGTGCCAGAAAAACAATGTATGCAATGGCTATATGATAAGGTAAAAGGAAAGAACAATAACAAAATCTTGAACACTGTGTAATTGTAATAGCCTGGCTCCAAAGGAGAGAAATTGGATAGGGCATCCCTTCTTTCTTTGTAAATCTAGGGGACAATAAGTATGGAATGTTGCTTATACTGTCAGTCTTGGTTGATGTGTGGGTTAGTTTTGTTGAACTGATTTTTTTTTTCTTTTTATATTTTTGTTATATTCTCTGGGTGTGGGGAGGGATATATCTAAAAATGAAGGTGACATAAAAACAAAAGATATAAATAAAAACGAAATGTTACTTCAGAAATGTTATACTTTTGTCCCCTTTCCCCCCTGCATTGCAGTAGTTTTTTTATATGGATCATTCATTTGGTATTAAGCACATAGTGTCCTGCATTGTTACTATTTGTGTTTATCTTTTTTCTCCAAATTGAACTATTCATTTCTCAAGTACAAAGAATATCTTTGTATTCCCCACAGTATCTTGCTCAGAGCATAAGTACTTGATAAATATCTTTATCACTTGTATTGTTATCATTTTTTTTCTAGATAGTAGTCTAGAGGACTATTTGCCACTATTATCCTTTTATATTTGATAATCTGCAGAATTTTACATTAGATTGTAACTCAATGTTCCAATCGGACTGTAAGCTTATCTTTTATAGACCTACTGAAAACATGTTTGAGACAACTCCAAAGGCAAACAGTATGACAGGGATAACACATCTGGTCTTCATATGGTTTTAATTTCTTCTGTCCATTCTGTGAATTGGGAGATTATGAGTATTCAGTGTGGTATCATCTCTGAGAAGCTGTTATGCAGCAGAGTTGGGTTGAAGCAGTTAGCAGCAGCATTTCTTCTTGTAATGATGTTCTGGTGCCAGGTCAGTGTATTTTTTTTTTTTTTTTAAATTCTCAAGGATATATTGGAATTAGTTTTGGTGATTGGTGATCTTTTAATTTATCAAGATAGCAAAAGTTTATCAAGATGCTACAGCTTTGTAGCTGGTGGTAGTGCATTGCAATTTCTACTATTTCATATCTTGCTATATTTTGTAGCATGGTCCGTATCTTTGTATCATCATTGTCATCAGCATTATTATCATGATCAATCCTATTCTTTTCATTTTTTTCGTATTTTTATAAGGGTCAGATAGAGCTGATCTTAATACAAATCTTCATTCATTCTTTTATATTGACTATTTATGAGTTTTATTACAAAGTTGACTAATATAACTTCTTGCAGGATATCTCATTCTCTAGAGCCTCACCTTTATCATCATCGTTTTGATCTTTCCTGTAAAGGGAGCTCTTCATTTAAAAAGCTTTTTGTTCCATATATTGTGGATATTCTGATTATTTGGTGTGGTTACACCTGGTAAAGCCATTCTTCTTAGATTTGTATAGCTTTTTTGTTTAATCAATTGTGGGCAACAATTTAGTCTGACTTTGATAAGTAGTCTTATTCCAGTGTATTTTATTGGTTGAGTTCTCTGGGATATTTTGGAAATCCCTATATGTAATACAAGGATTTGTCATTTATTAGTCCATGCAAATGAGTTTCAGATATATAGTCATTCTAGTCACATATCATGCCTTCCTAGATTTTCAATAGATAATTTTCTGGTATTTTCTTGCATAATCTATATCAATCACTAAGTATAAGCTCCTTAAGGCTAAGTTTTCTATAGCTTCTGGTGGCACTTACTTGGAACTGAATTCTCATCATAAATCCTTCTATTCTGTTGTTGTTTTGATTATTCTTACTTTTTTTTTTTTTGCCTTTTGCTGAGGCAATTGGGGTTAAGTGACTTGCCCAGGGTCACACAGCTAGGGAATATTAAGTGTCTGAGAGCAGATTTGAACTCAGGTCCTCCTGACTTCAGGGCTGGTGCTCTATATCCACTGCGCCACCTAGCTGCCCCGATTATTCTTACATTTTATGTTACTATTTTTTTGAAACATGTTATTACTAAAAATAGGTTGAAACTTTAAAAAAGACATTAATTTATTAGTAGGCAGAAGTGATGTACAATCCACTCTGTATATTCAGTTCATTGAAATACTAGGTATTCTAAGTAGTCTTTTATTTTTGATGATAATCCTAGAGCATGAAGCTATGGAATTGGAAGAGACTTTAGAAATTTCCAGTGGCTTCCCCAGCATGAATCCTCTTTGGTAATCTCCCCCATTAAATTGTTGAGCTTTTTGAGGATGAGGGCTGTCTTTTTCCTCTTTCTATCCCTACTGCTTAACACAGTGCCTGGCACAAAGTAAGTGCTTAATAAATGTTTATTGATTGACTGACTAGTAACAATATTTTGCTGTTCATTTGTATAGCACTTTACCTACTTCATTTGAGCCTCCTGGTCTCATGAGGTAGTTGTTAGTTTCAAAGTGGTTTAAGTGTCTTGCAAGTAAATCTCACCTGTCTAAGGTGAGGTCTCACCTTTTTCTGTTTCTTGAGTTCAGTGTTCTTTTTACACTTTACTTACAGATTATCATCCAACTTCTGATCAAACACTTTTAGAGACAGGAAATTTAATCATATGAGGTATTCATTTAATTGTGGTAAATCTCTGTTATAAGTCTTTCTTTTATACTAATCTGAAATCTGCCTTGCCTTTGTTTTCCCTTTTTTTTTTTCCTTCTAATTCTCTCCTAGATTAAAGTAGAATCAAATCACATTTTATGGAATATTTGATCCTATTACTGTCAAATAAGTGATAGCATAATTGAAACAAGAACAACTGAAATAGCCATGATGTCCTAAAAATCTGTCTATGTGAAAGGGAAATAGGTGTTACGACCTTAAAGGCCTGTTATTTTGTGTTCAGAGTTAGCTGGAGAAGTCATTTCAGCTATTGGAAGCCTTAAGGCTATAATGCTCATTCAACCACCTGGAGAACATAGAGGGAACTACTAGCTAGTCATAAGTGAAATCAGAAAATTTTCACTGTACATAAAATTCCCCAGATGGGTTGAATCATCCAAGTGAAGATGTCTCATAGTTGCTGTTTGTCATATAGTGGGATGGAAATACAGAAAATTGAACGAGAAGGAAAACATAGCTGTTTGAAACGATTTAAGTTTTGTGGAGTTATGCTTCCCCCGTCTCCAAAGTATCTGTCTTCCTAGTCATTCTTTGGCTAGATTACTGTAGTCTTATAATTCAAAAGGTTGGCAGATTATAATAAGAGTAACTGACTATAATAAAATTATACAACAGCTGTGAGATTTCTCCTATTTGGCTTCTAAATTGGTGTGTGTGTTTGTATGTGTGGGTGTGTGTAGGTTTTGGGGACTGGAGAAGGGAATTTTGGTGTTGGTATTTTTCCATCTTTAGAGTTGGAAGAGAACTCTCAAGAGTTTATCAGATCCAGCTCCTATTTGAAACATGGATCTTTTTTACAACATCCCTGACAAGTAGTTGTCCTGGCTGTGCTTTGATATCTCTAGTGCCAGTGAACTTTCCTTAGGCCTTATATCCTGTTTTTTGGACAGTTGCAATTGTTAGAAAGGTAGAAGGGTGGGTGCGTGCGTGTGTGCAAGCAAGAGAGCACCAAAATCTGTTGCCCTACAATTTCTAGCATATTGGCCTTAGTTCTGCCTTTTGGGACGTGTGTGTGTGTGTGTGTGTGCGCGCGTGCGCGCAAGCAAGAGAGCACCAAAATCTGTTGCCCTACAATTTCTAGCATGTTGGCCTTAGTTCTGCCTTTTGGGATCAAAAAAAAATTTAGCCTTAACCGTCACCAAAACATCTCTATTCCCGACTAAAGCCATTTTGGTTCTTAAAGATATCTTCATGTGATATGGCTTATCTTTTTCTGATTCTCTAGGTTGCTTTCCTCTGAGTTTGTATCAATTTGTCAGTGACTCTTCAGAAATTTATGTAATAACTAGAAATGAGCATAACATTCCATATGCTGTCTGACTAGAGCAGAGTGAAAAGATATTATAAACTCACTCTCTTATGACACTACCTTTCTCAGAGTTAATGAGCTTTTTTAGAGCTGCTGTGCCACATTGATGATTTTTTCAGTTTTGTCTAGCCATATTTCAATTTATTTATATTTTTGGATTTGATTCTTTTTAATCTAAGTACAAGACTACATCTAACCCTATTAGTTGTCACCTTAGGTTGACCTGTCCATGTAGTCTTAGTTTGGAATTCTGTCATTTAGTATATTAGCTCTACCTCCCACCTTAATGCTGTCTATAAGGTCAATAAGCATGCTATCTGTCTTTAGCCTAGTACTAAAAAAAAAAAAAAAAAAAAAAAAAAAAAAGTTGACCACAAGAGGACTGAAAGCAGAGTCCTGCGGGACTAAAAATCTCCTTCCTCATTGAATATACTCTTATTAATCAGAATTCTTTAGGTTTGGTCATTTGACTGTTTCTTAATTTACTTAATCAGATTGTATTCATGTTAGATTATTTCCTCCATCTTTTTCAGTAGAACATCATGACACAGTCAGTGCCTCATTGAAATGCAGGTATTTACATTTATAGCATCTCAATGTCTCAGCCTAAGAATCCTGTCAAAAAAAAGCATTGTTTAACATGTATTAATAAATTCATGATGGTTCCTAATGCCACTTCCTTTTCTTGAATGGTTAGAACCACACACACATACACACACACACACACACACACACACACACACACACACATATATATATATATATATATATATATATATATATATATATATAATATCTTGTAGAATTTCCCCAGGAAATTTACAAGGTTAAAATTTATTCTTTCAAAAATAAGCACAACTGTAGCCCTTCTCTAATCTTGTAGTACCTTCCTATTATTCTTCAGAGATCCTGGACAGTGATGTTAGTGACAGCTGAAAATTCTTTCAGTACCTTGGGTCTCATAAATTGAGTTTAATTAGTCAGGTGATTTTTTTTAAACTATCAGTGATAATTAGATTTCAGAGCATCATAGATCTAGAGCTAGAAAGGATCTCAAATGCTTCTAGTTTAGCTCCCTTATTTTATAGATGAACAAATAGCCATAGAAAGTAGTTGAGAAATTTAGCTTTCTTTTTGTCATCTGTTATAATCACATCCACTTCAACCTACCTTCTTGTGCTTTTCTTTCTCTTCCTCTTAGCCCTATTGTAATTTAAACACTTTTATTTGTTTGTTTTTGCAAATAACAGCCCATTCTGGACTTTAGTCTTCTTAATTTTATTTTTGTAGACTCTATTAGACTTTTGTATTGCATATATAAAGTATATGTATAACTACAACATGATTCTGACTTGGCATTATTAAAATGAGGTGGGGGAAGGAGGCTAAAGACCCAATTTCCTTTTTTGTTTGTTTTTTTTTCTTTGTAATAGCTTTTTATTTTTCAAAATACATGCAAAGATAATTTTCAGCATTCACCTTGGCTAAATCTTATTTTCCAGATTTTTCTCCCTTCCTTCCAAACTCCTCCTTCACATAGACAGCAAGTACTCCAATATAGGTTAAACATGCAGTTCTTCTAAACATATTTCTACATTTATCTTGCTGCACAAGAAAAATCAGATCAAAAAGGAAAAAAAAAATCAGAGGGAAAAAAAAGCAAGTAAACAACAAAAAAAAATGAAAATATTGTGTTATGATTCACATTCAATCTCTACAGACCTTTCTGTGGATGCAGATGACTCTCTCTATCATAAGACCATTGGAACTGGCCTGAATCACCTTATCACATCCATCAGAATTGATTGTTGTATAATATTGATGTTGCCGTGTATGATGATCTCCTGGTTCTGTTCATTTCACTCAGCATCAGTTCGTAAGTCTTTCCAGGCCTCTCTAAAGTTGTCCAACTGATCGTTTCTTTATTCTATAACATTTATATTCTATATTCTATATCTGTTATATTCTATAACATTTGTTCACCATAACTTATTCAGGCATTCTCCAGTTGATGGGCATCCACTCAGTTTCTAATTCCTTGTTACCACAAAAAGGGCTGCTACAAACATTTTTGTTGTGTGGGTCCTTTTCCCTTTTTTATGATTAGACCCCCCCCCAATATTTAGTCTTTGTCATTTGTTGTGTCAGTGTCATTTATTAAGCACTGGCCTTGTGTCAGACCCTAAGCTAAGCACTGAGTATCCCAGAAGGAAAAGACACTCACTCCCAACCCTCAGGGAATTCACAAGGCTTCCTATGAAAAATGGGATTTTTAGGGACAGCTAGGTGGTGCAGGGAATAGACCACTAGCCCTAGAGTAAAGAGGCCCTGAGTTCCAGCTTCAGACACATGACATTTAGTAGCTGTGTGATCTTGGACAAGTCGCTTCACCCTGATTGTGCAAACCCTTTCCCATCTCCCCCCCAAAAAACAACAATCAAAAAATAAAGATGGGATTTTGATTGGGACTTGAAGAAAGCCAAGGAAGGAAGCCAAGAGTCATGGGAGAGCGTTCCAGTCATGGGGGACAGCCAGAGAAAATGCTTAGAACCAAAGATGGAATGTTCTATTCCAGAAATCAAAAAGTACATGGTGAGGAGTAAGCTGTAAGAGGACTGGAGATAAGTCCATAATTTATTTGTCCCTAAAGGGAATAGGGAGCCACTGGGCTTTATTGATAAGAGGAGGGAAAAGCAGGACATGAATTGGATCTGTGTTTTAGGAAAATCACTTTTTTTGGCTAAATGGAGGATGATTGGTAGGAAGAGAAATTTGAGATAGATAGACCCACCAGCAGGCTCTTGCAGCCCCTTCCCAGGCAAATGGGCAAAGTCCTGCATCATTGTGGTGGCAGAATCAGAGCAGAGAAGGAGGCATATTCAAGAGATGGTGTGAAAGTGGAATAGACATGTCTTGGGTACAGGAGATGAGAGAGAAAAAGAAATCAATGATAATACCTAGTTTGGGACTACACAGGTTACTCCATTTTTCTATGTATCTTTCCTCTTTAGAATGAGGGAGTAGAACTCTTAAGGATCTTTCCACCTTTGATATTCTGAAAGTTCATGAATTTAATGTCTCTTTGTTGGTTCTATTTCATCATATTTCCTTTGGGAGAAACTTACCAGCAATCTAGTAGATATTGTATTAGATTAGCCTTTCATCTCATGTAAAAGTGTTCTAGATATTAGAGAAATCTAATACATTCTTTTTCATAAATAGAAATTCAGTGCCTGTTCACCAAAGCTTGATAACTTTGAAAAGAAATCTTAGAATTTCATTTATGGTACTGAGAAATAAATATACAGAGAAAAATGTTGACATGCATTGTACTTGGGCCTGATGAGAGTTTATCTCCTCAAACTTCTGTATTTAGAGTCATAGAAAATGTTTAACCATTTATGTTACATATATGATAGAAAATGTTTAACCATTTATACTACACATGTGACCATTGTATGATGTGCGAGGCAAATTTAGAATGACTTATTTGCATATAACTATCTATTTTGAATGCCATAATGATCAAATTGTTTAGGACACTTTAAAAATATTTTTAACATTTATTTTTAAAATTTTTTGAGTTCTGAATTTTCTTCCTTCCTCCTTTTCCCTCCCTTAACCCATCAAGAAGGCAAGAAGTGTGATGATATTAGTTATACATGGGAAATCATGTAAAACATTTCCATCTTAACTATGTTGCCAAAAAAGCACAAGAAAAATAAAATGAAAAAAAATTATTTTTCAGTCTGTGCCTCAGACTGCTTCAATTCTTTCTCTGGAGATAGATGGCATTTCCATCATAAGTCTTTCATAATTGCCTTGAATTATTGCATTGATCAGAAGCAAAGTTATTCACAGTTGATCATCATTACAATATTATTGTGACTGTGTACAGTATTCTTTTGGTTCTACTTACCTCACTTTGTATTAGTTTATATGTCTTCCCAGCTTTATCTGAAAACATCCTGCTTATCATTTCTTATAGCACAGTAGTATTCCATCATAATCATATAACTTAACTTGTTCAGCCATCTTCCAGCTGATGGTTATCCCCTCAATTTCTAGTTCCTTGCCACGTCAGAAAAAGCTGCTATAAATATTTTTGTACATATAGGCCTTTTTCCTTTTATTTTTATCTCTTTGGAATACAGAGCTATTGCTGGATCAAAAAACACACATGCTTTTTTTTATGCTCTTTGGGCATCATTCCAAATTGCTTTCCAGAATGGTTGGATCAGTTCACCACTCACAACATTTCCAATATTTATAATTTCCCTTTTCTGTCATATTGGTCAGTCTCATAGGTTTGTTTTAATTTGCATTTCTCTAATCAGTAATTATTTAGAGCATTTTTTCATGTAACTAAAAGGATAACTTTGATTTCTTTTTCTGAAAACTGTTCATATCCTTTAGTCATTTATAAATTGCAGAATGACTTGTGTTCTTATAAATTTAATTCAGTTCCCAATATAGATGAGAAATGAGGTCTTTAGCAGAGAAACTTGCTGTAAAATTTTTTTGCTAATTTCCTGCTTTCCTTCTAATCTTAGCTGCATTGTTAATTTTATTATTATTTTTTGGTTTTGTTTTGTTTTTTGTTATTGTGATCCTCTCTGTTTTTTTGGTCATAAATTCTTCCTTCATCCATAGATGTAACACAAAATTTTCCATGATCCTCAAATTTGCTTATGATGACACCCTTTTATGTCTAAATCATGTACCCATTTTGATCTTATCTTTGTAAATGGTGTGAGATGTTGGTTTATACCTAATATCTGAAAAACTGCTTTTCAGTTTTCTCTGTAATTTTTGTCAAGTAGTGAGTTCTTGTTCAAGAAGATGATAGGGTCTTTGGGTTTATCAAACACTAGATTACTATGGTCATTTAATACTGTCTTATATACCTAATCTATTCCCTTTGTCTACAACTTTATTTCTTAGCCAATACTAGATTATTTTAATGATTACTGCTTTGTAATACAGTTTGAGATCCGGTACTGCTAGGCCATTTGTTCCTTCATATTTTATTTCATTGGTTCCTGCTAAGTATTATACCTAAGGGCAGCAGGATCTCACTTTTTTCCGAGCTTCAGTGCATCTGGATACGACCAGTGTATTCCAAAAGAGAGTCACAAGCCAGAGGAAGATGAAATAAAGTAGTTCTTTATTCAGCTCCTCTCTTACAGCTAGCCTGCCTCATTATATCTTCCCTCTTCTCTTAGCCTCGCCTCCTAGCTTAGCCCCTCCTCCTTGCCTGACCCTTCCTCCTTGCCTCCTTCCTTCCCCCACTCTCTGTGGTCATGCTCTTTATTCACTAGCCCACACATCATGTAGCAATTAACTTTGTATTGAAAGGAGGAATTCAGCAAGAAGGTGGAGTTCTCATCTTGATAACAGAGCACACCGTGAGGCAAGCTGTTTTCTAGATCACTTTGAATAGCCTTTTATTTGAGCCATCATCAGCAATCTCAAGTCTTGGGGTCTCATGTTCTCAACCACACCCTCTGATTCTCAGTTCAAAGACAAACTTCTCATCAGGATCCCCAAATTCCTGGACCCTAACAGGTTCCCTTGATTTTTTTGCCTTTTTTGTTTTTTCAGATAAATTTTGTTTTTATTTTTTCTTAATCTCTATAAAACAATTTGAGTGATATGGCACTGAATAAGTAAATTAATTTAGGTTGAATTGTAATTTTAAAATGTATGTAGGCTCAGCTTACCCATGAGCAGTTAATATTTCTCCAGTTCTTTAAATCTCTTTATTTGTGTGTAAAGCATTTTGTAACTGTGTTCATATAGTTTCTGGGTTTGCCTTGGCAGGTATTCTCTCAAGTATTTTCTCCACTTTCTATTAGCTACAGTTATTTTAAATGGAATTTCTCTTTATTTCTTCTTGAATGCTGATTTTGTATTATGTGGGGTTATTTTATATCCTACAACTTTACTAAAGTTGTTAATTTTTGATTCTCTAAGTGTATTATATTGTCTACAAAGAAATGTTTCCTCATTGTCTATTGTAATTCCTTCGATTTCTTTTCCTTGTCTTATTTTTATAGTTCAAATTTCTAGTACAGTATTGAATAATAGTAGCAATAATGGGCATTCTTGCTTCATCTCTGATGTCATTGGAAAGACTTCTACCTTATCTCGGTTAAAAGTGATGCTTGCTGATGATTTTAGATTTTATCATTTTAAAAAGAAAGTTCTGTATTCCTCTGCTCACTAATATTTTTTATCAGAATGAATGCTGTGTTGTCAAAAGATTTTTTGGTATATATTGAGATTATCAAATAATTAAAAAAATTTTTTTATTCATATGGTCAAGTTATGTTTCTAGTTTTCATAAAATTGAACCAACTGTATTTTATTTATAAAACCCACTTGGTCATTCTTATAATCTTTGTCATATATAATCTCCATCTTAGTATTTTATTTAATTTTTTGCATTAATATTTATTAGGGAGATTGGTTTATAATTTTCTTTCTTAGTTTTTGTTTTTTCTGGTTTAGATATCAGCACCATATTTGTACCATAAAAGGAATCTGGTTAAATGATTTCTTTGCCTGTTTTTCTAAATAATTTATATAGTGTTGGAATTAATTGTTTCTTAAATGCTTGATAAAATTTACTTATGAATCCATGTGGTCCTGAGAATTTTTTCTTTAGGGAGATTTTTTTTTGTGTGACTTAATCAGTTTCTTTTTCTAACGAATGTTTATTTACATATTCTATTTCCTTTTCTGTTTATTTGGGCAGTTTATGTTTTTATAAGCATCCATCTATTTCAGATTGTTAGATTGGGCAAAATAGCTCCTAATAATTGCTTTGATTTTATCTTCATTGCTAGCATATTCACCATTTTCATTTTTTGATACTGAAATTTTATTTTCTTTCTTTTAAAAAATTAATCTTCTTTTTCTACTTATTAGGTTTTTTCTTTCATAAAACCAGTTCCTACTTTCATTTATTAATAGTTAAGTAGTTTTTAGTTTTAGTTTTTTGTTTTTACTTTCAAGTTTATCAGATTTTTGCTATAATTTTCAGGATTTCCAATTTACTTAATTGGGGACTTTAAATTTGTTCTTTTTGTAGGTGTTTTTTTTTTTTTTCATTTCATGCCCAATCCATTGATCTTCTCTTTCTCAGTTTCATTGATTATAAGCATTTTGAAGTAGAAATTTCCCCCTAAATACTACTTAGGTTGCAATCCGCAAATTTTACTATGTTGTCTCATTGTTGTTTAATGAAATTTATTTTTTGTGATTTGTTCTCTGAATCACTCGATTTTTAGATTTATATAGTTTCTAATTTTTATCTGTGTTTCCTTGGCCCTTTTTTGAATGTATTTTTTATTGCATTATGATCTAAAAAGGATATCTTTAATATTTCTGATTTTTTGAATTTGTGTTTGGGATTTTTATGCCCTCATCTACAGTTGATTTTTGTGAAGGTTCCATAGGCAGCTGAGAAAATGATATACCCCTCTTTATTTTCATTCAGTGCTCTCCAGAGATTTATCAATTTAACGTTAATAAAATTCTATTCATCTCCTTAACTTCTCATTTTATTATGGTTAGATTTATCTAGTTCTGAGATGGGAAAGTTGAGGTCCTCCACTAGTATTATTTTACCATTTCTTCCTGTAATCTACAAGAATTTGTATGTTAGACCATTTTATGTGTTTGGTGTTGGTATTATTTGTGGTACCTTTTAGCAAAATGTATTCCTGATTATCTCTTTCTAGTAGGTCTGTTTTTGCTTTTGCTTTATCTAAGACGTGACTGCTATCCTTGGCTATTTTACCTTTGCTGAGGCATAATAGATTCTGCTCCAGCCCTTTATTTTTTTTTCTTTATGTATGTCTTTGTTTTAAAATGTGTTTCTTGTAAACAGCATATTATTGGATTCTGGTTCCTAATCCATTCTGCCATCTGCTTCCATTTTATGGATGAGTTCATAGACCATTTGCATTCCCAGTTATGATTACTGTGTATTTTCCTCCATGCTATTTTTTCCCCATTTTTTCTTCTTCTCTCTCTGCTACCCTTCTCAAAAGTCTATTTTGCTTCTGACTATGGTCTGCCTTAATTTTTCCTTCCTTTTATCAGCTACCCTATTAAGCCCACCCCTAGATTCTCTTATCCCCTTTCCTTCCTGCTTCCCTGTTGGGTAAGATAGATTTTTATACCCAGCTGACTGTGTATATTATTCCCTCTTGGAAACAGTTCTGATGAGAGTGAGGTTCAGGGATTGTCTACCAACTGTTCTCCATTCCATGAATGAAATGAAAGCATTTTCTTATGTGAGATAATTTCCCCTGTTCCTTTCTCTTCCCCCTTTCAGTGCATGCTGCTTATACCATAGTCAACTCATATCTGTGCTTTCTTATCTATGTGTCTTGTTAATAATGATGACATTCTTGGGAGGTAACAATTATATTCTCACATAGAAATGTAAACAGTTTAACGTTTTGAGTTCTTTATGATTTCCCTTTCATGTTTACCTTTTTATCCTTCTCTTGAGCCTTATATTAGAAAGACACGTTTTCTATTCAGCTGTAGCCTTTTGCTTGAAAGTCCTCTATTTCACTAAATATATAATTTTTTTTCTCCTAAAGGATTATACTTAGTTTTGCTGGAGAGGGTTATTCTTGGTTGTAATTCTAATTCCCTTACCTTCCAGAATATCATATTCTGGATCATCCTAAATTCTCCTCTTTTATGTGAAAGCTTTTAAAATCTTGTGTGATCCTGACTGGGGATCCATGTTATTTAAATTGCTCCTTTCTGGCTGCTTGCAATATTTTCTTCTTGACCTGGGAACACTGGAATTTGGCTGTGATATTCCTTGGAGTTTTCATTTTGGAATCTCTTTTAGGAGGTGATCAGGGGCTTCTTTTCAATTTCTGTTTTATTCCTTGATTCTAGAATATCGGGATAATTTTCCTTTATAATTTTTTGAAATATGATAACTATGGGTTTTTTTTTCTTTTTTGGTGATCATGGCATTCAGATAGTCCAGTGATTATTAAATGATTTCACCTCAGTCTGTTTCTCAGGTGAGTTACTTTTACAAAGTTACTTCACATTTTGTTCTATTTTTTCATTATTTTTCTTTTCTTTTCTTCTTTCTTTTGTCTCATGCAATCATTAGCTTCCATTTGCCCAGTTTTAGTTTTTAGGGAATTATTTCAAAGAACTTTTGTACTTCTTTTTCTATTTTTCTAATTTTCTTTTTAAACAATTCTTTTCAGTGAATTATTATACCTTCTATTCCATTTGGCCAGTTCTGCTTTTTAAGGAATTCTTCTCTTCAGTGAATATTTGTGCCTCTTTTATCATTTGGCCAATTTTATTTTATGGTATTATTTTCTTTTTCTTTTTAAATTTCTAATGATATTTTATTTTCCAAATACCTGTAAAAATGATTTTCAGCATTCATTTTTAAAAGACTGTGTTCCAGATTTTCTTCCTCCCACCTTGCCCTCCCAAGACAGCTAGCAATCTGATTTAGCCTATGCTAAATATGTGCAATTCTTTTTGTGTGCATATGTGTGTGTAATTCTTTTAAACATATTTTCATATTTGTTATGCTATGCAAGAAAAATCAGACCAAAAGGGAAAAAACCACAAAGAAAAAAGCAAACAAAAAAAAAGATGAAAATACTATATCTCCATCCATATTAAATCTCCATAGTTCTCTCACTAGTTGTAGGTGGCATTTTCTAAGATGTTATTTTTTTTAAATATTTTTGTGCCTCTTTTACCTAGCCATTGACTCTCTCTTTATATTTTTTTCTGCATCATTCTCATTCTCCCCCCCCCCACCTCTACTGCCAATATTTCCTCTCCCTCTTTTATTTTTAAAATCCTTCTTTTGAGTTCTTCCAGGAATTCTTGTTGGGCTTCTTTTCAGTTCACACTGATATCTTCTAAGTTTGTGTCTTAATCTTCCTTAACGCTGATAGTAGATTTTTTTTTTGTGTGGTCTGGCTTTGTTGTTGTTGCTGTTTGCTCTTTTTTCCAGCCTATTTCTTGATCTTTTAACTTTATCTTGAAGTTGGACCCTGTTTCCTGTGGTAGAAGAAGTGCTGTCCCATGCTTCTGCTGCTTTTTTGGTGATGCTATTTTCAGAGCTAGTTTTGGGGATTTGAAAGGTTCTAGTGCTTCCAGGGTGGAATGATCCAAGGAGAGGTGTTGTCTTTGCTTTCTGGGCATAGGTTCCTATCTTTCCTCTAGAAGGAGATGGTGCTTCTCTCTGCCTTGGAGCTTTGACCAGGGCTCCTACTCGACTGTGGCTGCAAGTGCTATGCTGCTCTTGGGAGTTCCTGCGGTTGGTTACAAGTGCTGTGCTGCTCTTCTCACACAACAGCGTTAGAGGCAGTCTTGTATCCAGTGCCAGCAAAGGGGCTTCTCTAATCGTTTGACCTGTGTGTCTGACCCCTTTACCATTCTTGGGCCGAGAGCTCCCAAAGTTGCTATTGCCAATGTTGCAGCTGCCTCCAGGGTCTACTGCTGGTGTTGCCTTGGCCTGCTCTGTGCTGATTCCCACCCAGTGTCACAGACCTCTCTTGCTGACTAAAGAAATTATCTTGAGCTGGAAAAATGTCTTACCTTGACTTGCCACTCCAGAATTCAATATGAGGCGCTATTTTAACGTTGTTTCAGGGGAAATGTTGGGCAAGTTCAGCAGAGTTTGTTTCCTATACAACACCATTTTAGCTCTGCCTCTATTTAGTACTTGGAATAAATTAGAAACTTGTGCCACTGGATCATAAGCTCTAATTAATTTTACTAAGCTGGAAAAGCTTTCAGTATGGGTCTGTTGATGTTCTCTATCATCTGATGGTTATGTTGGAGAAATTGTTCACTAGGTAGTTGACCTCCAGATTATGAAATTTTTTAGACCTTAACATCTCATGGAGCCAGTCTGCCAAATTGTACAGGATTGTAATCTGATGTGATAGAAAGAGTATTTGATGACTGATGACATCTCAGTCTTCCCTAGTCCCTTTAGCCTTCCTACCCTAGTTTGAGTTAGCTATAATTCTCATTAATTCTGCCTTGATAATATCCTTTACATCTCTCAACCCATATGACCAGCATTCTAATTCATTCTAGTTCTTATCATCTTTTATTCATACTACTTTACTAGCAGTTGGTTGGCCTCTCTGTTTCCAGGCTGTCTCCTCTTAAGTTCATCTACCTCATGGTTGGCAAATTGATATTAAAGTACAGATATGACCATATTGTGTTCCGCTTACTACTATTATCCTACCCCAAAGAAGCTTCAGGGGCTCCCTTTTGCTTTTAGAATAAACCATGCTGGCTCTTTGTAATCATTACTGCCCTTTCTAGATGTTCATTATCTTATTAAAGATCTATTCCAGAAATTCCTTCCAAATCATGTATGTATGTATGTACATTTTATGTATATAGTTTGCAGAGTCCTCTTTTCTCTTGTTACAAATTGGGTCCTTTGTCTTTCACTAATTTTGTGGTCCTATTGATGTTTTCACAATTTTTCTGATATTACTGATGACAGTGATTCAGCATTACAACTGCCGGTTTCTTTCCATTTCCAGGGATATAGTTCATCTGAGCCAAGTGACTTGAATTCGTCTAAGGCAACTAGATCTTCTGTTGTTATCTCTTTATTTATCTTGGATATCAGTTCTTTTTTTTTTTTTTAACTCATTTTTGTTTTCCAGTGAAATTTTCAGTGAATTTCCAGTTTAATTTTCTGTGAAAAAGTCTTAGATCTTAACAAAGGAACTAGAAGTAGCAGAATTCATTCTACCTTGTGCCCATGTTCTGTCGTGTCTCTTCTACCTCCATGCTCTCCTTTTGGCTGAGCTCACTCTTTTCATCTTCTACTTTTGGAATCCATCTCTACCTTTAAGGCTTAGGGCAAAAGCCACTTCTAACTTTTCAGGTATTTAGTGTCCTCTTTCCCCTTTTTCCAAAATACCTTGTATTTTTATATACACAGATATCTAAATATATGTATGTGTATGTGTATGTATCTTATTCACATAATACACAGTAGATCTAATAAGTGTTTTTTGAAGTGATTTGAATGGAAACTCTAGATCCTTTGAAGAAGTTGTAATCAGTGGCAGTGCCAACAAACTTGAAGAGAGGCTTAAGAGTTAATAGTGGTAGAGTACCTCTTATTTGAGTTAAGCAGAATACAGCTATCTATCCCTTCCACATCACAAGGGTAGGAGGGATGGGGGAAGTGGAGTAAGAGGGTGGGGGAGATTATGCATGTGGTTCCCCCTATTCATCTGGAAAACCCAAGCAAAACTTTTTGGCCCTCCCTTTGTATTGTATCAGAGGAGGAGTCTGATTTTTTCTTTTTGTTTTATGGGGTGTTTATCCTACTTTATTTGTAAAATTTGGGTTAAGTATTTGACCATAGATTCTGTCATTTGCTGGCCTTCAGAATGTGTCATCTGTGACTTCTGTAAAACTCCCCAAAATTCCCTCTTGATTTCTTATGCCAATTTGCGATAAAAAAAATCAGAGTGGAGAAAGATGCAATGTGGAAGGGATAACCATAAGTAAGTCTCATCCAAATGGGAGTTAGTCCTGTGGCCATTTTCTGCCTTTATGCTCTTAGAAAAGTTATTCAAATCTGTATAGGCAGGTCTTCTCTAAGCCATTTTGCAAAGGGGCAAGTTTCTCAAACCACTTACTTCATTGTCACTGTCATTCCAGTAATTAACTTTTTTCAGTGTTGTCTGCCAATAACTGGTAGTTTCTGAGTGGAGCACATTTACATGTACTAGGTATTATTTTAGCAGTTCAAGGGAGTTTCTTCTATGTCATCTTATAAATTTTGTTTATTTCATACTAAAAAGCCCCCTGTTGATTTGTTTTTCTTTTGATAAACCTGTTTATTGTTAAGCTTCCTTCATGAGTGACCCACTAACCTCAGCTGGTATTCTCTTGGCTTGTTTGGTTATCTTCCCTTTAGGTATAAAGCATAGTTAGGCAGTCTATATATGGGTGGCTTACAAAGAGTGAAATAGAAAGTATAAGTTTAGGCCTTTGGTGGTCTTTGTTTGCTGAATATGATTAATTATAACATAGAATGTTCTTTATAGTCTCCAGAGGTTTGGCTGTGGTGAAAGCCAAAAATTTTTCCTTTCCTTCACTACAGGATATTAATGGCCCCAACTGGTAGAACTATTCTAAGTTGCAGACAGCTTGATTTATCTAAACTCTGTTCAGCAATGGTTGATAATTCTTTATTGCAAAAGAAGTTTGCTGTTTCTTTTTCAGGATCAGCTTAATAATCAAATGAGCCGTACTTGTAATATATAGTAGCTACTTATGGGCAGGCCCCCAAATTTAGAACTTGTGTCTTGAGGTGGCAAGGAACATCAGCTTGTTTAGAAACACCAAGGTGCTAGTGAGCAGTTATTCAGAGGAGACTCCTTCAGAAGTCCAGGGAGCTTTTCTTCTTTGTTATAGTTGAATAAAATGAAGCTCAGTTGAGAAGTGAGCTTTCCAGGGTCTCCTTTGGTGACACATCTTGGAATACAGCCCAGGGTGTCTGATTCCTAGGCTAGCATCACGAACGTGCAGAGGGGAAGACGCTGAGATGAAACTTTTTATATAAACATCTGTTTGAATAAGGAGTTCTTCTGTATTTTTTAAAGATACAAGAAAATGATTGGAGTCCTAGTACACCCAATCTGATGTATTTCTCACATTTGCTCTTCCAAAGCACCTGACTTAACACCATTGTTAGGCTGATCCCAGCCCAACTCTGAGCAGACTCTGATACTGCCTTGTTATTTAATGGATTAGTGATGTTTACCAGTTTTTGCCAAGGATTCACTGAGACAGTGCCATGCTTGAATGTCACTTGCTGCTTGCACCCAAAGATCAAAGGCTATTACTAAACCACAAATTTGCTTTTAGTAAGTCCTGACCAAGTTCAGAACTATTAAGGTGAAAACTGTATTTATTTGAGTTAATATACTGTTATTGCCCTTCCTTCTTGAAGTTAGTCACACTTGTAAATTATCCTGAGCATAAAATGGCCCCAAAGATCATTATGTCTGCTAGTCTTTGCATCTTGGTTACATTTACAGATTTGTTTTCAGTGGAATAGCTTTAGCTCTCATGCACCGGCCAATTAAAAGATTTCTTGATTCTCTACATCTTAGCCTTAGGCATCCCATTGTATTTTTTCGATCTGTGCCTCTCCACATCCGGACTGAATCATCCCAGCACAATTTCAGCACTGCTCACCTTTCCCAGAAGTTGACCTTTCACTGATTCAAACATCATTCTAACAGTAATTTATATGGGGGTTTTGTTGTGGTGGTGGTTTTATCCTTTCCCCATTTCCCCTAATGTTAAGTGTTCAAATTGTATAGAGCTTTTTAGTGTTTTTCTGGTTTCTAAATAGGTGCTTATCTCTAAAGTCTATTCATTTATTTAACAAACTTTTTCTTAAGTTCCTCCTCCTTTGTCTAGAGCACTGAGCCAGGCACACACTGAGGGAGATAAAGTTTAGATAAATAAGATGCCTACTTTCATGGAGGTTACAAGTCTAATGGAGGAATGAAACAGAGGCACTGAACATGCAGTTGGGTGTAATGTGATTCTCAAAGAGAGGCAAAATGATATAAGGTTGTGGGAAAGTGATTACTGACAAGGAGAACCCATTGAAGATTTCTTGGAGGAGAGAATGTTTGTGTTGGACTTTACTAAAGGATTGGTAGCAATTCAGACAAAATTCTGGAGGGAGGACAGTCCAGACATAGGGTTCAAGGATATATTCGGAGTAGAAAATAGATCAGATAGTAAGATAGATAAGGCTAGAGGGATAGGAAGATATCAGATAGTAATAAGCCATAAATACCTTGGATAAAAGCACAGTTATATTCATATGTTATGTATGTTTTAAATAACATGTTTCATATCTACATTAAAGTTTTCAATGCACTTTCCTTATAACCCTGTGCAATAGGTAGTGTGACCTCTGAGAATCAGAAATCAAGAGCTGGGATTTAAACTTAGATCTTCTAAGACCAGTGTGCTTTTTAATAGATTGTGGTGCCCCTTTTAAATATACTCTATATTTATTTCATTGGTACTTGAGATACTAGTATTGTGTGTGTGTGTGTGTGTATACACATACACATACACAGTTTGGTTTTAATTGGTTGATATTGTAATTAGGTAAGAAACTGTCTGGAAATAGCATTCTTGAGCAAGTCTATTTAATAATCCCTGATTTTTCTGAACTCTTAGGAAGACTTAATTTTAAATTGTAATTATTGGTTTAAAACCCAATTAGGATTTGGCTGATAGGATAGTTGTACATTAGTAGAATTTGTACATCGATGACTAGACAGCTTGTCATCCTAGACCACAAAAGTAGCAACTGTTTTTAAGGTTTGGCCAGACTTCAGATTTCCCATTCTTTCCATCCCATGTTATATGGAATTCACACGATGCCATTTAATTACTTCAGTCCTTCTTGTAAAGGAAAAAGGATCTTTACCAAGATTTCAGAGATATTAGTGGTTGTAAATTTTTATTCATATAATTTTCATTCTCTTGGAATTTTTATTATCAGCCCCCAAACCTTAGTTTCAATTATTGAAAAGTAAAATGTCTTGGACTATTTGAAGAATGATTCTCTGTTTAAAGGCTTTCATTTCTATGAGATGATTTGGGGGAAATCTGGAACAGTGGTTTCATTAATATATAGTATTCCCCAAAAAGAAACCTCTTCTATCAAGAAAGATCAGTAACTTTTCTCACAGTTGCTTGAGTCACTAAGAGATTATATGATTTGTCCAGGGATACACAATCACATCAGAGGTGGAGTTGAACCCAGAGCTGACTTGTTATCAGCTATTGTGTGCTGTTTGTCCTTGTCTTATTGAGTGCTTTACTTTTGATAAGATTTTAATTTATTTGGGTAAGATTTTGATGTATTTGGAATACCTAGAATTGCTTTTTTGGAGTTCAGTTTTTGTATGATAACCAACTGCAGCATTTTAGCCTTAGAATAAAGTGTGGATACTCTATTAAGATAGTGTATCATATGTTAAAAAATAAAACAAAACTCTGGAAATTTATATCTGTTCTTACCTCTGCCATTTAAAAAAATTTGCTCTATGAAAAAGTCGGTTAATTTACTTATCTGCTACTATTTACTGTAGCAGTACAACTATTAGAATTATACATGAAGTTATACAGAAATATTTGGAATTATTGAGAGTAGTCCTCAGGTGGCAAGTGCCAAGCCCTTTTAAAGGACAAAGTTTTACAATAATATTTATGTAAACATTTTGTTTTACTTTGTCTATCTCCATGTATTCCTTTTCTCCAATATAGAGCAATCTTTTAGGGGGAAATTTTTTTTTTTTAAAGGAAGAAGAGAATAAAATTTTGACAAAACCAATCAATATATCACAAAAAAAAATTGACATTATATGCAATGGCTCACACCTTGGTATCCTATCTCTGCACGGGTAGGCAGAGGAAGGTGTATGTATGTGCTCAAATCTTTTCTTTGGGACCAAGATTGTCCTTTAATACTTTGCAATATTCAGCTTTGTGGCAATGTTCTGCTATCATTGTATATGTTATTTTTCTGGCTCGGCTTAACTTTGCAACATTTCATGCATTCCAAAAATATTAGCAGTTGTGAATTTTTATTCATATAATTTTCATTCTCTTGGAATTTTTATTATGAGCCCCCAAACCTTAGTTTCAAGTCTTATTATTGAAAAGTAAAATGTCTTAGACTATTTGAAGAATGATTCTCTGTTTAAAGACTTTCATTTCTATAAAATGCTCTGTATTTATTGTATTTGCTACTTCTTACAGTGTAATAATAATTCCAAATTGCTTTTTAGAATAGTTATACCAATTAATAGCCACACCAACAATGTGTCTGTCTTAATATAATTTTTCTACCATCGACTGTTCCATTGTTTTATCATCTTTGCCAATTTGGTAAATATTTGGTGAAGCCTCAGAGTCATTTTGATTCGTATTTCTCTTATTAATTATTTGAATGTTAATATTGTTAATTTGATTGTTAATAATTTTCAATTCTTTTGAAAATGATACATGTCCTTTGACAACTGTATCAGAAAAATGGTTTTTGGTCTCTTATATTTCTCTTAGTTTTCTATATATTTTGAATATCAAACCTTTATCAAAGATAATTAATACAAAAATTTTCTCCAGTTGGCTTTTCTTTATTATATATATTTCTTAGTTTTGTTTGTTTCATGCATTCAAAATTATTTAATCTTTGATAATTGTCTCTATCCTTTGTTTGCTTAGGAATTTATCCTCTACCCATGGCCATGAAAGATATATAATCTTTACAATCTATACAATACAATATAGTAATTTTCAGTTTATTTTGGAATGTGGTGGAAGATGTTGGTCTAACCCTAATTTTTGCCATATTGCTTTTTAGTTTTCTCCAAGTTCTTATCTTTTTTAAAAAATTTTTTAAAATTTTATTTGCATAACATATGTGTGGGTAATTCTTCAACATTAACCCTTACATAGCTTTCTGTTATAAATTTTTCCCCCCAACTCCCCACCCCTCCCCTAGATGGCAGGAAATCCACTGTATGTTAATTATGTTAAAGGCAAATTGAATATATGTATACATATTTCCAAACTTATTGTTGTGCAAGGAAAATCTTATCTACACAAAAGACGTATTAGATAAAGGAAACACAATGTAAGCAAACATCAATGGAGAGCATGAAAATGTTATCTTGTGGTCCATATTTCACATCCCTCTCTCTGGGTGTATATGGCCTTCTTCACTGAACAATTGGAAGTGGTTTGAAACATTTCATTGTTGAAGAGAGCCATGTCCATCAGAATTGATCATCATATAGTCTTGTTGTTGCTGTGTATAATGATCAATGATCTCCTGGTTCTGCTCATTTCACTCAGCATCAGTTCATGCAAGTCTCTCCAGGCCTCTCTGAAATAATCCTGCTGGTCATTTCTTACAGAACAATAATATTCCATAATATTCATATACCATAATTTATTCAGCCATTCTCCAATTGAAGGGCATCTATTCAGTTTCCAGTTTCTAGCCACTACAAAAAGGGCTGTCACAAACATTCTTGCACATGTGGGGCCCTTTCCTTCTTTTATGATTTCTTTGGGATATAAGCCCAATAGAAATGCTGCTGGGTCAAAGGGTATGCACAGTTGATAACTTTTTGAGCATAGCTCCAAATTGCTCTCCAGAATGGCTGGATCCGTTCATAGCTCCACCAACAATGCTCTCCAAGTTCTTATCAAATAAATGTGGAAATAGGTTTAGAAGAATCGCACATGTTTAACCTATATTAGATTACTTATTCTATAGGAGAGAGGAGAAAGGGGAAGGGAGGGAGAAAAATTTGGAACACAAGGTTTTGCAAGGGTTAATGTTCAAAACTGTGCATGTATTTTGAAAAATAAAATAGCTGCTTATAAAAATATAAAAGTGTTTTTTTTAAAGTTCTTATCAAATAAGGAGTTCTTTCTTGAGTAGTTTAACATGAACATTTTATATTTGTATTTGTAATTGTATTTGTATTTTGCGGGTTCGAAAGGGAGAAAAGAACTGTGGAGGGGAAAGCAAAGCTGACCAGGGAGGAGGTGAGAGGCAAGGGAACCAGCCTTGACAAAAGGTGCTCTTCTCTGTGGTCGGAGTCTGGCAGTTGTGGCTGAGGGTGCTTCTTTGTTGGAGCTTAGGTCTCGAATCCTTCAGATGCCAGTGGGCTGAGTTCTGAAGCAGTTAGGAGTGCCCACTCTGTTGCCTTATCAAAGATGGTGGCAAAGAGTGACAGGGTGGGAAGAGTACTAGATCGGAATAAGAAGACTTGGGTTCAGATCCTGCCTCTAATAAGTGCTGTTCTGTGGCCATCAGTTCTGTGCTTATCCTTTCTGGGACTCAGATTTTCATTTATTGGGAGAAAAAAAAAAAAAAGCTCTCCGGGAGTGGGGTGGGTTTGTATTAAATGACCTTTAAGGTCTCTTCAATTCTAGATGTGTGATCCTTTGTTCTCTATACTATTTCAGATCTCATTGGTTTCCATAGATTTAATTACCTTAATATTAATTTATTCTTTATTTTTATTTATTTAATATTTTTATTTGTAAATATAAATAAATGAATAAATATTTATTTAATATTAATTAATTCTATGCTGATGATTCTCAATTCTTCCTTTCCTGCCTCATCCTTCCAGTCTTGCAGGTCCAACTAACTACCCTTCAGACATCTTGATTTGAATGCCCACTAAACATCCGAAACTCAATATATCGAAAACTAAATTCATCATCTTTCCTCATTAAACTCTTTGTCCTTTTCCTACCTTCTCTATTATTAGAGAGGGTAACCCCAGTCCTCAGGCTCTCAACCTAGTGGTCATCCTGGATTTCTCACTATCTTTCATCTGCCATAGCCACCTGTTGCTAAGACCTGTTGATTTCACCTTTGCAACATCTCTTGAATATGTCCCCTTCCCTGCACTAACACTGTTACCACTCTAGTGCAGGCTGTCATTTCCTCACATTTAATTATTCTAACTGTTGTAATAGCCTCTTGGTGAGTCAGCCTTCCTCAAATCTCTCCCTACTTGAATCCATCTTTTCTATTCAGCCACAAAACTGATTTTCCTAAAGCAAAGGTGTGTCTCTGTTATTCCTTATTCAGTAGAACTCCTGTGGCTTCCTATTGCCTCCATGATCAAATGCAAAATTTTATTTCTGGCATTCATGGTCCTTCATAACCTACTCTTCCCCTTTCTCCCACAGCTACACATCTTTCTGGTCTTTTTATATCTTATTCCTACCACATATGCTTTGATCCATTGATATTGGCCTCCTTGTTGTTCCATAAACAAGATCTTCCATGTCTGACTCCAGGCATTTTGTCTGGCTGTCCCTCCATGTCTGCAGTATTCTCCCTTTCCATTTCTGCCTCCTGACTTCCCTGGCTTCCTTCAAGTCCCACATAAAATTCCATCTTCTTTAGGAAGCCCTTCCCAATCCTTCTGAATTCCAGGGTCTTCCCTCTTTTGTTTATTTATCCTGTATGTAACTTTTTTTTTTTTTGAACATGCATGTTTGCTGATTGTCTCCTTCCCATTGTGAAGCCAAGGTTCAGTTCAAAGGCAGGAAAGATCTTTTGCCTTTTTATCCCCTCTCCAATGCTTAGCCCAGTGCTTAGCCCAATGCTTAGTACATGATAGGCTCTTAATCAAGTTTAAAGACTTGCTCTTTCCAGTCTCTAGTACTTCTGTCTCCCTGGGCCTCATAACCCTCATTTTTCTAAACCCCTTAGTGTGGTTAGGCTCTCTAGTTCCTCTGACTTTTGGAAGTCTCTGATACTTGTGAGATTCCTTAGAAGTGGCAAATGATTTCCTATTGATATTTAATTTTCTAAGTGTTGTTCTTATTATAATCTTAGTGTTCCTTATGACATCAATTTAGAAGTGCAAATAGAGGAAAGCTAATTCTTGTTTAATAACATGTAAAAATCTAATCTAATTAAAGTGATCTGTTCACAACTTACTAAAAAGAAATCAAATTTTTAAGGTAAATTGGAACGTCTCAGACTTCACATTTCTGCCTTGAATATTCAGTGACATACTACTATTTCATGGAAGAAACTGGTGATGATGATGATAATGATCCCATTTTTCTAAGTGATTTAAGGTTTATAAAACACTTTCAGTAGATGGCAACATTATCTCCCACCATATAGCATATTAAGGTTTGCAAAGTGCTTCCCTTCACAAAAACCTTATGAGGTTAATAGTACAAATATTATCTCATTTTATAAATGAGGAAACTGAGGCTCTGAGAGAGTAAATGACTTGCCCAGGGTCATACAGCTTAGTAAACCTCTGAGGCAGGATTGGGAATTGGATCTCCTGACTCTTACATCTGGTACTTTATCTAGTACATTCATGGTTTAGTAGAGAGGAACGAGCTTTTACTCAGGGATATGAGTAATATTGTTCCTGTTGTTTTATACTCTGCTTCAATTCTAATTCAGTGTTTCTCTTGATTCTATGCTGTCTTTTCCTACATCCTATTAATAAAGGCATCTAAGGAATTATACCTGAGTGATTTTTAAAAGTTTCCATTTTCAACCTAAGGAGGGGAAAACATATCAGGTCAAGTAAATTACTACTTTGGGGAACTTAGGTGGCATAGTGAATGAAGTGCTGGCCCGAGTCAGGGAGATCTTAGTTCAGATCTAACTTTAGAATTACTAGCTGTGTGACCCTGGGCAAGTCATTTAATCCTGTTTGCCTCAGTTTTTTCATCTGTAAAAAGAATTGGAGAAGGAAATGGCAAACTACTCCAGTATCTTTGCCAAGAAAACCTCAAATGGGGTCACAAAGAGTTGGACACAACAAAGTAAATTACCATCCAAAATATCCCCATATTGAACCTTATTCTTTGAGAATTCAGAAGTGAATGGCTAATAGGTTATATTTTGTGGTAGTATGAGAATTATTAACCATATTTTATGGAAGAAGAAACTCAAGCTTAAAAAAGCTCAGTATTATGATCAGGGTAGTAAGTGAGAGAACCAAGATAGGAACTCATTCCTTCTGGTTCCAAGTCTAGCATTCTTTCCATTACATTACTTTTTTTGTGGTTTAGAAATTCATTGCTCCAAAAGATTTTTTTAGTTTAAGATCTATTCTTTGCATTACATTCAGAAAGGACCTGCTGAGAAGTACACACTTTAGAGAACACTGCCAGTACTGTTTATAGAAGTTCCTTCAGCTTGTATCCTGGTTGCTTTTTTAAAGGCAGCATCTATTGGAAAACATTTTAGAAAAATTCAGTGTAATTGGTCCCTCATTGGATCCTAATGCTAAAGGAAAAACTGATAAATGAGGAATGGGAGACTAACAGTTGATAATGTTATCCATGTGAAAAAATGGTATGTAGGGACCTATATGCCATAGTGGTGAACTAAGATTTTTTTTAATTATTATTATGCTGTTTGGGCATTAGCCATATGAGATCATAGAAATAAGAGATGGAAAAGACCTACTGTATTAGGTCATGTAGTCCATCCCCCTCTGCCAAAGCTGGATTGTTCCCTACAGTATATTTTCCAGGGCTCTGTCCAGTTTTTTTAAGTGACTCAACTGATGGAGCGTCCACCAGCATTGGGTTCCCTAATGCTACAAAAGTGTTGTTTTCTGAGATTGCTAATTTTTGTCAGTGATTTATTCTTTTGCCTGATGATGAACAATCACATAAAGTCTACTTTTGCGATTCTACCAGCTGTATTTTTCAGCATTGTTGTTTTAGGAAGGTTAATCAAATGTCATTTATAAAAGACCTGGCTTTTGATCATTTAAATACCATTATTTCCCCTTCTGTCTCTCTATCTGATGCCCTGAACCTGTGTGCTGCTTTCTGTGTTAATGATACAATTTACAGTAAATGAGAGTTAGAGCCAAATAGCAGTTATTTCTGTGAAGTAATTGCATAATTTTTTCACCTTAAAAACACAAATGTTGTTATGACCATAGTAACAAAATATTTGGAAAGTATCTGTAGAGATATTGATCCATAGGGAAAAAGTAGATGTCCCTGTATACTAATTCATATTCTCTAGTTCCTTTCCTGAAGATGCTGATTATCAGTGGTTTGTCATTGATATTGTTTTTTAAAAGGCATCTATCTTTTGGTGTCAGGTTGAATGGATTCAGAAATTGTGCTCAGACCCTGGAAATATTTATCTGATCGAAGGAATAGTTAATAACATGATTAAGCTCAGTGGAATTGCCATAAAATTTTTTGCCCTCATTGGTTTATTAAAATATCTGAAGAACAGCATGAAATTAAAAAAATTATTGCGAGGTTTCAGTTTTGATGACATCATACTGGCCAGTTCTATCTCCTCTTCTTTATGCTATCTAACTTCTTTGATGATTTTGATAATTGTGATTTTAAATATCTTCAGTAATATCATTTTAGCTTGGGCATATTTACTCCACGGGTCAGTAAACCTCACTGTTTTTAAAACTCAATTTTTCTTTAGTCAGTACCACTGTTTAATATTTATCTTTAACTGAACAGGTTTTAGTATATGCTATATTATGATTTCATCTCCTTTCCAATGACAGCCAAAATAGATTTAGTTCTTTTCATTTGTCTTCAATCCCACCAATCCTTGGATCATTTCTGTTGCTTTCTTTACTTCTCCACCCTAGTTTGTCAGTAGTGGGTGTGGTATTGCCTGGAATTGAAGAATAAAATTTTCCAGGTGTAGTCTCACAGCATTTCTTCCCATGAGGCTCTGTGGTCTTCCAGTCTATGGTATAGCTTTGTTCTTTGTAGCCTCACATCAGTTCCAATGTTTTCTTTTATATAAGGGTGTTGATTTTTAAATTTATCATGTGTTTATTAATTAAGAACAATATTTGGTACTTGGAATACATGGACAAAAGCAAACAAATCTCTACCTTTAAGAAGTTTACATTCCACTAGAGGGTTCAATGTGTAAACAAATATGTAAACACAGGGTAATTTGAGAAAGGAAATTAAACTGATAACTAGGAATCTGAGAGAACTTCATGGAGAAAGTGACATCTGAACTGAGGCTTCATAGAGTAGGGCATTTCAGGTGTTATGGACAGCTTGTGTAAATGTATAGATGCAAGAGATTTCTTCTCCTTTACTCCTTTTAATTATGAATAGGTTTTTGAAGAATACTGCTGTGTTTCTCTGATAGATCTTGAAGAAACTGAAGAGCATTGCTCTAGAAACCGAGACAGAACTCGAGAGGCAGGATGAAGTCCTTGATGGCCTGACTTCCTCTGTGGAGCGCACGACCCTGACTATCGACAAACAGAATCGCAGAATGAAGAAGCTGCTCTAGAATCTCAGGCGGGAACCTGTGGTTGGTGGTAACATGAAACTCTCAGGAGACACAAGTGACTATTTTTTAGGATAAGTGATTATCTTAATGTGTTGTTCTCTCGTTGTTTCTGTAGTCTTCATTTATGGAGAAGACACCATGAAATAATTTCCAGGATTGGATGCATGTTTTGAAGCCTTCTCCCAGCAGCAGCAGAAGTCAGAAACTTTAATCATTGTGAAGTGATTGAAGTCAGCTGTCTGTCACTTAAGACTCCTTACTGACAGTGTGGTTCAGTGGTCATGAGGACTTTCACTAACGAAATTTCCATGCACTGAAGGAAAAGTTGTAGATTTCTTTTTGAAGAGGGGCAACTTCACAGTTTAAAAACAAAACAAAACAATTTCTTTTGTCTGTGCATATAGACTCCTTCAGTGTGTGAGCTTGTGTGGTGAATTTATTTGTTTGTTTTCCTGGAATGGGAATCGGATCCCTGGTTTTGACACTAAGTAGGTAAGTGACTGTGGGCAAGTCCTATAGTCCCCTTAGGCCTTAGTTTCCTCAATTATGAGAAAAACTACGATTGAGAAAGTTGGACTAACTTATCCTTGAGATCTCTTACAGTCTGCCATTCTGTTACATCTGTGAGAGAAGGAAAAAAATACTTTTATCTGTTTAGTGAAATAGAGATGAAGTGCAGAAATATTCTTGCTTCGGGGTACTTAGTTTATTGAAACTCTGGAGAAGCCATAGGCAGGATGTTTAATAAAAAGTGCCAAATGCAGAAATTCTTTTAAAACATTTTGTCTAGTTTCTAAGTAATTCACATATAGCTGTTAGTAAAAACAATTGACAGGAGCATTTCTTGAATTATTCTCTTCTCAACTTTAAATATGAGGTACATTTTTGAGAATTGATTGTATTTTAATCAGAAGAGGAAAATTAAAGCTCTTCAGAAAGAAGTAACCTGCCTTTTTGAGTACAGGCATGCCCTGTTTAAATAAAACCTATTGCTTCGTTGCATATTAAACTTTCAATATTTTTCTTAAAAGCTTTCAAATGAATTCCCTTTTGGCCCTTGAAAACTTAATGCTCCTTGCAGTGTCTGTACCCTGGGGTAATCATTCCCTTTGGGACTTTAAAACACTACAGGGGCTGCTTGGGCATTAATCACATATATTTTCTGTTAGATGTGGAAATTAATTTACTCCATTTCTTTTTTGATGGTTTTCTTTGATAGAGTAGGTTTATAAAATTGTGCCAGCAGACTGTTCTATTTTTCTTTTTAATTTTACTGCAGTTTTCTAGCTGAGAACACCTCCAGGATATCTTAAACACCTTAAATTTTCATTTACTGCCCACTTCTTTAGCCAAAAATAAAAAAAGGGCAGCTAGTTATATAATATATTTTAAAAACTCATGTTGGTCTTTGCTTTTACTGCCTCATTTCTAGCCAGAATCGAAAGAAAACTGCTATATGTAGTGTACTTTTCAAAACCTATATTGATTTTGGAGGGTTTGATTTATGTGTTTCACTTAGCAGACCAGAAGTTAACACTTTCTCCTCTTGGTAAGAATTAGTCATGAAACAAAGCTACTTGTGGTCTACAAACTCCATCCTGGAGGTGGGGGGTCAGGATTGAGGTACAAAGCATAATGAAAAGTTGATTTGTCTCTGGACATCATTCCTTCACAATCACCATTTTATTTTCTCATCACATGTACCACTTACAATTTATTACCATTTTTAAAAGGTTTTACTTTCAGGCTCTTGAAATAAGGTAGTGAAGAAATATTTTTAGACATATTATCAAGAGAACTTCTTTTGAAATACTGGTATTTGAGGATTAGTTTTTATTCCATTAACAAGTGTAAATGATTGTCATGACCTGTTATGAAAAAAAATTGGACTTGTGTTGAAGTTATCATTTAGATAACTGCCATTATTGGCGCAACTCAACACTATATCAGTTTGGGTTGTGGCTCTTTGTTTTTTCATATGTGGTACCTTGATGATTTTCCTGAAGACTACTGACAAATTGTGGATAAAAGAATGGTGCTACAGTGGTAGATTGCTTTGGTGGAAGGCTGATGTTCTACCTCCAGAAGACATAGAAGGTAATCATAGCAGAAGCAAGACTGCACAATTTCTGATACGCTGTACATTGTCCTTTAGGTCCCTTATGTTTCATTCAGGCCCTCTCTAGTGTCCCCTTCCCAAATTGAAATTGGGCCTACTAGAATAAAGACCAACTTATTTCAAAAGTTCTCTTTTTTCTAAAATGGTCATATGGATAATATGTTTTTTTGGAACCTTTTTCTTGGACAATTGTAGAATTTTGTGAGCTTTGTAGAATGTAGGACCACTCATTTCAAAGGTTCATTACATTTTAGCTTAGTTCTAAGTAAATGCTTAAGTCTCTTCACTCTGTTAAACATTGTGGCTTCCATTGTGCCCTTTGGAGAAAATATGATGTCAGGCCTACCCTTAAACCAAGGTTTTTTGCTTTTCTTAAAAAACACATATTAGAGTATGTAATTTTTTTTAGTGTACCAGTAAGGCAGTCATCATACCATCTGCACAAATTATTGTGCTTAGTTTTGGAGGAGGGCACAGATAAAAGGAATATATATTCCCTGCTGTCAAGGAATTTGCATCTAAGAGGTAAGACATCACAAGATGCTAACAATACAAAATAGCATAGAAGTACCCAGAAAATCGACAGTTACTCCCTTAAGTATTCATAGAAAGTTGAGACAGTTCTGATAATGTGTAATGGACATGAAGAGTGATTATGAAATCAATACCAAAAGCTACATACAAATCTCAGCTTTCTCCCCCTCTCCTCATCTGATATTTGTCTGATGATTATTCACCTGTGGTCAACTCCCTAGCTTGGACTACTAGCACAACAAGCCTTTATATGCTGATAACAGCTACTGCTTTGGGCACTAAAGTATGAGTCAACAAAGCTTAGTGGATAGGATAGTAGACTTCAAGTTCATAAGACCTCGCTTTGAATCTCACTCGGTGACATTAGGCAGATCATTTCCCTTCCTCTCAGCCTCAGTTTTCTCACTGTAAAATGAAAGTTGTAATATCTATAATATGACCATAAGAAATGATGTTTGTAAAGCACTTTGCAAACCCTAAAGTCCTTTATAAATGTTACTTGTAACACATGTAAAACACATAGGAGTATATACACTTACACTACATTTTATGAATTTGTGTATACATACCTGTGTAAAAAATCAGGATAACCGTTCTGACATGAAATATAAAGGCAGGAACCCCAGAAGAGACTAAGGGGAAAAATACTTGAATGTTCTTCAGCAGGCTAGGATTCTGTTTTGTATTGAAACAGTTTACATGAGAAATATGGAATGAGGTCATAGAAATACTCTAAATGATGTTTAAATGCCTATCAGATTAGTAGAGGAAGGAAATAGTATTTCTATTTTGTATAGAACTTTCTAAGCTCTTTCTAATTTTAAGAGCTTTTTAACTAATGATTTTCATATCAGTGTTATGCACTAGGCAGGAAAGATAGTATTGACCCTTTTATTCAGAAAGATTCTGGCATGTCCACGGTAACATCTCTAAAGGTACAATTATGACTAGGATTAAATTTTCTGACTCTTAGGCAGTGAGTATTGGAGATAGAATATATCTAATTCTTGCAAACCCTTTGTCAAGCTATCCCTGACAAGGATTTACAAATGCCAAAAATCTAGTATCTTACACGGACCCCTTGGCCAGTATTCCTCTATTGTGCCCATTTGATTTCTCTCAGTCCCCCTTAGTCAGGGTCAGGAAAAAATTTATTTCAAAAAAAAAAGTCATCTTATTAGCAGATGCTATTCAAATTTACTATGGCAGCACATTTTGTGGTCATTTGTTTACTCTCAATATCCTCTTTTCATAAGTGCATAACTATTCCCTGGTATGTTTCACTTCTTTTATATGTAGCACTACTCAAGGGAAAGCTTTCAGAAGTTTTATCCCCAAGTTTTGACTTTACTTTCTTCTAGCTGGTAATCCTTTCATATAACTTCTCTACTACATTCTTGGATTACTACAGACTATAAGGAGATAAATGCTAGACTAAGCTTTTATACAAAAAGAAGGAAAATTCCAGGGTAAAAATTTACAATGAAAAGTAGCATCATTCAGACTCAGAGATTGAACATACTTTCAAGTTTAAAGTACGATTCAGGCCTAGTCATAGTATTATGGAATCAGCTGCTGCTCTTGGCATTGCTACCTCACATTTAAAATAGCTGTCATTTTTTAGCTTAGCTCACCTTAGCACTGCCTGAACTAACATCTTGTAGTTTAACTTCTCAACCTTCAACTCAGATCCTTGTCTCTGAAGGAAAAAAATTCATTACTAGTTAGTCCCTCAAATTATTAGACATCTACTGATAGTAAAACATAAACTTCTTAATCCAGGAGCTGTCCTCTTAAAGTTTCAGCTAATAAATTAGAATTTCATGTGTAAGTAACTTCTTTTTGCTTTTTGCTGAGGCAATTGGGGTTAAGTGACTTGCCCAAGGTCACACAGCTAGGCAGTGTTAAGTGTCTGAGACCAGATAGGAACTCAGGTCCTCCTGACTTCAGGGTTGGTGCTCTGTGCATTGCACCACCTAGCTGCCCCGTGTAAGTAACTTCTAACAGAAACTGTTTCCCAACTTCCTTGTTCATAACTTTTTTTCTAGATGCTTCTTTGAGATTTCCTTGAGAATATTCAAATCTCATCTTGGGAAGGGAAATCAGAAGTTATCTAGTTCAGTTTATACTTGAACAAGAAACTCTTCTATTGCATCCCTGAAAGATGGTCATCCAGCCTTTGCATGAAGCCCTTTAGTGACAGGGCACTCACTGTGTTCTGAAGTATCTAGCCTCCCTTTTTTGTGTGGCTCCAATTGTTAGGCTATTTTTTGTGACAGCAGATTCAAATCAATGTCTTTATAACTTCCATACATTTTTCCTGGTTCTGCTTTCTGGGTCAGTTAGAACAATTCTTCTTCAGATACTTGAAGACAGAGATCTTGCCTCTCCCTAAGACTTCTCTTTTCTAGGGCAAACATTCCCATTTGCTTCAACCAATTCTCATATATAATCTTGAGATTTTTCATTATGTTAGACTTCTTGGTCACATGTGAGGAGATAACCAGAGAATACAAAGTGAAATGAGGGGTGGTAATTGAGGCTTTTCTGGAATTGTGGTCTGGAATAGACAGGTATCATTCAAGACAGTGGGGCATTGGATTGAACTTTTTCTCTAGTGTAGCAAAAGCCAGTTGGGTTGGATATAGAGGAATAGGGAATAAAGATGGTTTTCAGGCTCCTCTTCCTGAGTTCTGCAGTATTCTTCCAATTTTTTGTAAGCTTTCTGAGGCAGCCACAACTGCCATTTCTCCCATACTCCTGGGATAAATTTGTCTGTGTCTGATATCTTGAGCTTATCCAAACATCTAGGTACTTCTTTCTATCTCCCTACTTAGCTTGGGGTCAGCTCCCTATTTTCCCTCTTTCATGCCATCTATGGCAGAAAATAGAATAGGAACAAAAGTGTTGAATAATTTTTTTTTTTTTTTTGCTTTTTGCTGAGGCAATTGGGGTTAAGTGACTTGCCCAGGGTCACACAGCTAGGGAATGTTGTGTCTGAGACCAGATTTGAACTCAGGTCCTCCTGACTTCAGGGCTGGTGCTCAATCCACTGTGCCACCTAGCTGCCCCAGCGTTGAATAATTTTGACTTTTCATGTAGTTCTGCGTTATCCTAGGCCACATGTCCATTCTGCCCTGCCAATGCTACTGCTATCACCCTCTCTAATCCAGACCACCAGAAACTAGGAGGCACAGAGAGCATTTAGCCTTGCACTCCTTGGTTCCTGTATCTTCATTTTCTACTCTGCCAACATGGGAGTATTTCTTTTTTCCCTCTACAAATCTTTTGCTCTGAGAATCAAACACACACACCACCATTGTCTTGGAAAGAGAATGCTAGTGGACTCCCCTCTTAGTCCACTTAACATCTTTGTGACTTCCCTTATCAGATCACCCTTTCTTAGAAACTGCTCCCCTGGTGAATATCTTGTCTCCCTCTGTGTGTAAGGGCGAATATTTATGATTTTGTAACTAGTAATTAGCACTGTGGTAAATACTTAGTAGGACCAAATATTCTGTATTGAATTTTAGATTATTAAATCCTACCTGTCCTTTCTCTGAATCCTTTGAAAATCCTTTCCTAAAATCCAGGATAAATAGCAAACTGTGCTAGTTTTACTTTTGTAAACTAATGATGTGGAATGACCACTTTCCCCCAAGACTCCCATTATATCTCTTTTAACAACTAGTTTCTCACGGTGGGTGAGAATCAATTTAATTGGCCCTTCTAGAGGATGGATACTATAATATAAAAAGAAGCCAAGAAACTAACTGCTCTGCTTTTGGCAGAGGGAAAGAAAGAGTAAGTTCTATCAGATGTCCAGATTAGTAAAGGTTCCATTCACTATGCTATACTGCCGTGCCAAGCTTGTGATCTGTTTCCCAAAATCCTCATGTATTTCCCCTTTTTTAACTTAGTGGTCTGTAGTATACTCCAATGACAGTATCAATTGCAGGGTGTTGGGTTTTTTTTTTTGTTTGTTTTTTTTTTTTTTACTAATTGAAAATTCACTCAAATGCTTTTCATTCCTTATTTCCCATTTTCTAGCTCATATATCTTTTCACATGAGTATGTCTTTTTTGGTATTCTACCACTTCTTATCTACTTTGTTCTTTTAAAATGAATTATGTATTTCCAGAACCACATGGTATTTATAGGCCCCATCTTAGTGACCCATGAAATCAATTTTGTCATCTTAAGATTCCTTGCTCACTTTATCATCTATATTTTCTGCATTTATATATTTTACTACTGATTCATTTCATAGATTTTTGTCTTGTGTGGTTTGCTGGACAATTATTCTCTTTTTGGATAACTTGTTATTTATGTTTTTTTCTTGATTTTCCTCCCCTCTTTCTCCCTCTCCCCCCTCCCTTTCCTCCTCCTTCTCCCTCTTTTTCTCCTTTTTCTCCACCTCTTCTTTCCCTCCCCTCCCTTCCCTTCTCCTTTCTTCTTTTTTTTTCTCTCCCCCTTCCCTTCTCTCTCCCTAAGTCCTCAGTTTCTTGCCCAATACTTCAAAATTCTTAGCAGTGCTTCTTTTATTTCTTCCAACATTATCATGAATCTTCCACATGTATTATTAGGTTTAACAAGTCTTAGAGGGGACAAGTCTCTGTAATGTTATAGATTTATGCCACAGGAGGACAGTGATTCTAGACTGTAAGAAAGGAAAAGAGCTTGCAGCCTTTTTTGTTTACAGAAATGAATGCTGGTGACCTACAACTTCATCTTTGAAAAAGAATTGTATATAGTCAATAACAATTCTCCAAAAAAAAGTGTTTCCTTATTGATACATGCAAATTTCATACTGAGGAGAGATTAGATTAATCACTCCTAGAAAAATATCGTTACTCCTTTACTTTCCATTTTTACTTTTCACACACACACAAAAAAGAACTGAGAAGTATCATCAAATGGCTACATAAGTATCATATTAAGAATCTTTGTTATAAGAGTCAAACTCTATAGCTTTCCTACAGAGGGCAGGAAAAGCACCCTGAAGTTATGACCAGTTTAAGGATGTCTCTTCAGAAAATTCAGTTACAGGTAAGTAACCCTTCTGACCCATAGAAAGGTATTTTAGCTATTAAATAACTTTTTGTCTTTACTGTAATGTTATTGCTAACTTCATTTGTTTTAATTTACCTTTTCTCCCTAGATATTGAAATTGTGATTTAAGACATTTGTATTTGAATGTTAGCAAAGCCATTTTTATAGAATTAATTTATTGGAACCAGAATGTTTTTTTCCATGTAATTAAATCTCTTAATTTATTTTAACTCTGATAGTCCCCAAAGAATTACTTACACTTGTATAATCTTAATAGTTTTTATTATTGTGCTTAGTTTTACATTGTTTATAATTGTAAGCAAAGGTAAAAAGTGATTTCCATGCAACTGTAATGAATGTCAACATTGAACATTACCCCCAAATAAACTACTTTGACATCTTAGTAAAAACTGATAAGCTTATAGAAATGTTATGTTCTAATTTTCTAATAATTATATTTATTAATTAAGTTGGTTTTTGTTGTTATTGTTGTTGTCTGATCAGAACCTTATTGCAATGTGCCCAGTGATTTCAGCCCTCAGGTTTGTAACCATATACTTAGTCTGTATTCAGAGATGTATTTCCATTGGAACATAAATTTTTACATGATCAGATTTCCTCTTAGTGATTAAATAATTCCTATCGTTATAAACTTCAAGTTAGTTCTACATTAGCCTCACTAGCAGTTAATATATTTGTTTTGATTTAGTAGACATAAGATACTAGAGACATTGGAAGTCTAAGCATGGTTCCTGCCAGTGCCCCTTAGATCAACAGCATCTTCTGCTTCATACATATCTTAGATAAAGGTCAAGCTCTTAGTTTTCATGGGTTCTAAGATTAAAAATAAGCAATTCTTTCTTTTCCAGCAGAAAAAATACTAAAATAATGTATGTTGTTAGTAATATATTAGTTCTTACAGTCACCTAAACATTAACAACAATTAAAAATTAGAATAAAATTAAATTGTGATATTGTTTAGACAAGTTTTACACAGAGGGAAGCCTGGTCTTTAAGAAGCTGCATTTCCCCTGGTAGTTCAGCCAGTGAGCATATGGGGCCAGAATTCACCCCCATATCTCCTCCTGTCAAATCTCATGACATTTTCACTTTTTTTTACATTGCCTCTCTAGAATGCTTCCTTCAGAAAATGATAACAGACTCATTAAAATAATTGAGTTATCATCAAGGAATTATTTTGAGGTGACTATATTACCTTAAGCTACAACTTTGCCCTCTTCTGCCAGTTTAATCCTTTCACTATGCATTTCTTAAACTTGAAAGTCATTCAAATTATAATATTTTTACATTTAGAATTTCCAAATTAGCATTGCTTAAAGGTGCTGGGTTGGTGTTGTTTTTTTTTAAACACATTTTGGAAATTTTTCTTTTTTGATATGAGTTTTCCTGATTTATTTTGAAAGGTAATAAGACTACACGGTTAATATCTTGGATTTTCTCAAGGCCAAGTGGGGCTCCCTGGGTTGCCATGGTGGTCTAGAATTCATTGAGAGGAATTGTTTAGTTAATCTGACAATACTGTTTATAAAAGTCATAAACTACCAACTTCCCACAGAAAGATATACTTAATAGAACCATAAAGTTGAAAGGAAGGGAAGAGGGTTGGGATGAGAGGGGATAGAGTGATGATGGAGTGTTTATTTGGATAATTTTATGAAGACTTCACTTTGGGTAGCCCCATGGAGGTGAACCTAGGATGCTGCCAACGTCTTCAGGATGGAAGACAGCCAAACACTGATCACTTACAAGGTCGTTACCATCTGTAAGGTAGATAGGCAGTGCTAGGTAGGAAAGAGAGCCCTGGATTTTGAGCAGAGGTCCTGACTTTGAATCTAGATGTACTGTATTATCTCTGTGATAAAAGCCAGAGCACTCATATATTCCATTTTCCTCCCTTATAAAATGAGAAAAATTGAGTGACATTAGGGTGTGTTAGGAGCAAGCTGGCCAGGCTCAGAAGAGCTGATTGTTAAATTTTCATTGTAAACATTTATACCTTGAAAATCATCAACTTCTTTCAATCATATCTCAAGTTTTTTGTTGTTGTTGTTGTTGTTTGTTTGTTTGTTTTTTTACCTGTGGGCTCTAGATTAAAGAAAGTGATGGAGAAAATGCAGACTACTCTTGAGTCTGTCATGCTTATGATTCACCCCTATCCTCACTCCACTTCCCAAAAGTTGGTTGTTAAACATCTACTAGCACACTCCTGGGCTAAATGATCTCTAAGCTTCCTTCATGCTATATAACATGCTATAAATCCTGTGTTCTTATCTCCATTTTATAGCTGAGGAAAATAATTTCAGAGAAAGGAGAGGATGGGCCCCAGGTCTCTTAGGTATTTAGTCAGTGTCGGGTCGGGGCCGGCCAGTATCTAGCTTGGACATTCTTGTCACGACTGCCTTGAGTTCTGAGGAATCTTGCCAAGCATTCCAGTGTGAGAACATTTGCACTGATTTGGTACAGCCCATATCCAGTGATTTTATTTTTAGTTGGCGGATAGGGTCTTAAGGAAGCCAGTTATTGAAACATCTGTTTGCAGAGGATGAGAGCTGAGCTGGAGTCCAAGGCCCTGGGCCCAGCAACGTCAGCTCCATAGAAGCTTGGGTAAGTAGACACCCCTTTCTTCCTCTAAAAAAAGGAAGTTGAACCAGGAACTTTCTACTTTTTAACCTGGGAGCCTATGATCTGAACAAAACTCAAATGACTGACCATTCCGCAAGCACTTTGATTTCATTTCCCAGAATTTTGTAGGTAAGTGAAGAATTGAAGTGAGGGTAGACTGCTGCTGCAGTTCACCTTCTCTCAGACCATTCTTCTTAGGATATCTGTTCTGAACCATAGGAAAGGTAAACAAGATTAAAGGTGATTAAAGATTCCCTTCCAAAACTTGGAATTAGAAAATGTCAGTATTTTGCTGGTCCATTAATATCATGAATAGGCAGGCATCAGCATCTGTGACTTGTCTGTTATTGACAGTGGTGTACTTGGATGTATTAGAGAAGTTTCTCAAATTTTTGCATTACAGTGACCGCAATTCATTTTTCTCCTTTCCTATCAGTAGACATATAGCCATTATTTCACAGTGCCCTTTTCCCCCTACTGACTTGCCCTTTAAATCTTTAAATTCCAGTATTGGCTGTCTTTAAAGGTGGTCGAACCTTAGGAAAATTAGATAAAAAATGAAAAAAAATAATGTAGAGCTGTTAGAATACAAGCACTGTTCCGTGAAGAAACCAATTTAAGTAAAATAGACATGCTAGTAAAATTGGTGAAGAGAAAAAGGAAAGTTTAAGGACATTCAAAGAAAAATTCCATGTGATTTTTTTTTTGATACTTATATTGTTCATCTTGAGGTTTTTTCTCACATCTGGAAAATTGAGAAAGATGATAAAAGATGTGAATGATCAGTGTTGGAGAGGTAGTGGAATAATAGACCTGCTAATTTGGGTCCAACTATTTTGAAAAGTAGTTTGGAATTATACTAAGACTGAAATAGCATATACCTTTTTTCCTCCAGAGATCTTAGTTTTAGGCATATATTCTAAGGAAATGAAAGATAGAAAGGCCTATAGATGCTGCCCAAATATACATAAAGCAGCCTTTCTTGCAATTGCAAAGAATTTGAAAGAAAATAGATGTCTATTATTTGGAAAATACTCTAATCAATATGTTATATATGAATATTATGGACTAGTATTATATCTTTAAAAAAAAAAGGATGACAGTGTGTATGAAAACAAATGTGCTATTGTGGCAAAATGAAGTAATCAAAACAGATGAGACCATAGCTCTTGACTGCAAAATGCATGTGGAATGAACAAAAACCAAAGCCTTGATACTGTGTCATTACAGTCCCCAAGGTAGGCCCTGAAGATGAGCTATGAATTCTGCTCCTTTTCTTTGCAGAGGAGGAGAATTACAGATGGGGGACATAAGATGTTTGCTGTCAGATTGGGTTGTTGTTTCTTTAATTTTGCTGAATGTTTTTTTTCTCATTTTTCTTCCCCTTTGTTGTAAGGGATATATCTGGATGAAAGGGAAAGGAATATTTTGGGAAATAAAAATGATATAAAAATGAAATAATACAATTTTTAAAAAATGATTTAACATTTGTTCTTTTAAAGGGTTTCTAAGGTATCCTGTTGAGGTCTATTAATGACCTTGGATTTTTGCAGTTTCTTACTGGTGGAGCATAAGTCTTGGGCAGGTTCTATCATGCTTCAAAAACTTGAAGACAATCCTGTGATGGGTTATTCCTTGGACACTTAATCCAAGTGAATGTGGAAAAGTTGGTTCATCAACAGAAGGTTGTTTAGTGTCAAACTTTGTCACATCAATTCATGGAGACAATCTCTACAAGTCAAAAGCTTAGTCCAATGTCTGGCACATAGTAAGGGTTTAAAAAATTCTTTGATTGAAGATTTGGGGTCTTATGTTACTGGAGGGTGTGTGTTACTGAATAAGTTGTGGTCATTTTGAAGCTTTAATTTATAAATGGGCAATATTCCATGTCAAAAGGGGAGTAATTAAGCTAGGTCAGTTCACAAAAAATATTTAACATGTAATGTAACATAACTAATAATAGAATTATTATACCACTACCCCATCCTTTATAATATTGTTTCTGTGGTACAATATTTGGTATAGCTCCCATTTCTATAACTCTTGATAAAATTCACTAAAATACTTTCCCCATAACAACCTTGTGAGATTATATGTATAGTAAAGGTGTCAGCTCCAATTTGCAGATGAAGAAATTGAGTACTAAAAGAAATGAGAAGACCCAACTATTAGGTCTGAGAACTGATTCAACCCCCAGGTCTTCTCTTTCCTCCCTGTTTCCTTGCTTCACAGAAGCAATCTGAACTTTGGGACAGAATGAATATATAATATCCTAAGGGGCAGGCCAAAGCCATGAAGAGGAGCATACTGATTGTACAGCTTAGTAGTTTCAAAACTCTTGTTTTAATGGTTTTTAACATTTAATTTAATTTAAATGTTTAAATATTGTTTAATATTTACTAAACAGCTGTTTCACATAGCTACATAACATAGGGCTGCCCATTGAAAAAACATGTACCAATTAGCCACCTCCTAGGTTCCATAGGCCTAAAATACTGGTTTTTTGAGCTAGTTATTTATACAAAAAACCTAAGATTCCCCCCCACACATACACCTCACTCTCATCTCCCTAAAATCATCTCATTCTCTAGTTCTTGCTTTTTTGAGTCTCTCTTCCATCTGGCCCTTTCAAAGAGCTTTGCTACTCCTAATTAGTTAATCCTTGTACGAGTCTGCTGTTTTTCCAAGAGTTTTGATCCAAAAGCACAAGTTGCTTCAGTGGAAGGAAAATGTAATTAGTGTGACCACAGCAGCTAAGCCTGGGTAGAGGGTTTTTTTTTTTTTTAAAGTCTGCTTACACAGGCAACTAGGTCATGTCATGAGATGAGCTTCCTAATATTACTGAATTCATCTGTTTGACTCAAAACTATAAGGTCAGTTGCCTTCCATTGTCCTATGTGTAGATTATGTAGCCTAATATTGAAAAATAGATTTGTTCCTTGGCCAAATTCTAATTCTGACATCTGGACATTGTAATAGAAATATCTTTGCTGCATCAGCACACTGGCTCTAGGCATCCAAAAGGGCTTCCTGTATGCTGTTGTCCTCCATTGCTTACTTTTTCTGCCCTTGGAGCACAGAAGATGATGCCCTCTAAGCATCCTTCAGATCAGGCCTTTTAGCCTTCAATCTCATAATGATAGCTGCCTCTGCCTCCCTCCTTCCCTCTTTTCCCCCCTCCCTTTCTTCCTTCTTCCTTCTCTCTCTCTCTCTCTCTCTCTCTCTCTCTCTCTCTCTCTCTCTCTCTCTCTCTCTCTCTCTCTCTCTCTCTCTCTCTCTCTCTCTCTCTCTGTTATGTATACATATATGTGTGTGCGCACACATTTATTTATTTATTTTTTAAGCACTATATCCTGATTTGAGGCTTGGCAGCCTTTCAGAACAAGGATCCCAAATTAGAAAGTATCTTACAAAGATCATGTAGTCCAACATATAATTTTACATATGAGGAAACTGAGTCTATAAATGAGTTGGGTAAGATCGATAGCCACAATCTGAGAACAGGTCCCCTGTTTTAAAATACCAGGCTTCCTCACTTGTTGACCTCTGCACAAATGGAAGGTTTATAGGGAGTAAGCAAAAAGTAGGATCTAAATCTTAGAGTGAATAAGGATTTATGGATAGTCTAATAACAGATTATCCATATTAGCACCTTTGTTTTCTTGATGAGAAAGCAAAGAAAGAAACATTAGCCTGAGGTTACCTGATGAATTAGTGGCCAAGTAGTTCTAAGGTCCAAATTTTAGTCCAGTTGCTTTTCCATTAATAGCAAAGTGAGGGAAAAGAAGTGTAATTTACTAGCAATATTCCCTCATAATTCTTTTGGGTTTACAGGGTTTTATTTTTTTGTCTTCAAATACCCTTAAAAAGACTTAGTTCATTAAATTATACTCAGCTGATATCATTTGTTATAATGGGATAACATTACTTTCCTCTTATCTGAGAGGGTAAAATGCATTGTGGTCTTTTGGGAGGTATAGGATGGGGAATGGAGGAGGGTATGGTCAGGGGATCATTTTGGAGCTTGGGCCCGACTCCGAGTGGTAGGCCAAGTGAAGTGTCTTAAAGATTCCATGGGGATCCCACAGTATAAGAGAAAGATAGAAATTGTGTTGGGAGACTCCAGCTAAAAGTAGCCCACTATGCACTGTTGTTCAGGCTCAAGTGGATTTAAGTGCCATTGGCAATCATCTCTTGCCTTTAGTATGATTTTGTAAGTTGACCATGTTGACTGTAACTTTGTGGGAAGTAGAGCACAGAAAATATTTGTATACCCGTGTGTATCATCTACATGTGACCACTTAGGAAATAAATACTTCTTTACCATAGAAGACAGTACTCTTTAACAAAGGAAATAAGTTGTAAACAATGAGGCTAAAAAAATTGTCCCATGTATTCCTTTTAACTTTTTAACCTTAGGCAATTGCCTACCTTGTCTACTCCTTGGCTGGATCAAAAAGTTTTCTCAAGCTAGATCCAGTTTATCATGGAAAAGCAAGAAATTAAGTCTCTCTGATGATGCCCAGGAACTGAAGAAGATGTATATGGCTCCTTGCGTCCTATATTTCTTTGGCTTTCACTGATTTTGTGAACTGAATTTCTTTTTTTCACTTGAAATGTGAATCTTCCCTACAAGGAAGTTTTCAGCATGAAAGGTGCATGAGACATTTGATCTGGAAGAAAATTTTAGATTAAAAATTATGTTTGCTATACAAAATAGGAATGGTATTATGAAGTTAACTGCATGGGGGCACCAGTGGAGAATTTATTCTCTTGTTCTGTTGACTTAGAGTTAAAAAGAGAGGGGGAGGGGGTGAACAAACAAACCCATACGCGGAAATGTTATGATTTGTTCCACATGCTGGGTGTGTTTTTAATTTAATGGTTTATATGGCGGTGAATGGTGTTTACAGCAATGAAGTCACATATAGAGACAGAGAAGGTAATTGCGGGTAAGCAGTTGGTCTGTATTCCAAGGAATCCCATCCATTACTGCACTTTCATTCAGCACTCTTGAGGTTGCCAGTTCTTGCCCATGCAAGTAAAGAAGGCAGTGTAAAGAAGAATGAATTTCCAGTTTCAACTATGCTCCTGAGACATCTTTTAAACTACTTTGAGAGATTCCTCTCCTTTTCCCCAAATCTTGTTTCTGTAACTATCAGATATGATTTGGGCCTTAAAAAAATCCTACACATAAAAATATAAAATGTTTTTTACTTTGATGATTTGCTGAATAAGATATAGGTGATCCCAGTAATACCTCATTGGGTATTACTCTTGTTCACTTTTTCTATTTCTCTTATTAAGGGAGAAGATGTCATAATGTAATGGAGAGAGCACAGGACTTGAGAGTCCAGAGGCCCAAGTTCTAGTTCTCACATTTGTCATCACCAAGTCATCTCCCCATCCAAGATTCAGTTTCCTGCTCTGTAAAATGAAGACATGGGACTGAATGACTTCTAAACTCTTTTCCCCTATAAGTGATCCCTGTGATACTTGACTAGAAGATAGCTAATAAGCTGTGTGTTAGTAACAAGGAGATGAGGCCATTGAGATGAAAAAGTTGAAAGCTCAAAAAACTAATCAGTAAATAAAGCAGGAAGAATAATGAAAGACTACAGGTGTGACATACTCCTTGGACATCCTGAATGATGGAGCCAGAAGGAACTTTAGAAATCCTCTAGTCTAACCCCCTTGTTTCATAGATGATGAAACAGGTGACTTAAAGCTCATGCCACTAAGATAGTGACACATTGATAGGAACTTGAGTCCTGTTCTTTCCATTCCCTTACGTTGGTTTCCCACCTCTGTCCACTTTCCCAGGACCTTAAATTTCTCATTTGTTAAAGCCAAGCAGGTTTTTCCCTCTTTTCAATGCAATCACCTAAGAATACATTGACAGTCAACAATATACCCAACCCTGTAGTAGAGCTAAGCTGGTAGTTATTGAAAAAATGAGGTCACCGTCCCAACCCTGAAGGAATTTAGTATTTAACTTTCACATAGGAAATAATTCAAGATGGTGTATAAATGGCAAATTTGATAGTGCCATGGAAAGGGAGGACAGAATTAGATTGTTCACTGATTTACTAACATTTGAGGCAGTGTTTTGAGGAAAATTTGGTGCCGTGAACCTAAATGATTCCCTTACCTGTAGAAAACTTGATGGATCTTATTTTTTTAAATCCATCAAGAAGCATAGCATATCATTGTACATTATTGGTGGAACGGTGAACGGATCCAACCATTCTGGAGAGCAATTTGGAACTATGCTCAAAAAGTTATCAAACTGTGCATACCCTTTGATCCAGGAGTGTTTCTACTGGGCTTATATCCCAAAGAGATCTTAAAGGAAGGAAAGGAACCCACATGTACAGAAATATTTGTAGCAGCCTTTTTGTAGTGGCAAGGCACTGGAAACTGAATGGATGCCCATCAATTGGAGAATAGTTGAATAAATTATGATATATGAACGTCATGGAATATTACTGTTCTGTAAGAAACGACCCACAAGATGATTTCAGAGAGGCCTAGAGAGACCTATATGAACTGATGCTAAAAGAAGTAAGCAGAACCAGGAGATCATTGTGCATGGCAACAACAAAATTATGTGATGATCAATTCTGAAGGACATGGTTCTCTTCAACAATGAGATGTTTCAAACCAGTTCCAGTTGTTCAGTGATGAAGAAAGCCATCTACACCCAGGGAGAGGCCTGTGGGATCTGAGTCTGGACCACAACATAGCATTTTCACACTCTATTGATGTTTGCTTGCATTATGTTTTCCTTCTCAGGTTTTTTTTTCCTGTACAGCAAGATAACTGAATACATATAAATATATATATATATATATACACATATTTGATCTCTCAAATATTTTAACATAATTAACATGTATTAGACTTCTTGCCATCTAGGGAAGCGGGTGGTGAGTAGAAGGGAAAAATTTGTAACAGAAAGCTTTGCAAGGGTCAGTGTTGAAAAATTACCTATGCATATGTTTTGCAAATAAGCTTTAATTAAAAAAAGCATATTATATCATTGAATAGTTAATAGTATATCCTGATGGAATAAACACTCCATTTGCTTTAGTGAGCAAAGATAATATGTTGTGACACAGCAATAAAATTCTTTGAGAACCTTAATAAAAAGACTCCTTCCTGCCATTCCATTCATCAGACGTTGAGTACTAGTAGGGATGGAGCCCTAGGCTTAGTTTTGGGAGAGCTGTACAATTTAGATTAGACATAGTTTCTACCTTTGTAGAGCTGGCAGTTTAGCAAAGATGGAAGTCCCTGCAAATAACTAGTACAAAGTCATAAATGTTAATGCTGTAAGAGAGACACAAAAAAAGAATGTCTTGATGCTGGATGGTGCCCTGCAAAAGTAGTTCTTAATATTTGGGGAATTGGGGGCATCTAGGTGGCACAGTGGTTAGAGCACCAGCCCTGAAGTCAGGAGGACCTGAGTTCAAATCTGGTCTCAGACACTTCCTAGCTGGGTGACCCTGGGCAAGTCACTTAACCACAATTGCCTCAGCAAAAAGCGAATATATGTATATATTTGGGGAATTGAATGTTGGGACTGAAATAGGAGAAAAATTATTAGCAACATAGGGGAGGGGCAACAGGCAAGGCTTCCCAGAAGAGACTATATTTGAGATTTGCCTTAAAAGATGGATAGGATTATCACAGTTATATCTGGATTTTAATAGAAAAGCTTATCAGAAAGGCAATACAAATATTTACCTAGGTATTTCCCCCCTTTAATAAATTTTATCATTTTTTTTACCATCATACATTTTTTTGTTCCCTTTAAAGGGAATCTGGTAGTGACAGATGAAGGGGGAAAAGATTGCTAGAAGGAAGTCAATTTTAAAAAATGGAATCTGCAGGCAAAGAAAGATTCTGTTTTCAGGAATAGCCCAGAGGAGATGACAAGCGAAGTAACTAACAACGTCACTTTGTCATTTACAGACATTTCTCAACTCTTTGACAGTTTCTTGAAATTCCTTAATTTGATGGGAATCTCCTAAAAACAATGTAGACTTGTAAAGAAACAAAAGAAACTGATGATTTTTTTTGTCACCAAATTCAGTGCCCTCTCCCTTTTTAAGCTTCGACTTTCCTTGGCATCCCTGCATCATCCTAAATATTTAATCCTCCCTCAGCTTTCTTATAGTTCTTATCCTGCATATCTGACCTTCTACAATTTTCTTCACCTCTCCTCCTGCATCTTATTCATGAACTTAGCCAAGACTCTGCCTTTGACTCTTTTTTCCCCTCAGTCATCTTATCCATTATCATGACTTATTTATTATAGGGATTCCTCTATAGAAATAATTCACAAAGCCATTTCTCTACTTCCAACTACCCCCTAAACATAGTCTTATTTCTAATTGCCTACTGAATCTTTATCTGTCTTACTGTTACTTAAATTAAACTCCTTGTACTCAAAATTGAGCTCATTTTCAGAACTACCTCATCCCTAACATTTCTCTTTCTGTTGATTCAGACTTGTCACCCACAAAACTTTGGGCTCTTCCTCATTCCCCTCCCTGAATTATTTGCCCATTCTGATGAATATAGCTCCAAAATACCTCTCTTGTTCATCTCTTCCCTTTCATTCTTTTGTGCTGTCTTTATGGAGTCTTCACTGTCCTTTATCTAATTTTTCACATTGTTGAAGTAGTATTGACTAATCAGATCACTAGACTATTCAAAATTCTTCAGTTCTTCCCCATTGCCTGTTGAATTTTTGGTCATTTTGTCCCTCAAGTGGCATTCACTTTTCCCAAACAACTCTCACTGTTCCCTGCTCTTAGCTTTCCCTTTTTTATTTCTGTCCATTGAAGTCTTTCCTTAAAGCCCAGCTCAGATGTTACCTCATCCACATAATCTTCCTTGATTTCCTACTGTTGAAAGTGATCTATCCACCCTCAAGATTTTCATAGAACTTGGCTGGAATCTCTTCTTTGTCCTTACCATAGCCTGCATTATACTTAGGTACGTATGTTTTAGCCTATTAGACTATAAGCTATTTGAGGGAAGAAAGTGTGTAAAAATACCTTTTAATCTTTGTATCTTCATCTGGGATTATATACTGGATGGCATTCAATTAGTATTTGATGATTTGAGAATTGATGGATTGATAAGAAATGCCATAGTCGGAGGTTGTTAGGGGAAATGATAGCTGGGTGGAAGGCAACTGGTTTTATCACTTAATCATCCCATGACCCTGGGCAATTCCCTCCCACTATTTGAATCTGTTTTCTCATCTGTATAATAAGGAATAATGCTAGAAAAATCTCTTAAGCACAATACCAATAATACTATTTAATCTTTATATAGTGACTACTGTGTGCCACAGGAATACATCAAGGATTTGGGTAGTAGCTTCTGAAAATTTCTTAAGAGTATGAGAGGGTAAATTTGGACCCTGATTACTCCAAATCCAGCATTCTATTCAATATTTCATTGAGATTCCACAGAATCACAAAAATTAAATTGGAAGAAGCCTAGAGATTTCTAAAGCGATTCTATCAAAGTCAGATAGAAATGGGAGTGAGGAGGGTGCTAAAACATAATTTCTGCAGGTACTTTATTAACTTAGAAAATTATATATTCACATTATTCAGTGTTACTTGAAATGAAATACTTTAAAAAAAAGACATCGAACAGAATGGGAAAAATTTATACTTCATGTGAATCTGGAAAACAAAGAGTTGTTTTAATACTATCAAAGCAAAGACATTCAAAATTTAAAAGGAATAAACTTATACTGAAAGGAACCATCAGAAATGAACATATGTATTCCAAATGCTTTAGCATCCAAATTCATAAAGAAACCTCTGAGCTTCAAGAAGATAGTAAAACAATAGTGACAGAAGAATTCCATATCTCTCTCAATTTTCCAGCAGCCTTAACAGATAAAGGAGAGAAAAAATGAAACTGAACAAATTTCTGGAGAAAAGTTAAAAGTCTTGTATTAATAGCAAAAAATCTACATATTTTCTACATCTATAAGTTTTATAATATACCCATATCCTAATATATATAGCGCATAGAAAACTACATATAGTTTTCTGGATCTTTTATACAACTTGATCATATATGAGGGCACAAAGATATTGTAGACAACTATAAAAAGGCAGAAGTAGTCCATACATCTTTTACAAACCAAAATGCAATAAGAAAAGAAATTGATTCAGAGACCACAAACAAAAGAACAAAAGATACCTACCCAAATGGAAGCTTAACAATTAGAAATGAGTGGATCAAAGAATAAATAGAAACAATATGTAAAAAATTATAATGAACAACATACCAATTCTAGAATGACGCTAAAGCAGTCCTCAGAGAAAATCACATTGTTACAATCTAGCAAAATAGAAAAAGTAATGAGGGTGGAAGGTAGGATATGTAACAGTTGCCATAGAAGAACTATGGGAGGTAATAATACCATTCTCGTTTGCTTTTGTGATAGTAGGGAACATTTTTATTAAAAATTATATAAACCCTTAATTGAACTATACAATAGCCATGTTAAAATAAATGTAGAAACATATTCATTGGGTTTCTCTTCTCTCACAAGTCTCTCTTTTCCCTGATTGGGAAGATGCAGAGTATTATGGACAAAAGTTTGTCTCTTTGAAAGTGGGGAATCACATTTTAGGCATATCTTTCCTATTACCGAATAAAATACTTGGTGATGTTTGTGGAATAAATGTATGAACTCAGGAGAGGATGGCTTGTTTTGCAGTTATTTTCCTAGATAAAGCTAAGCTCATAGCATGCTAATGTTGGAAGAAACCTTAGAGATTAATCAATTTCTGCCATTTCACATACAAAGAAATAAATTGTGACTTGCCCAAATTGATGCAATTAGTGGATGAGTCAGGACTAGAATCCATCGTCTGCCCTTCAGTCAGTTTCTTTTGCACTGAGCCATGCTGTTTTGTGGGGCGAATGAATGAATTTTGTTATTTTTTAAGGTAGATCATATTTCAGAGTTGATATAGTGCTTTCAGTAATCCTTAGGTACTCAAAGGTACTAAAACATAGTTTTTTAACATAACATTCCCTCAGTGAAGCCACGAGTTTTTAAAGTTATATAATGTCACAATCTCAGCAATCATTGTAGACGGAGAATTAGTGGGCAAAGAAAGGCTTGATGGTTGAGAATGACTAGACTATACTTCCTTCTTGGAAGAGTTCCTGTTTATCTCTGGGACATCATCATCCTTTCAGTTAATCAGTAAGCATTTATTGAGCACCAACTGTGTGAGGTGATGAGATTTCAAAGACTAAACTCTTATGTAAAGGAACTTATATAAAGATGATACTACAAGTACACAGGTATATAAACTACAAGTATATAAAATGTAAATACAAAATACTTCAGGAATTGGGGGGAAGGACATGGAATCGGTAAAGGCCTCATGGAGGAGGTAGCTTTCAAGCTGAGCTTTGACAGAATTCAGTTATAACTTTGGAGTTAAAACTCATTGTACCCTCTTATTCTCCCATATGCAATCTGTTGCTGAATTTTGCTTCTGTGACATCTCTTGTATCCTTCCTCTTCCCTCCATTCACCTTAGTTCAGCATATCATCACTTCATGCTTGGATCTTCTTGCACCTTGTACAGTGGCCCCCAAGCTCTTATCTTTGGAGCTATTCGAAAATATTACTCTCTCTCATTGTCATAACCCAAAGTGTTCCCCATTCTGGAAAATCTCAGAATACATTTGGTATCTTTGTGTAAAAGAGGAACATAGCTCTTACAGAAATGCTCAAATTAGTATGCATTTATTAGATACAAGATGTCATTTCATCCCACAGAACATGCAAAAGATGAAAAGAATGCATAAACATAAAACAATACATAAATGGTAAAGTTCTTTTTCCTCTGGCGGGTGAGTCTTATCTTTCTTCATAGTTGAGACTTGAGTTGAAATCTCAGCCTTCACAAGATCATAGCTTTAAAAGGGGAAGGACCTTCAAAGGTTAACCCAACTCTTACTTTGACAAGCATTGATTTCTTTGACTGCAAAATGGGAATATAATAGGTATACTATCTCACAATATTGTAGTGAAGAAAGCATCATAAAGAGCTGTGGAAATTGGAATCATTTTTATTTAAACAATTTATTCATTGAACATTCAACAAAGAACTTAAGGGTCTATTGTGGGCAAAACAGTGCTTGTTTGATATTTGAGGAGAAAGTTTAGATAAAATTCCTTTCCTGATCGATTTCAAAGTCTGGTAGGTGAATAAGATATAAACATAAGTAATTACAGTGCACAAGATTATGTGGCATGTGCTTCTGAATTTCAAAATTAAGTACTATACAAGGTCTGAGGAGGCAGGTTCTTACCAACTGGGAAATGAGCTTCCTGGAGGATGTAGTGCTTGAATTGGGCTTTAAAGGATGAACAAATTCAACAGGTGAAGAAAGGAAGGAGAAGATTCTTATATAGGAGTGGAAATAGGAATGTGCATGACATATTATGGAAACAGACCATCTTGACAAGAGTTTGGAGTCCTCAATTAGTAGAAATAGAACTATGGACATATTTGCAAAGCCTCATGAATGGACTATGAACTGGGCTTTTGATCTTCATCTCCTATTTTAGGGAGGTTACCTTAAATGTTTTGTTTGTGATACTGAAGTGATTGTGTGTTGGTCATGACTAAGTCCCAGTAACTCCCCCACCCCCACCAAGACCCTCACCAAAAGCAGATGTTTATCACAAGATGCCATCCCAGCAAGCACACAGACTGAATAAATAACTAAATAAGCATGCAATTCAAAAAGAAAGCATGCCTGTCAATATCAACTTTCCAAGATTTTCCTATGGAGGGAGGCTCCAAGACAAGAGTCTACTTGGATTTGGAAATGATACTCCCTCAAAGCTTAATTCTTCCCTTATGTTTGGGGCTTGATGAAAATGAAATGCAGATTCTGATCTGTTTTAATACAGTCCAGCTATCTAGAATCAGAGAATGTTAAGAGAATTTAGAAATATCTAATCCTTTGATTTTTATAGAGGAGGAAACTGAGGCTCAGAGACAGAAAGAGACTTGCCCAGTATCACAGAAAGTTTCTTGAAGAACCAGGACCTAAATCTAGATGTCTTTTAATTCCTAGCCCAAAGTCCAAGAATTACTAGACCCAAGTTCAAAGCCCTCAGTCTGGAATTCCATGCTGTTCATATCAAGCCCTAAGTTATTTAACTTTACCTTATTTAAGTTTATTCACTACACTCTTACACACATTCTCTTTTCCAGACAGCTAAGACTTTTCCAGGGCCCCCATGCATATTCTTATATCTGCCTTTCATCTTAAAATTCCCTCAGGCTTCAGTTCTCTCCCTCCTTACTGTCTTTTTAGACTAGATCCATTCCTTAAGGCCTGTGTCAAATTCCAACTCTTAGAGGACCCCCTTCACAGCTCAGACCTGGAATGACTTCCTTTTGCTGATTATTTGTTCCTACCATCCAACTGAGCATTTTATTATGTTCTTCATAGTGTTCTCTAATTAGAACACGTGGCTCTTATAACCATCTTACTCTCTTCCTATCATCTTTAATACTTCATTGCCCGTGTTTTCCTTACTATCTATTAGATTGTAAACTCCTTGAGGTCTGAATGCCCTTTAAGGAGGGGTATTTTTTCCTTAATTTTTATTCTTTAAAATGTATTTTCTGAATTTAAGCACCAAAAAAGAACATTTCCATAAGCCCAGCCACAAAAAGAAGATTCTGTATGAATCTAGGAAACTTCATTTCGTAATTTATTTTTTAAAAAAATAGGTAATAAATTCTACATATTGCTTCAATGACCCTCTTTTTTTAATATCATTATTCTTAGTTCCTCTTCTTGAACAACTCTTTCCTCCATTAAAAAGCAAAGAAACAAACTCTTTGTGACAGGTATTGCCAAGCAACTTAAATCCATAGAATGGCCACATCAAAAAATGTGTGTCTATTTGCATCTTGAATCAATAACTTTTGTCACAAGGTGGGTAATAAATATTCTTAAAGATTCTTTGGAGACTAGTTGGTCATTTTATTAATTGAGTTCTTAAGCCTTTTGAAGTTTTTTTCTTTATGATGTTGCTATCATTGTATAAATTCTCTTAGTTCTGCTCATTTTATTCTATCAGTTCATATTACCCAGGATTCTCTGAATAGCTTCCTTTGTCATTTCTTATAATCCAATAATATTACATTACATTCATACACCACAACTTTTTCAGCTATTCCTCAACTGCCTAAAAAGCAATCTGGGTACCTTTTTAGATTCTGGCTTTTTGCTTTCTTCCTGCCCTATCCCTCCCCATCCCCATTCCCAAACTTCCATTTTCTCCCTTTGAATCCTTCCTTTTAGGATCAGGAAGTTTGTTTTACTCCCCTCTTAAAGTTATACTCTCTCTTGGACATACACATTTACATTTCCTTTATTTCCATATGTATTTGATGTTTTTACATCAAATAGTTTGTGTGTTCAGGTCACCTTTGTGCATTTGAGATAAGAATGAGGTTCTTCTAGTGGCCTCCCTCTCTTCCATATTTAGTCTTTCTTTTCTGCAACCCAGTTATGAGAAAGGTCAAGTTTTATCCTCTTCTTTCTCCATTAGTGTGTTCTTTTTACCCTCCCTTCTCTTTCCCCTCTTCAAACACTCAGAACAAAAACCACCCATTTACATGACCTCTTTTTATTTTTTTAACTTGATACTCTTTGAAGACATTTAGGTTCTGATGGGATACTTGTTTCTCTCCTCCTCCCTTCCCCTTATTCATCCCTTCCCTGTTCATTTCTTTCTCGGCTCCACTCTAATCTCTCCTGACTTAGTCTTCTATCTTTTCCACCTGAGATCATTCTGCTCCTACTTCCCTTTCTTCTGATTGGTCCGTTTCTCTTGGAATATTTCTGTTTTAAAGAAAGTGTTCGCACAAGCCACGTTCACACTTTCCTCACTGTATTCCACTCCTGACTCTCTAGAATTTTTTGACCATCCTGCCCCTTTTTGCTTATATTCATATTCCAAGCACTTAAAACTGTACCTGACACATAGGAAACATTTATTAAATGCTCTTTGACTTGCTGACCTATTAAAATGCTGGTACTACATCATCACATAGCTCTTCCCAATGTTCAAATAAATTTATCTTTCTCAGTTTCTCTGGACTCTTACATTTATATTTCAAAATTCCTATGCAGCTTTGGTCTTTCCATTAGAAGTACTTAAAAATCTTCTAGTCTGTTAAAAATTCTCTTTTCTTCCATAGGATTAATTATAATAAGCTTTGCAGAATAAGTTATTCTTGGTTGTAGGTCTGTCTCTTGCCTTTTGGAATATTTTATTCCAAGATTTTCCATTTATAATATAAATGTTTTCTGATGCTAAATGTAGTTTTGTGGGAGTTTTTTGGCACTCAGATTTCTTTCTTTTTTTTTTTTTGCTGAGGCAATTGGGGTTAAGTGACTTGCCCAGGGTCACACAGCTGTTACGTGTCTGAGACCAGATTTGAACTCAGGTCCTCCTGACTTCAGGGCTGGTGCTCTATCCACTGAGCCACCTAGCTGCCCCCTCAGATTTCTTTCTTAATGCTTTTTTCTTTGATAGGAGATTTGGATTTTGGCTGTGACTTTGCTTTTTGGGGTTCCTTTCAACAAGTAATTGTTAGAATCTTTCTATCTTTGCTTTGCCCTCTTGTCCTAATAGATGCAGTTAGGTATATCTTGAGGTATAGTAGCCGGGCTTTTTTTTTTTTTTTCCCATCAGAGTCTTCAGGTAGTCCTGTGATTCTCAATTTTTCTCTCTCTGACCTATTTTCCAAGGACCTCTGAACCTCTAGGCCTGTGACATGCAGGTCTGCTGCTGATCTCTTTCTGTTGCAGTTTGGGGACTTTCTGGTGATCCTAGTACTTTTGGGGGAGATTTGTCTGTTCCTACTACC